>VWZG01007175.1:614802-746438 GCA_013396735.1 Grallaria varia
CCCCAGTGCCCCCAGTGAGACCAGAATCTGCACTGACCTCCACGTCCTCACCCATCCTCCCAGCCCCAGCATCCCAGTTCCAGGGGCTTTTCCCGAGCTGTCCCTGCATTGCCCCCCAGCCCAGAGGCCACCAAGGTCCCCAACCACCCGCCAAGAGGGGAGGGGAGTGGGTGACAAAATCCACTCTGGCTTTTCCCCTATGGTCACATGGCTGGGGGGAGTTGTCTCGCTGAATAAACCCTCCTGAAGAATAACAGAGCCTGCAGGGAGGGGGGTGGGAGGCCTGTGATTGCTTTCTAAGCTGGAGGTGGATTCTGCCCTTTTTGCTTTTTATAGTCAAATAAGATTCATTGCCGCGGGGAGAGCGGCTGGCTCAGGCACTGACCTCCCCTGCAGGTCACCAGGCTGTCAGAAACCCCCCAGAATTATCAGAAGGGTCACCAGAAGGGCAGGGCTACACTACATAAACCAGAAGACAAGAACAAACCGCCTGGAACAACCTCACCCTTGCACCAGCCTGACCCTTTCCCTTTGCATTGGCTCCATATCGTATCTGCCACCTGGGATAATGGGGAAAAAGCCACGAGTTCGGCCACTTCTTTGTAGCAGGTGAGAGCAAACCTGCTGGGTCCACACCTCTCCTAGAATCCATTGGGAATCTTCCTGTGAAACCTTTCCAACCATTACAGCTGTCCCAGTGATTTATCCCCTTTGGAGAAGTGATATTCAGGACATACTTGTCAGCTACAGTGGAAGACCTTGCAATAATTAATACGGGTTTGGCTTAATTAGACAAAAGCTCTGAGCCAAAGCGTGTGATCAAAGTATCTCCATGCTCTGGGATGTTCCCAGCCCAGCTCAGAGGTCTGGATCCTCAGTCCTGCCTCCTTGGCCAAGTCACCCCAGGCAGACGAGCCCTCTCATCCAGCAGGAACCTGCCCCCCTACTCATACAACTCTCTTCCTCGCTCTCAGAGTCTTCGCCTCTTTCTCTGGGATCAGAAGCCTTGGCTGAGGATTTCCTGAGCCACGCTGGGGCAGGGCTGTGGGGAGCCTTGGAGCTCACCCTTGGAAACCCCAGCAGCTTCCACCAGGCAGACCCCAGCCAGGGCAGGGTCTCACACCAACTGATGTTCTCGGCAGCTTGGTGGGAGTAACTCCAGTTCTACGACACACAGCAATGAGCTCCTACCACCTTTTCTTTTTTCTTATTAATATTTTGACTCTAACAACAACAAGAGCAAGTGGTAAAAGGCCAGCGAGGTGCCTGGACTCAGGTCCAAGGTTCCTCCAGAGATTAGCACACCACAGGGATGATGAACACCAAGCTTTTCCTAAAGCCTAAGCTGAAACCCTGAATCCTTTGGGTTTTTGGACTGAAACCCACCCTGATGCCTCACCCCGGGGGCTGCCTGTCCCTGCTCCACAGGGCTGTGCTGGCAGCCACCAGCAGGAACCACGCCGGGAGCTGTGTCCTCACTTCCCCAGAGCTGCTTATTCACAGGGATGGTATTTCACAGGCTCGGCAGCTTTCTGAGAAAGAGTTAAGAGGGCAAAATACAGTATTGTGATTATTGCTTCCTCCAGGCCCGGGACAAGGAAGAGGAGGGGAAGAACAGAACCCAGCCACGAACAGGCATTTCCCTGATAACAAACACGACTGCATGAATTATGCACAAAATTTGTTCATGTTGTCCAGACCTCAGATATTGTTTATATAATGCACACTGTGCAAGTCACCTCTTCCCCCTGTTTGCTTTTGGTGCACACACATCCCATCAGATCCAGGGAAAGAGCAAACCCCAGGGAGGGACCTGCCGTAAGCCCCATCTGCAGTTTGGAGGGCAAAACACAGCACTCTGCCCTGGGTTTACTCCTGGCTCTGTCTCAGCCTTGCTTAACCAGCCTGGACAAGTCCTCTTCCTCAGCCCCAGTTGTTCCACCTGGGAAATGGGTATAAACCTTCCGTACATGAGGCACTCAGACGTTCCATCCATGCAAAACTCCAAAGGAAGTCACCAGAAATAAACTGCTGCAGTAAAGGATGTGAGCCGCTGGGTTAGGGCTTCTTGGTGTACCTCAACTCAAAGTCTTTGATCACAGAATATCCTGAGTTGAAAGGCACCCAGAAGCGTCACTGAAACCCAGCTCCTGGCCCTGCAAAGGGCAACCCCAAAATCCCACCCTAAGTCTGAGAGCACTGTCCAAACACTCCTCGAGCAGATTTGGGGGTGTGACACTGCCCTGGGGAGCCTGTTCAGTGCCTGACTACCCTCTGGGGGAAGAATCTTTTCCTACTACCCAGCCTAAACCTCCCTGACACAGCTCGAGCCATTCCTTTGGTGCCCCTCATGGTGCCCCAATGAGGTCTGACCTCAGGCTTCACTTCTCCCAGCTGAAAAAACTGAGTGAGCTCCGAGAGTGCTCAGCAGGGCAGGGCTGCTCTCCCCTGAGTGATGACAAGCAAACACAGGCAGGCTGCCCCTGCCCGCCGAGGATGCTGGAACAGCCCTGCCAAGCTCTCCAGTGTCTCCAGGGGAGCACTGGCTCCTCTGGCAAGCCCAAAGCAGGGCTGCAGCTGCGGCTCCGGCACCCTCACACCCAGCTGTGCCTTACAGCTGGAGTAATTTAACCCACCAACCCCAAAAGGCCTCCACAAAAATTCATAATCAACCTCGGACACCTCGGTGGCAGAAATTAGACACCTTTTTCTTTCCCTCTGCTGACACTTGACACCTGCTATCTGAGAAACCACAGCTGGCAGCTATTGAGCTTCAAGTACACTGCTGCGAAATAGCTTATAAATTACCTTGCATCAAGAGAGGTGCTGGGAAAAGAGGACTTTATTCACCAGGCGGTCCCTGAGGACAAACTCAAGGCTGGTGACAACATGACATGTTGGAGTGCGGAGCAGAACAGACCCTTATTTTACTGGTTGCCTTGAAGGATGACACAAAGGGAAAATTTAACACTTTTGAAGTTTCATGGCTGGTTTATTCAAGTTTTGGGAAGTCTTGGGTTCAGCCAAACCTGTATAAACAGGTCACTGGCTTTGGCTAACATTAAGTCATAAAAGTTTGTGGCCAGAAAGTTGTGAGTCTCTAATCCAGCCTCCTGCTGCAAGGACCAGCTGTTAAAACCATCAGTCAAGTGATGTTTCTCTAAACTGTCCTTAAGGACGCCCAGAAACAGAGTCCACAACCCCTCCAGGCAATCTAGGTCAGTATATGCCTTAGAAAGTGCTTTTTCTAGTTTCTTACCTGAGTCCTGATGGACTGAGGTTTATCCACCTCTTCACTGGTGCACCTGAACATCGTTTGATTATTCATGGACTTTATTCCCAACAAAATGGAATTTAATGGATGGTGACCTTAGGTGCAAGCAGATTAAACGACTAAATGATTTGCTCAAGGCTAGTCACAAGGTCCCAGTGGCAAAGCGAGGAGTTTTATCTCCAGAGCCTCAGCCCAGCACTCTCTCCCCAGGTGACATCCAGCTGCAGTTTATTACAAGAGAATATTACAGTGCAGCACGAGGGAAGATCACAGAGCGGCCACCGAACCGGAGGGAAAAAATAAGCAGCAGCTTCTCCTGGCCTCACTCCAAGTGCACCACAGGCAAGTGAAGAACCCCAGCTTCAAATTAAATGGGTCCCCAGCCACTCCATTAAACAGAAATCCTGAAACAGAAATGCTTTGGCTGTGCCAGCCCCGTACAGCGAGTGGTGTTCGTTATCCCCGACACTCCCTACGGCAGCCAGATGTATTTACACAGTAGCCACAGTGCTGTTACCTAAGTAAACCAGGAAATTGTACATTTGTTAAAATTAGGTTCTGAGATGCTGAATCCCCAACTGTGCAGCCACAGATTTCGCTCAGCCAGCAGTGCTGAAATTCTTAAGGACACGCCACCGCCTGTGTGCACACTCAGGCGTGTTGGAGGGGTGTTCACCGGGGATGGTGCCCCATGCCACTCCAGAATGGTGTTATCCCCATCACACTGGCAGGGCAGGGGTGGCACAGCACCAAAACAGGCCAGGAGTTGTCAGGGTGAGAAGTGGAGGAGCACACCCAGGGAGAGGTTCATCCCTTGCGGTGAGCCCAGCACCAGCTCGCTGCTTCCAGCCACAACACTGGCATTCCCACCACAAGCACAGAAGGAATTATCATCCAGGTACCACAGCGGGATGACAAGGATTTGGAAAGGCAGAACACAACTGCAAAAGCCCTCAAATTAACAGGAAAACCGAAGCAGACAGGTTGATGCAGGAGAGAGGCCACACAGCACCGAAGAACCCTTCAGGGACCATTAACCAGCCCTTGTCAAGCCTGTCTTAGTGGCAGGGTGTGCTGGGGACTGCAATCACCACCAGCTTCATCAGCCACACAAAGGAAGCACCTTTCCCTCTCAAAGCCTCCTCACTCAGGGCTGTTGCCGTTCCAAGTGCATCACTGCGGGGCTTGATGCAGTTTTTGGTGGTGTTTTGGGATACCTGAACCCTGGGAAGTGTCAAGCAGCTTCATCCCTGCCCAGCCCACTTCACCAAGCATGGCAAGTGACCGTCACAGACGGAGGCTGTAGCCACAGGGACAGCAGCTGACTGTGGACAGGACCCTACGTGGGCATCAGTGCCTGGGGGGCTCCCAGTGTGGGCAGTGTGGTGCCCCCAGCCTCATGTTCTGAGGTCCAGCCAAGGATCCCAAAGCCTGGAGCCATCCCACCATCAGCTGAACATCATCTCCTCTCCCACAGTGTTTGGACATCAACGTCTGCTTGAGAAAGTGGCTCTTCTGCATTCATCTGCTCCGTGCTCCTCTGCCCTGCTTTTCAATTTCAGAGCTCTGGCAGATCACTGATTAATTCAAGCCTGTTTAATAACCCTTCTGTTTAGATGAAACAAGCTGTCTTGTTTTCTTTATTTTTAACACTAACTCTTGTTTCTTTGCTAAGGATCTCTGTCATTTAGAAACTTCTCTCTCTCCAACCAAGCTGATAATAAGATGGAGAAAGCATCTGCTTACGTCCACATCTGACATCAGCCAGAAGTTACAAGGCTAAAGAGGGGCTGGACACTTTGATGGATAAAACATCCTGAAAGCCTGGGCTTGTCTCGCAAAAT
Organism: Grallaria varia; assembly: GCA_013396735.1. Lineage (NCBI taxonomy): Eukaryota > Metazoa > Chordata > Aves > Passeriformes > Formicariidae > Grallaria > Grallaria varia. The sequence continues at coordinate 619,921 of VWZG01007175.1, forward strand.
CAGCAGCTCTACAAATCCCTGCATAGCTCAGAGCAGAGCACAAACACTGGGAGAGCTGGGACAGCTCTGGACAACAAGGGTGAGAGGAAAGCAGTCAAGTGAGCTGGAGCGCCCAGACTCCTCACCCAGCTCATTCTACACCCCTGTGGGGGTGAAGAACTTGCCATAAAAAGCCACCCTGGAAGCTGTTGCTGCTGCAGGCTGTGCCCCACGCTGCGCCCCCAGCGTGGCAATCGATTGGCAATGGTCAGGCCAGTGCAGAGCTCGCAGCTGCTGCTGCCACCACCACGAGTGGCCTCTCCCCTCTGTGGCACCCCAGCTTTGCTCTGTGCCCTGCTCTCCCATTGCATCCTCACCCCAGAGGGCTCTGGGGCACCGTGCCCACCGCCTGCCCCATGCCACCCATCCAGGTACAAGGAATGACAGGCACACAGGGCCCGACTCCCGACGGGAATGACTTGGAACCTCTCAGCTGTCTCCTGCCTCTTTGAATTTCAAAGCTGCACTTGTCTGTAGAGCAACTGAGTCATTTCCTTCCTATATCCAGCCTATCGGACTGGATCCAGCAGTGCCCGGAAAACAATAAATCCTTCAAGGACTTGTAAGGCCATATTTCACAGGAATGCAGCGAGCCTGGAGAGCTCCTCGCACACCCTTTCATTCAACACTGCTCCGTGGGAGCTGTCTCACCCTGGGCCCAGTCCCACCTGAGCAGGGCAGTGATCCCCATCCCAGCCACCTCTGGCCCCAGTCCCATCTGATCCCCATTATCCCAGTCCCACCTGAGCAGGGCAGTGATCCCCATCCCAGCCACCTCTGGCCCCAGTCCCATCTGATCCCCATTATCCCAGTCCCACCTGATCCCCATCCCAGCCACCTCTGGCTCCAGTCCCATCTGACCCCCATCCCAGTTCCACCTCTGGCTCCAGTCCCCCCTGATCCCCATCCCAGTCCCACCTCTGGCCCCAGTCCCATCTGACCCCCATCCCANCCCGGCCCCAGTGTCCCCTGATCCCATCCCAGTCCCACCCGATCCCCACCCCAGTCACCTCTGGCCCCAGTGCCCCCTGATCCCCATCCCTGTCCCACCCAATCCCCATCCCAGCCACCCCAAAACCCTGAGGGCACCACAGGCACCACAGAGCCCAGGTGGGGACCAGAACTTGTGATCCACCCAGATGGAGAGCATCTCATCCCCTGCCCAGCAGCATCACCGAGGGGGTGATGGGTAAAGAACTGACAACAGAATTTCCTTGATTCCATAAAACACACATTGCATCTCAGAGGGAGAGAAGCTGCAGCTGAGTTTGCTGCAGAACTCCACAGATCCTTTGGCAGACCCAAAATAAAGCTGCAGCCACGAAGGAGTTTGCTCTACAATCACACCAAGGCAACATGTGAGAACCATGCAGGTTGTGAGAATACGTGCAGCTGTTTCAATTTTACAAGTGCAACCACAAACTGGTCTTCCAGGTGCCCCAAACACTCCTATAAAGCTCATAGGGGTTGTGGGGACAAAGCCAAGACTCAATGATTTGAGCCCAAAAGCTGCAGAACTTTCATGAGGACAACAAGGTTGAGACGCCTGGCCCAAAAGAAACTCCCAAATGTGAGTTTCCACACAGCCCTGAGGAAAATCCAAGATCCCTTCGGTGCTGATTCCATTGCCTCTTTTAGACACCAGAAGCAAAGCCCAACAGCCTTACATTAAGATTCATAAGACTGTTAACCAAATGATCCCACATATATGAGAAAAAACTAAAAGACAAGGAAATTAATATGATATCCTCCTCAGTAACAAGATGGCTAAAGCAGATAATCTGCCCAAGTGTCATGTTTGTAAAGGGAATTTTCAGAGAATGAAACATGAATTCTCAGGGACGAACAAATGAGTCAATATTTTGCTTTTTCTCATGTTAAAATTTGCACTGTGTGATAAAAGCATGAGCATTTTTTTTCAGATCTTGGGAAGAGAAGGAAATTAAGCCAAAATCATTTGGTTTTCAATGGGTCTTTGCAGCTTGGGTGGTGTGAGGACAGGTTCTTGTAGGGAAGATGAGCTGCCTAAAGCCCTGTGCCAGCAGGACTTGCACCCAAGGAGAACACACCTTCATTAAAAGTAAATTAAATCTCATCTCAGCTACAGAATTGAGACAAGAGCCCACTTCACACAAGTCTGCGAGGAAGTGAATGGTTAAAAACCCAACACATATTGCTGAATTCACACTGAGAAGTGATAAACTCCCTCTGCAAAGCCACACCAGTCCCACCTAACCTGTCACTCCTGAGGTTAAACCTCCCAGTGACCCAGTACCCTGGGCCAGGCTTTTTTTTCTTTTTTTTTTTTTTTAAAACAAGTTATACAACATCCTTGGAAGTCCTTAAAAGAGCCTCTGCTTTTGTTTCTTTCTGGGAATCCGTTCTAGCACTTCTCAGCTCAGCCCAAGACAAGCTGTGGCCACCTCAACTTCAGAGGGCTCATTTGGTGGAACCGAATTGCCCCTGTCACACAATTTATGCCTTGAAAAGCTGAGTTACACAAGCACTTGTACCAGCACCTTATTATATCCCAGTGGACACGCAAAAGGGGCTCCTGCCTCTTTCTTCCAGTGAACTCTGGAGTGTTTGCCTGTACTCCTTGGTTGCTATGAGATTTTAAAGGCAGTCTGGACCTGTTAGCACTGAACACAATTCCTGCTCCACGAGGCTCCTCAGCCAAGCACACCAGGGCAGTGATCAGAGCAGGGCTCCTCCTCATTGCTGCTGCAATTAACTCCCTGAGAACTGCAGGGAAAACTTCACAACCAGGAGAGAAGAGCCTGCAGCGACCCTTTGGCTCCTGCACCGTCTCTCAACCAAACAAATGACTGTGGGTGTTTGTCCATCTGGCCCTTCCAGCTTCTGTAACACAATGGATGATGCCCCTGTAATGTTAAATTGATTTGGGTGAACAGAGGGACAGACGGCAAAAGTCAGAATTAATGCAAGGTTTAAGGCAAACACAGAAGTATTTCTCATTCCAAGCTGAACTTTGAAAAGCTCTTACTGTCAGTTTGTCTGCTCCAGATGTATCATAGAATTCCCGACTGGTTTGGGTTGGAAGGGACCTAGAGATCATCCACTTCCATCCCTCTTCCACAGGCAGGGATACCTCCCCCTAAACCAGTTTTCTCCAAGCCCTGTCCAACCTGGCCTTGGACATTTCCAGGGAAGGAACCTTTAGGGCCCCTTTCAAGCCAAACCATTTCACGAGTCTATGTTTTAGCTTCAGATTTAAAACCTGCCATCTCACAAGTTTTAAGCATAAAAATAATTGAGCCAGTTAGGAGACCTCCAGGCACGCTCCCTCTTCCTCCCCACCTCTTTGCACTTCCATTAAAAATCAAAAGGAAATTCATAGGTTTTTTATTGTTTGTTTAAAGAACGTTACAGGCTGTGACATAAACCAGGAAAGGCAGGAAATATGATCATGAGGGCAGTGCTCCATCCTCTGCTCCTGTCACTGTGACTTTTTGGGGACTTGGCAAACGGATGAGTAAAGGAGACAGCCGGCGTGTTTTATGGAGTTGAACTGTAACATCCCTGTTAAGCAGCCAACTCACCATTTCTCTGCTCTGACACCAATAAATCTACCCAGCCACAGGGAACAAAGCTCTTCACACAGACTGGCCACATGTGAATCCCTCATATTTGGCTACCTGGGCAAGCACCCAGCCCGCTGGAGCGTCCCACGTTCGCCACTGCTTTGGGAATATCCCCCAAGAAGTGGGAAATGGCCCATTTCAGGGACACAACCTGGGAGGTTTTAACTTCCTTACAAACACCACGTTCACCACAGCACCTGCTTTCCCAAGTGCTGATTCCCAGAATCTCACCTCCCCACTCCAAGGGGGTAAACAGCCACTTCAGACACTCCAGAAAACCTTGACAAGGCAAACCCTGAGAGCCCAGAAATCGAGAAGCAAATCAAAAGAACCCAAAGCCTCATCGTAAGCATCGTTTCAGTATTAATCTCAAAAACTCAGAGCACAGACTCACTTTTTGGATGCTCATTCCCAGGTTAACCAAGCCAAGCAGGAATAACCCCTGCACGCCTCCAGATTTCTGCCCTTCTCTTGCTGGACCGCCCAGTTTCCCCCAGTATGACCAGTTCCCTTCGCTGCGCACGTGGAATGGCTCCGAGCTCTCACCCGGCTGACACCAAACCGCGACGGAGGAAGAACTACACATAAATCTCCCCGGGAAGGCATTTGTTCCCAGGCTTGCTGAGCCTGGAAATAACACGAGGAACTTCTTCCACGCTGAGTCAGGGTGTGACGGCGGCTCCAGGAGCGTCCGTGCTGGATCCGCTTCCTTCCCGGCGCGCGTCACGGGCGGCAGGGCCAGTGGGCAGCAGCCCAGAGCTGCCCCACGGCTTTCCTGTTTTCCCCAGTGCCAGGAGGCTTCCCGAGACAGGGAAATGGGGCTCTGGAGCCTGACGCTGAGCTGCTGCAGGAATCACGCTGCTGTTAAGAGCCAGGCAGCAGCTGAAAGCAAAAGAAGCTGTTTCCTTTAACCTGCACTGATACACACCAGGAATGGCCTCTCCAAGGGCTGCGACTCCACCATCAACCATCCCTTCGCTAGGAAAGTGGAATAAGACTTGCCTGTGCATCCCTGGGGGCTTCTCCCCACACATCCCACTGCCAAGCCCTGAGTCGAGGCCATGGCAGGTGGGAGCCACTGCCCTTGGAGAGCCCTCCCAGCCCCTCCAGGTGACACAGAGAGGCAGACTCAGCTCTTCCTGCCTGCGCCCGCTCCTCTGAACACTCTCTTGCTCACGTGTAATTTTCCTGATGTAAGTTCCCACAAAAGCTTCTGCTGCTGGAGCGTCACCTCCCTGTGCTCCCACCAGAGTTAGTGGCCGGGCTGTGAACACCAGTACAGAGTTACACAGCACCGGGACCCACTGGGAGAGCTCCCATCACGCCCGACCGCTGATCCAACACATCCACTTACTGCGCTCAGAGGCGGCTCAGCTGCCAGGAAGGAGCCTGCCCTTCCCGTCCCTCTCCCTGCTCCAGCACCGAGCCCCTGCCGTGCTCCAAACCCGCTCCGAGCCCACTCCACAGCGGCACAGCCCCGGCTCAGGGAAGGGCACAGCCCCCGGAGAAGGGAACGGCGGCAGCAGCGGGAGGAGACGAGGTGAGAGGTCAGTGTAATATTTACTCAGACATCACCTTTCACTTTTATGAAGTGGGGAAACGGTGCCGGAGCAGGAAAAGGGCTGCAAGGGATGTTCCTGCCCGGGAAGCCGCTGGAACACCAAGAACAACATGCAGCCGGTCTGGAGAGGCAGGGCCTGGATGGGGCAGGACCTTCCATCAGACCCTCAGACCCCAAAAACCACACGGGGATGGGCTCCCCCTCCACTCTACTGCCATCTGCCTCATCAGAGGGGCAGAGGGAATGGTTGGAGCCGACAGGAAGACCCTCTCCAGGTCTCCTGGGCTTCAGGAGATCCCCAGCCAGGCAGGAGCCCATTGCACAGAGGGGTTATCCCTGTGCACTGTGATTTTTAGGAACGCACAGGAGACACAGACCATGATGCAGAGGGTTAACACAGCATCACCTGGAGAGCAGAACTTCCACACAGGACCTCTGTTTCTTAAAAGAACTGTCTCCTTTAGCAAGTGGCGAGCTGGAACTGAGAGTGCCTCTCGCATGGAGCTGTGCCAGCCTGGAGAGTGGCAGGGCTGGTCCCAGGGAAGGGTCAGGGTCCCCCTGCCAGTGCCAGGCAAGGAGAAGCAGCACCAGCTGCCACCCTGGCACAGGGGCCCTGGCTGGCAGGGCTCTCCCAGACTCACTGTTGCTCTGCCTTTGGAGATTATCTGGACTTTTTTATAATGTGACTCTGATGCCTTTTATCTCCTGCTCTGAATGTAATTTTAGCCCAGGTTAAAGCAGGATTAAATTTTCATAGCACGATACATTCATCTTGTTTTCATTCCCCCCCATCACCACCTCCCAGTTCAATTTCACCCAAACAGAACCTGCGATTACAGGGAGCAACACGAGATGGGCTGTCTCTGATATGGAGGGGAGGGCACCTCTTTCCTGGCACCAGCCAGCACCGTGGTGCCCAGCCTCGGGCTGACAGCATCACTCAGCCCCTCTGAGATGCACAGATGGATCAGAATTCCAACTGGAAACCACACAGCAGATTAGGCACATCACTGACTTGTGCTGCACTCGTGTTACTTGTGCTTTCTTGGTGAAGTCCTGCTAGAGCAGCCTCACCCTCACCTGAGTGGCTCCTGTGCTTGGGTTCAGACACAGCAGCCAGAGGAGCCACACGGACAAGGAGGGGCAGCCACAGCCAGCCTGCCCTGGCCAGGAATGCCTGAAAACCCCCCAAATCCTCCTGTGCCCCCCTTCCAGTGCTCAGCAAAGCTGCAGGTCAGACTTCCAGCCCCATCCTCCCATCACCCAGAGGCTGCAGCTCAGCGCAGCTTTGCCAGTTGCTGGGTTGACGTTCCTTTTTCAGTCGGATCCAGAAGATCCCCTCTAGCGGGATGAGGAGGAATTTCAAGCCCACATCCCACTCCCGCATCCCCCCCAGCTCTCTCTGTGCCGGCCGTAGGGCCCGGGGTGGGTGGTGGGCTGCCATGGAGCGCTGGCTCATCCCATTTTCCAAGAACCATTCGGGATGAAGCCAAAACCAGGCTGGAAAGGCGGGGAGAACCGGAGAAGAGAGGGACACGACAGCAGGCATCAAGGATAAATCCCCTTCACAGCAGCGAAAGGGATGACTTCCATCAGCAGGACTTGGACAACACCACGTCCCCTGGCCCACGTGTCTCGCCAGCGAGCCCGGGCACTCCGCACTTAGGAGGGCTGGAGGCGCCGTGACCACCCTGGGACACACCAGCCCGAGGCACTCGCAGCCCATTTCCATTCCTGGCACTGAACCCCCCCAAGTAAATACGTATATTTTCACTGCGGAGAAAGACTCTGAACGCAAGCGGCGGGCGGCCGCCCCTGGCGCCCAAGGACAGCACGCTGCCCTCAATTCTGCTTTTGTTCCTTTTCATCGCGGGGGCTCCCGCGGCACCGCTTCGGCACACAAAGAGCTCGGGGGCTCCCCGGCCCAAACCCGCCTTCGAGTCGCGCACAGCCCAGCCGTGCCCTCGTCCTGCCGTGCCCGGGGAGGGAAGCGGGCGCCCAATTAACGGGGCTAACGAGGTCAGCGCGGGATGCTCGTGGTGATAGAGACTCATCAGATCCAGCCACCAGCGCCCGTGGCTCAGCCCCAGGAAGAACTTGGAAGCACCTTTTCCCCCTTGGCTCGCCCTGCCCTCCCCTTTGCTGTTGTGGCGGTGGCCTCCCAGCCAAGCTGGTTAAGAGATTAACACTCTAAAAACCACATTTACTCTAATTAGCCATGAAATCTTTGTAACTAAGTGAAAAAATGTTTCCCTTGAGGGATTTTTGTCCATTCATCACTGTTTGAATTGCAAGGGAGGGGGGGAGGAAGAGAAAAGAGGGGGGACAAGAGGAAAAAAAAACCCTCAGATCTAATGAATTAATAGCAGAATGCCCTGGGGGAGAACGGGCTCCTGCACAACACGGGGGCACCTCAAAGGGGGCTTTTCACAGCTCGCCGAGGGGACGCTGCTGAATTATTGCGAGTTAACAGACTGTAACACACCGCTCTGCTCCCATACGAGCCAGGCAGGGCACTCCACTCCTCCCCTCCTTTCCCTTCCACAGGGATGGACAAACAGACAGACAGATGGGAGCCCCTGCCCCGCCAACAGCCAGGGGAAAACAGGGCTCTGCTGGCAGCACCACCAGTGCCCCCCAGTTCCTGTTTACTGGGAAAAACATTTCAGAGTTAGGTGGGAGGGGAGGCAGAGAATCTTGCCACAACTTAGCCCCATAAATATTTCATATTGCTGGAAGAAGAACGATTATATTCCTGCCAGCACTTTTCTTGTGTATTTTAAATGTGTCACCGCCTTCTACTTTCTCCCCCATTTGTGTTTCTTGTAACAAGCCCATGAAATAAAGATTAGCTGAATAATCAAGAGTGTTTAGAAATGTGAAGGGGCCTGTCTCAGGAGCACTGCATGCTCAGGTTCATCTTTTTTCTCCTTTTTTTCCCCCCTCTTTTTAAAGATGCCAAAGGCAGATGGGGTAGCGCAGTTTTCACACGCCGTAAGAGACGGGCGGGAGCGGAGCCCGAGCGCGCAGGGACGAGGAGAGAGGAGAGCACACTCTTCCCCATCAAAAATGACAGCCCCAACGCCGCGTGGAACGGGGGGCACTCTCCCCCATTACATATTTATTGTTCAAGCTGCAGAGGGGCCAATTAAACCAGCTTGATCACTGCCACGTCCAAACAGACGCGGACGTGCTCGGAGAGGCGGGATGGGAGAAGCAGGTGTGCGCCCTCCTGTTGGATGCAGCCCGCTCCTCCGAGAGTCACAAATCACCCTGAGCTGAACAAAGGTGCCCCTGCTCCCCCAGGACAGCCTTGCATTGGCACCCAGCAGCCAGCCCAGCTTTCCACCTTAAGCTTCTCGCCACACGCCCCACGCAATTTCTAAATATCAGCTTTTGCTTTTCTCTCCTAGTTCAACTCTTCACAGAAGCTGCCTACGGCATGAGACAGTCTGCACCTACATCTGCCCTAGCTTTTGGGCAACGATTCCAAGACACGCTCTAGACTCCCACATTTAGCTGCAGCAGGAGTTCCCAAAGTAAGTTCTGGAAAGCCTCGTAGCCGTAGTTAAATTGGAGGTGCCGGGAAGATACTGCAAATCACATGTTTCCCCGAGACATCACAGGGTCTGCACAGCAAACTGCTCCAAATGTCATTTCCATTTAGCTGCCTTGCAAGCCAATTTGTCAAATACTAATGCAATTTGCTGAAGAGAGTTAAAGAGCACAGGGCAGGAACAGTCAGCCCTTCTCCAGGCTCCAACAGCCAGCCTGGATCTGCACATTCCCTTTTGCATCCAGGTGAAGTTCCCTTTTGCTGGGAAGCAGGGGAAGCTCAGGGTTAATGCAAAGAACAAGACAGAGCAGGGCAAGAGCATGGGAAAAGCTGTTTCCATCATATTGGTGGGTTAGATGCTGCATAAGATCTGCGTATGTTACCTGGGTCCAACCAACAAACTTGTTATAAGCCAGGGGAAAACTCCACAATTAATTACATCAAGCACCACCATAAAGACAATGAGGGCTAAATTGGGTTACTTTATCTTCTTGCAACAAGAGCTGTGGATATGGCTAGGAGAGCTGGGAGAGATGACTGGTTTGCTAGATAAGCCGTTTCACAACAGACATTGTATGTTCACGTTACTCATTGCTTGCACCAAGTTTCTCAAATCAAAGCTGTTTTATCTGGTTCCCTGCACCACCCCAAAATATCACATTTAAGCTTTGAGGGTCCTCAAAGTGACAACAAATGGCAAAAGGACAGCAATAAAGACCCAAAAAACCCCAGTGAATTTTAAAGGATCTAACACCTCTGTGTTAAAGGTAAAAAACCAAACATCTGTTCTGAGTATGGCACAGATTTCTTGCAAGGCATCTGTCTCTCAGCTGTAAAGTAGGTCATTTGATTTGAGACACCGTTATCAATGAAACCATCCAGAGCAGGAGAGCCCAGACCACGTCCCCAAGTCAGCTGAGATCTATTAAACGCATTCAAGCCACCAGTGAAGCATCAAGTGCTCAGCAAACAGCAGGGGAACCCTGTCAGCAGCGGGTTTTACATCATGGCACTCTGCTAACTTCCCATTCTCATCTCCAAGCTCGAAGCACAGGTCACAGAAGCACAGGGCTCCTTTTCCCCCTCTACCACTTACTATTCACCTCACTTAACATTCACCTATTGACTTTCTGATACCCCTTAGAACACAGATTAATTGAACATCACTCACTTCACCTCCAGGAACGTGCAAGTATTGGCCATGGCTTGAATGGAGACAAAGCCGGGGGTGCCTGACCGTGCCAGGTTAAACAGAGGTCACAACCGGAGCGGACAGCTCACAGCTCACAGCCTCAGCCGCTGTCACCAACACCCAGCCACAGCGCCGGGGATGGAGAGACCCAGACCATCACCCAGCAATGGGATTTCCCTATGTAAAGGGACCCTGCAAGTGCCATCCCCTCTCCCCACCCCATCACCTTCCAATAAGGGTTTTGAGAAGATTTGGGAAAGTTTTCATGGGGAATAGATATCTTTTCCCCCTAAGATTCAGGGGTGTTTTCAAAGAGAAGTCCCTCCTTTCCCCCAGGAACTTTTCATGGCGATGAGTTCCTGGCGGCGCAGCGGCCGCTCCACGCCGTGCCCGAGCGGTCCCGAGCGGCCGCAGGATCACCGAGGCGATGCCTCGATGGATGGATGGATGGATGGATGTAACGCGGAGAGCAGCCCGGGGAGGGAGCGGGCGGTGCATTCCCGGGAGCGCGGAGGGTCGGAGCGGTTCCTCCATCCCTCCCGCACGCAGCGCCGGGTACCCCCATCACCCCCGCGCATCTCCGAGCATCACCCCCCGGGCACCACGGCGGGGACCAGCCCAAACCTCCTCCCCGCATCCTCCACGGCGGGCAGGATCACCCCTCGCCATCCACCGCCACTCACCAGACCCCGCAGCTCCGGTGCCGCCCGCCTTCCCCGGGGTGCCGGCTCACGGCGGCGGGGCGATCCACGCCGCCCCCGGCACCATGGAAATGCGGGGCCGGGCGCTCCGCCGCTCCCCGCAGCCTCCTCCCCCGCCTGGGCTCGGCTCAGCTCCGCCGGCCTCTCATGCCTCGGCGGCCGCTGCCCGAGTGCGGCGCCGAGCCCCGGCTGGGCTGCGCTGCNCCCACCGCGCGGGGCTGCAGCCTCTCCATCGGCGCTGGCAGGGAGGGCAGTGCGGGATGATGGTTCCTCTTCGCAGCCCTGATCCCCCTCCATGCACGCCTTGCGGGACGGTGGTTCCTCTTGGCAGCCCTGATCCCCCTCTGTGCACACCTTGCGGGACGATGGTTCCTGTTCACAGCCCTGATCCCCCTCTGTGCACACCTTGCGGGATGATGGTTCCTGTTCACAGCCCTGATCCCCCTCTGTGCCACACCTTGTGGGATGATGGTTCCTGTTCACAGCCCTGATCCCCCTCTGTGCACACCTTGCGGGACGATGGTTCCTGTTGGCTGCTCTGATCCCCCTCTGTGCACACCTTGTGGGATGATGGTTCCTGTTGGCAGCCCTGATCCCCCTCTGTGCACACCTTGCGGGACGATGGTTCCTGTTAGCTGCTCTGATCCCCCTCTGTGTATTCCCTGCTCCCGGTTCAGATGGGAAGAGCAGCACCCGAGCTCTCCATTCCTCAGTTTCCTTGTCTACGAAAGGAGCTGCCAACATGGTTTTCTGCCAGGGCTGGGTCAGCTCCAGCTGAGCCAAAGCTGTACATGTGCCATGCAACCACCGAAGCCACCAACCTTCACACCTCCTGGCCTGCCAAAAGCTGTCAGAGCTCAACCACAGCAGCCATGGCCAGCTGGGATGGGCTGCCCTGCAACCAGTCGCTGCTGGAAACCAGGGGAGCCCACACTGGGATCCAGTGGTTCCCCATGGAGCCTCCACTTGGCCTCCCCTACTGGGTTAGCACAAGGAGTAATAACTAGAAGCTGGAGGGTACCCAAAGTGAGGAGCATCTTCAGCCTGCATCGGCCCACATAGGCTTGGGAACACCCAGGATTGAGGAGGCAAAGCCAGTCCCAGTGCCACGGCAGGACGGCACAGCCACACTGTCCCAAAAAACCTGGGAGCACCACAGTCCAGCTGACCCTGCCCCAGCAAGGGGCACGGGAGTGATTCCGAGAGTGCAACTGGTGGAGGGAATCAATACTGTGATGGATTGCTGTTTGCCGTATCTTGTCATCAAGAATTTTTTAACAGTTTATCTATTACACAGTGCAGTAGTTGTGAGAGAAAATTAGAGCCATCATCCTGGGCCTCTTCCACAGCCTTAGCAACAAAACAAACCCAATCTGCTCTTGCAGTTCCCCTCCAGCCTCTCTCACCTCCACTGCTGTAGCACAGCCACTGCATCTTCCCCAGGCTCAGCTCAGGGAGGGACACACCTGAGGCAGTGCCTGGTGCATGTCACAGCAGGACCCTGCAAGGAAGGGCTTTTTCTGGCCAAAAAGACACAGTTGCTGCCAAGTTGTGCTGCATTGAGGGGGTTCAGAAGCCCCTTGTGCAGGGGTCCAGCAGGGAATGCCTTTGCATCCCTCTGTGCAGTTCCAGATCCTGCACTTCCCTCCCTCGCAGGAGGGCTGGAAACCAGATCCTGCACTGCCCCAGCTGGGAGAAAACGACAGGTTGCCTTGCCTGTGTGCCTCCCCATCCCCACCACATTTACCATCTTCCAGGAAGGATTTCCTTTCCAATAGCACCTGTACAGCCATCAGTGAGCACAAATAATCTCCCTACACAGCACAGCCAAGAGCCCAACCCCACTCCCACAAAAAGGGTCCCCTCAATGTCACTTCAGCTCTGAAGGACTTTGACATCCTGGAAAGACCCCCAGGTTGCAACTGTTTAGCTCACGAGAGGAAACAGAAGATACTCAGTGGATGGCAGCACTGGTTCCCGAGCAAGCTTTTCTCTTTCCTGTTCTGTCCCCAGTACAGTTACCGTGTTGCACACTCACAGCAAACAGAACCAAATCCCATTACAAAACGCATCCTCAGCAAAATGCACGGCCCATTAATGCAATTCCTCCTCATGCAGAAGCCATACAGGTCAGGTCTGAGTGTCCCAACACCCATTTCTCTCCTCTTTGCAGGCCCATCTGCATCCTGTCTTCTGTTTATTATTTACTGATGGTCAATTATGCTCCTGTATGGAGAGTTTGTCTCAAGCTAATTACAGGACTGCTTGGCTGGGGAACAACCCCAGATTTGCAGTGCAGCTCCTGCACAGGGCATGTGAGCAATGGGCCATTCCAGCATGTGGGGGCAACACAAAGCAGGTGGAGATTCACCTGGGTTTGCTCATGGATGTGCTGCTGGGCTAATGAGTTCTCTGGGAGCTTCCAGCCCTGTGCTGGAACAACTGCTGGGGAAATTAGAGTATCCTGAGCTGTAAGGGAGCCACAGGGATCATCAAAGTCCAACTCCTGGCCCTGCAGAGGACCACCCAAAGAATTATACCAGGCACCTGGGAGCATCCAGGTGTTATCCTTCTGTGAATATCTGCATTCAGCTTTACCTGGAAAGGGTGACAGGCCTAAGTGCTGGAATCAAAGTCTGGAGCTTCAACAGAAGGAAGGACCTGCCTCTAATTTAGTCAAATGCATACGGTGACAGATGTACCATGCTGTGTCCACAGAGCACCACACAACCCCTGCACACACATTCACACACACGGTGTCACCGTGCAGAGACACGGATCAAACAGCCAGGAGAGCAGACCCTGGTCCCTGCCTGACATCCTCCTCTCCCGAGGCCCGAGCACTGGGGGACAGCACAGAGCCCTGGACCTGCCTGCAGTGCCATGGGAGCCACCTGGGTGCCACCAGCCACCTCCTTCAGCAGGAGTGTCACTGAGAAGACCCCAGGAGCTCAACACCCACCTGTCGGGCAGGGAAGATCAGCTCTAAAGCCACCTTTAAATTGTTGGCACACAACTTCTCATCCCTATTTCGTCTTTAAACAGCGGGTGAAGCAAAGCATCCCTGAAAGATTGGGCTCTGCTTCAAGTCCGTGTACTCCCAATTTCTCTCTGTGCTCATCTTTGATAAGCGCCCTCGCTTCAGAGCGCGCGGGTCATGAATCTGCCTGAGCCATGTGTGCAGGGAGCCTTTCAACCCTCCCAGCACCCAGAGCTTCATATTCGCTAAAAGTCCTGATAATGTGGCTTTAGACATCGCCTCGGGCACTTCTCTTGGTGCCCACAGAGGCAGCAAGACCCAACCTCAGCCTTTGCTTGGCATTTGCCATTCCCAGGGTGATAAAATACATCCAGCTCTTCCCTAACATCTAAAGCAGGAAAACAGCGGTAGGAAAACTGCCCCTTTTTTTTTTTTTTCTTTTTCCTCCTGTTCCTTGTGACTATTTAGGACATGGAAAGCACGTCCAGGCCTCCTATTTCCAGCTTGGAGCAGCTACGAGGCAAAGAGCACCATCTATAGGCACCGTCTATAGGCACAGGGTGGATGGCGCAGGTGCCAGCGGCTGACAGCTCCCGGTGACTCCCATCAGATCCAGCCATGCAAAATTCAGCAGAGCTAATAATTATTCATCCCTAATCACTACAATAGAAGAATCATAGGCAGTTATTTAGAAATGATTGTTTCCACTCCGTTATTACTTATGTCAGTGAAAGGAAATATCAGATAGTCAAACCCGCATGTATATGGGAAGCTGAGTGAAAGATCAGTGGGAATTTAAACAGCACTTTACACTATTCTTCCTCTTTAGAAGAACCTTGTCAAGCAATTTTTTTCTCTCTCTACTGTTCATAATACCTTCTTGGGAAATAAAAAGGATTTTCTTTTCCTAGCATGTCTTATCCTCTCCCTTCCCCAGATTTTCTCATGACTGTGAGCTTCGGTTCCTGCTTCTGTATCCCCGGGTTTGAACAGAGCTGAAATTAACTCAGAAAGGCTTTTTCTTTCTAAAACAAACTCTGGTTTCATTAAGTGCAAGGGCAGGAGAACAGAAAGTCTCTGAATCCTGAGTTACAGAGTGTCTTGTTACTGTCAGAAACACAATTGCCGACAATGTCTGCACTGAGGTTGTGTCAGAAATTCAAGGTGCAGACAATGTGCCATTTTTAATCATCTTCCCACAGCTAAGACCTGAAATAAAAGGGATCATATAGGAAAGAGCACAAAAATAACCCTGCAAAGATGCCAGTAATATTTTTTAAAAACCCCAAAACACAACATGAAGACATTGGTCATATTGGCTCACACCCAGAAATAACAGGACCACCTTCTCCTAGCCCTTCCTTTGCTCCACAGTGTGACCACCTCGTGTCTACACACTGTGCTGCTCTCACCTCTTTTTTAAAACAAATATTCTACTGCATCCTTGTGTTTCTCACCCCTGAGGCTGCACAGGCTCCTGGCAGGAAGAGGTTTCCCATCTCCCTCACAAATTCAGCAAGTTGGCCAAAGAAAGGTCTTCTGCAGAGTTTGCCAGCCCTTTGTGGCACTCTGATCTCGCTCTGAAACACAACTGCATTCAAAAGGATCCCCAAAGTGACCCCTCTGTGAGCCCAGAGCTGGACAGAGGCCCCAGAACAGATGCTGGGGCTGGCGGGTGCCCAGGGACAGGGAGCAGAGCCCTTCCCTGCAGATGGACCATGGCACTGGGCATCCATCCATGGCTTTGGAAGTGTCACCCATCCCAGCTGCTGACCCACGATCCAGCCGTGCCACCCTGGCCCCCGGAGCAGCCCCTCCAGCTGCCAAAGCCATGCCCCAGGCCAGGAGCTGCTCTGCTGGAGCCCCCCAAGGCCAGGCTGCACCTCCAGCCCTGGGCTGTGATTCACCAGGGTGAGCAATTGCAGACCATCGAGCCAATTATTGACCCTCTAATGAAGGAGTCTCCGCACAGCCTTTGACAGGAACCAACAGCCCAGCGTCACCCTGGCCTGTCACATCCAGAACAGACAGCTTAACGATTTCCTAAGGGCCAAACCCTGCCCTGACACAAGCACAGCCACTTCACCATCGCTCTCCAGGCAGAAGGGCACATTTCCCTGCCCAGGGGCTCCTCCTGAGCTGCCACCAGCACCAGCCGTGCCTGCTCCATCCCCAACTGGCTCATGTTCAGTGGCTGAAGCAGACTCAGCAAGGGGCATGGTGGGTTTTCCCATCACTGCTTTGCCTACATTATTAATTATTTACTAATGACGCAGTTACAACCAAATCCACAGTGCTTGGGGCAGCCTTCAAAGATTTCTCATCTGTTTGTTGAGTCTTTATTGCTCTGAACTCCAAGGCAAGGCACACCACCAGCATTATTCCAAGGTGCTGGTGGTCAACGTGGTCCCATTTCCCACCATCTCCATCCCAGGCTGCTGTTGCTGAACCCTTTGAGGCTGCTTTCAATGTCCTAGAACCCATGGTTGGGAGATTAACATAAATCCTCACAAAGGTCAGCACTGTGACACAAATGTCCCGTTTTAAGGGGTGGGCACCCAAAGGAGGGGTTTTAACAGAGCTCTAACTGTGATTTCCCAAAATCTCTGCGTCTTAATTTCCTCAGGACCTGGTCAAGTTGACCTGCAGGGTTCCCCCTTCCCAGGTTCACCAAAGGGGTGTCTTGAAGGGGAAACATCTACACAACTTAGTTAAGGTGGTCACTAGGATTAACAAGCTGGTTTAGCAATAAATCTCCTCTGCACACTCACTGCAGAGCGTTCATTGGAAATCTTTTGTTCCTTCACCATAAAGAAATGAGTATTTCAGGCTCCCTGTCCTAATGAACATAAAATATCGAGCATGTTGTCAAATGTGCTGTGGCTCTGCCTTTTATTCCATAATAATTTTTTAATTCTCGTGTAGGCAGTGTCTACTACTGACAACCCCAAACTGAATTCAGTACAAACTAAGTGATTTTTAAACCCCAGTTTCATCTCTTTTTTATCTCTTGCCTGAGGACATTGAGATTTCCCCCCCTACATAATAGGTCAGAGGAGGGTAGAGCTGGAAATCCTTCAGTTTGGGGGTCTGGGAGTCTTATCTGCTGCTGTGAAGTCTGAAAAATGTTTTGTAAGTGATGGAGGAATGTGGAGTCTGAAGCCTCTTCTCAGGATTTCTTAGGAGTTTTTTCCAGGAAAGGGAGGGGACAGAGTTGTTCACAGTCAAATGCAAAGTCAGAAGTTTATAAAACTTCTTCTGTTCAGGGAATTCAGCCAAAACCAGAGCAAGGCAGAGCAGGTACAGGTTCATTTAAACATTCTTATCAATCTCGATAAAATCACAAAGAATACAGACTGATAAAGGATAAAAACATCAAAAAAAAAAAAGACAACATCAAGAGCACCAACCTTTTCATTTCCCTCCTAATTTCCATCTTACCTTCTTCTCCAGCATCTCCTCCTGGCTCTCTCAGTGCATCAGATGTGAGGAAAACACAGTTCCATCCCTGCAGGGAGATGTACTGCTGCAGACCAGGCTGGCCAGGCACCCTCTCCTGCCTTCCCCCATGCCATCTCCTCTGCAGAGCCACCTGCCACGACATAGAAATATATATCATATGGAGTGATTTATTTCATGTGTGTCAGTGATGACTGCAGAAAGGTCTTCGGTTTAATTGATGTATTGGATCATGTATGATAAGTGTATCCAGGGAGTTTTCACATCACAGATGTATAGAGGGGGACCTCCTCTGGTTCCTTTCTTTGCCTCAATACCCAGCAAGGGGCCCAGGAATATTGGGGGATTAATGTCACAACAGAGGGAAAAAGTCTGCCATTCAATCTATTTAAACATTTTATTTCACCAGCGCACCAATTAGACATCCCCTGTCTAAAGAGACCACGGATTAAAGCAATAGCAATGCTGAAAAAAAAAATAAATCATAATCTCTTTGGAGATCTGTCTATGGACAGATCTTTTCTCTCAAATGATCAAGGAAAATATATGAAACTGAAAAAAAAAGGACCTCTTAGAAGTAAACTTTAGGGCTACGTGAATAATTTCTGTGCTCCCTCTCATGAGCTGCTTTTCCTTTCACTGGCACCTTCTCCCTTGCAGTCCATTTGCATTCCCTTAATTAAGGGAGCTGGCAGTGCTGCAGACGCTGCTCTCTGCCCTCCCTGGGCTCTGGTGAGGTGTTCCAGATGCTCAGTCCAAGCTCTCAGGTCTGGGAGAGGAGGATGAAGCCACGCTCTGCTCCAGGGGGAACAATCCCGGCTCCTTCTGGGATCAAACCTCTGACCACAAACCAAGGAACCCCCCCTGCAGCTTCCAGCAGGACCAGGGAAAACACTGCATTTCCTTCAAGGACACCCCGAGAGCCCTCCCAGGTGGTCTCCACTGAGCTGGTGGGACTCAGTAAGCCAGTCTGCTTTTAAAATAAGTTTTTTCTCACTGAAGAAAGACCAAAAGCACCATTTTTTCCCCCCCAAAAGGCCACTCGAGGTGGTGGTGATGGCACCCGCCAGTGCCAACCTGGTGGGCAGAGCACCCGTGCTCATTGGCATCTGGGATGAACTCCTGGGGGGAATAAAAGAGGCTGAAATGCACCCTGAGGAATAAAAAGAGCTTCAACTGCCTGTCCAGCCCGAGCCCTGTGTCACCCCTAGGCCATGACCGACACCAGAGGCATCAGCACGTGGTCCACAAGCTGTGCCCCTGCTGCTCTGCTCTCTAAGCAGAGGAACTCGGGGTTCCAAACCGACAGGAAAAGGCTTGATTTGGGGAAGGAAATTAAAAAAAGACACCAAGTGTGTTATTTTCCCCCAAGACCCACTTCCAGCTCCTCTCTCTTTATTTGGATGAGTGGAAGGTTTAAATCCGAAAGTTTTCCTTGGCAATCACGTGTTGGCAGTGGAACCAGCCCAGTTAAATATACCCAGCCCAGACAAAGGGAAAAGGCTGTTTCCAATCAGGAGCACTCGTATTTTTTCTGTTCCATGATTTCTGATGCTGCTCGGGCCAGAGGTTTAGCTCAGGGACAAGGGGAAAAAGGGCAGGGGGAAACCACATATGCAGATTTGCCAGGTCTGATCAACATCTCTGAATTCCTCAGCACTGCTGCATCCCCAGGCTCCGCTCGTGTGGCATCTCAGGGCTCCAATCACTTCGAGTTACCCTTGGTCACTCTAAAAACAAGCCTTAGAGCCCATTTCTCTGTCAGATGGGGTAATTCCCATGTGAGCAGAGCCCTTGGCTGGTGTTTGGCTGGTCCAGGGGCACTCACGCCCCTGGAAGGTGGCACCAGAGGGTTTCCCTTGAGGGTATGACCCTTCCCTCTCTTGGGATGCCAAGGAGAATGAACTCCTTTGCAGAACTCCTTAGTCTAGAAGTAATTTAAACTAAATTTAAATAAGAAGAGACTCGAGCAGGCTATTCATAAATTTGAATATCTTATTTTAAGATTATTTTATCATTTATTTCTTCGGTGGCTCTGAACACCAAATGTGAGAGACACTGGAGCAGTTACAACACCGGCCACGAACAAGTGGAAATTTCCCTTCTGTTAAAGAGGCTTTAACAAGAATTACCCCAACGTGATGCAGTGAATGTTCATGGAAGGATCCCAGCTGGGTTATATCCTGCATTGATAAGCTCTGGGCTGTATTTCATTACAAGTTATTTCTCAGTGAAAAGCAGGAGAGCCTCACAACCCCATCCCTCGCAGACAAAGAAACACAAGTCATTAACAAATCTAAACAAAAATAATAAAGCAGAGGCAGAAAATCTGAATGTGCTTCACACTGAAGAACAAAAGAAACGGGAACCGTTTGTTACCTAATAAAGGAACTGGAAAAGAAAGTCTTTGACAGTAAGGGAGGACGATTTGCTCTCATGGGCCAGTGAACATCCAAATATATACAAGCTGTTCACAGCAGACTGATTGCAGCTAGGCCATAATGCTATTGTACATGCTGTAAAAAAAAAGAAAAAAGGAGGGGGGAAACCACAACCACAGAGAGGTACTTCAGAAATAAATCATGGTCTATTCATTAAACCAGATTATTTTAGTGAAATCTATTTCCCCCCTCTCTTTATTGCTTTGTTTTCTTTTATGTTAATTTTGCGTCTGTTTAAAGTTGAATTCCTTGATCTGAAACATCTTTAATTTTTTTTCCTCCCTCTTCTCCTCTTACCAGTGAAATGAATTCAAATCATTTGCATTTATTGCAGTGAACATCCAGCCTCATCTGTAGCCTTTAGTCTGACTGAATTGCTTTTCTGCTTCACAAGGCACACAGTGGAAGCTGGAGCGTGCCCCTCACCACTCCAACACCGCCCGAAATAATCTACTTGGCACTTCCGTGTTGCTGCAATATTTATCATATTGATCATCTATAAAATAAATAAGCAAAATTATATTATCGGAAGCAATGATCTGATGAACCTCTGGACCAAATCAATCACTTGGCAGAGACCGTAAAAAAAGCAGCAGCTTGCTCTCAACTGTTTCCAAAGTCAATTTTCCCTACAAATAGGTTTCTCATCAACCTAAGCACCTTACAGAGGGAATGTGTCCTTCCAGTAGATCTCCTGTGAAACTGGGTGTATTATAGATGGGAGTTACAGCAAATCTAACTTTGTTATAGCCATACATGTCCCTTTAATTAACGTTAAAAAAATGCTTGATTCATTTCATGGATTTAGCTTACAGAGAACCAAAATACTCAGAGGGGTTCTCAACACATGAAAACAGAGCTGGCTTCAGACTAGGCCTATTTGTTTAAATAAATTTGTAAAAATTATGGATATAAATATGGAGAATTTGCTCAGCTTGTATTACGTTATTATCTCCTGTGCCACAGAAACAATACTCCTTCTGCAATCCTATATGGCACAGGGATAACTGCTGGAGCTGGAGGGGAGGAAATTGGAGACCCAGCTCCAGACAATACGAAAACTGACCCCAGCAAATACATCATTAAACACTGAGCCTGCTCCAAGCAGTTCTTTGCAGGTGCTCCATTTCTCCACCAGCTTCCAGATCCACAGTCTCCTCTTTGGAGAAACTGGCTCTGGATCAGAGAAGATGAAAAAGGCTAAGAGGGGTTGAAATGGACGGAAGGGGAACCCTGGATCCCCAAAGAGAAAACACACTTAAACTTCAGCACAGGCATTCTGGGAACTCCAGGAGATGCTCCACTGCCTTGCTAAATAGAGATGGACCCGAGCACGTGGCTGAGTGCTCTGTAATTGGGGTCAAAACAGAGCAGTCGGGGCACACAGAGGTGGGTGACAATTGTTCCAGAGCCTTGCCACCAGCTGGGACCCACCAGGGTCCCACCCACAGGCCAGGGCTGCTCCTCTCCCAGTTCTAGCAGCTTTAGCAGCAGCAGCAGATGCTGCTGCAGTCAGATGGAAACAACACAAGGAACTTCCCACATGGTGTCTAGTCAAAGAGGAAAAAAAGAGGAGCTGCTGGAGGCTGGCTGGGGGAATCTCGCTCTGGGAAGCAGGTGCAGCAATTCCAGGTCAAGTTTTCCCTGCTGCAATGCCATGGACACCACAGTCCCAAGGCACCTGACCTGGGGGGCAGTGCCAGCTCCTGGTTGTACCTCTCCAGCTGAGAGACGATCTGCGTATTTTATTGACAGACAAGTGAAAGATGGAGGTGGAGAAGTGACAGCAGGAGGGGGTTCAGACACCACACAGGTCTGAAAGTCTTGGCAATCATCTCATTGCATATTCTGCACTTGTAATCTAATGCCATGGGACTCATTTCCTAGAACTTCCAAGCTGACACGTTCAGAAGCACATTCACAGCACACCTCGAGGGGCAATACCTTGGGCTTAATCCTTCTTTCCTACATGTCCCTTTAAACCTGGAGTATCAGCCAGTGACCCATGCCAGACCCCAACAGTGTCACCAAGATCCAAACCCCCTCCCCTGGTGTCACACTCCCACTAATGACCTCAGTTCTCATCTCACACAGTCCACAGTGAGGGAAAAGAATTCCATGAAAATCAGCATGATTGGGGAAAAGACTCAAACTTATCGATCCCTGTATCAGAGGTACACAATAGCTGTAATTAAACACCATGTAGGCTCTGTGCTGGCTGTCTGCCCTTGGGTTTATTCCTCAGATAAACTGCAGACTGTTCCCCTGGTTGGGACTGCAGACTTGTGGAGGATGAATAAATTAATCAAGCTTACCTCTCCTTGCAAGAAAGCCAATAGAGCTGGCTTTTCGAAGGATAACTGCTATAAACCCTGCATAAAAAGGGGGGGGGAATACAGCTGGGACATACACATCGGCTTTTTAACAGCTGTTTGTAAATATGTCTAATAACTCATCCTGTCAACATGCTCACTTTTCCATTACCAGGAAATACTCATAAATGGTATTCCCAGCGCTGATGGATCCATTTCCTTAATGAAATCCACATAGCTTACTTTACAAAGTTTAATTGCTCAAAGAATGGGTGTCAGGTTTCTGTAGTCGACCTAGAGCCCTGAAATCCTTCCAGCTCACATGTACAACAAGTAAAGAAGTTAATGGAGCTTTTGCAGCAGTGGCTTAGTAGCTAAGCCACCTTTAAGCAATAATCCCAGCAAATATAGATGGAGATGCTGGAATCTCCTGCCTTCTAGGAGAATAGATGTTAAGTAATATGAAATTCAGTCCTGCTAATTGACTGAGCAGGGGATTTCTATAGGGAATGCCTACAGCATTGAAATCAAGTCATTGATTATATCTCTTAGATATGAATGTCTGCAGCAAGACTGCAGAACGAGGAGTGCTGAGCTGGAAAAGGAGAAAACCGGATGAGAAGCCACCAGGGCCATGCAGGGATGGGGTGACAGCACTGGGTGGGGGGTGGGGTTTGTCATATCAAGAGCACACACACATGCCAATTTTGCGGTTTATCCATTAAATCTGAGATGAACTAAAGGCTGAAGATGCTGAAATGACTGGGATGCCTCTGTAGCCTTGACTCTGAGTTAGCAGAGAGCCCTGCATTTACCCACCAGCGAGGTGCCAAAATCTCCTTGGGGGTCTCAGACCAACGTGAAACCACCCCAAATGGGGCAAAGCCCAGATGAAACCACCCCAAAATGGGGCAAATCTCAGAACTGAAGGTGTGTTTTATCACATAAATCACTATACAGGACCTGCACACTGCCAAGCTCATTTCTGTTCTTGTTTCTGACTAACGTGGTCCTCAGGGTGTGCATCTTTCCAAGATGGAAACAGCAGGTTTTGTGCACACACTGCTAATGATCTCATCTGACCCCAAACAAATGGAGAGAGATTTAAATCAAAGCCTGAAATAAATTGCTGAGCCAATAGCGGTGGTGGTGTGATTTTTAGAGACATTCAAGCAACTAAACAAACTGGCTTAAGCACGATCTCTCTCCTTCTGTATGTTAATATGGAAAACAGCCTGGAAAACAGTGCGTGCCTCTGACAGCAGGAAGGTGAGCTGGGTGCCAATACTTAAACATGATCAATCACTTCCAAGAGCAGTTTGAGCATGGAAACGAAGCTCCCTGCATGCCACAGCAGCTTTACATTGCTGAAGTTTCACCAGTTATGCAAAACTAGGCAAAAAACTTCCTACTGACTTTGGGAGGTGTATGAGGCGAGCATGGGTATAAATAATTCCTCATTAATATGAACTATTATGCATTAAATCCAACACTGACCACAGCATTTCCTGATCTGGTTCATGACCTGTTAGTCAAACACCTGGTAAGTTTGTAGACCACAAAGAGATTTTACTCCTTGAAGTTCCAACAGAGAGAAGAAATTATGAATTCTTTTTTCCCCCCTGAATTTTTGTAAAATATCATTATTTTGTGATATTTCACATTGAAGGGGACTATTGCCAGAATAAGACCAAAAACATGTCAGGGTCTTGCCGGACAAAGAATGACACAGAAATCTGTTGGTTCTTTCTCACAAACTGCACATTCCCTGTTTCCACCCTCTTCTCCAAAGAGGGTCACCTGTGGTTCCCCCCCTGCAGCAAGACCTGGGGAGCCTCACCATGCAGTGACAACCACGAAGCACCAAACAGCCCTGAATTAGCTTCAGTATTTAATCTATTTTGTGACTCACAGAGCTGTGAAAAGCCACAGCAAAGCTCAAGGACACACAAGTAGTTTTAATTCACTTTTCAACTGAACACAAGGGCCAGAGACAGAGGTTGAATGATGAGGAACCTCAGTGGATGCAATGGTGGAGGAGCATCTCCTCCGAGGGAAAAGGAAAGTGTCCCATAGATCAGTTCAGTCCAGGGTTCCTATACTGGAAATAGAGGAGGATGTTCCTGCTCTAACAAATAAATATCCCTGTGCTGGGGCTGTGGTCCTGGGGCACATCCCCTCACCCAGGGCAGCAGCTCCCTCCAAGTCCTGCCCAGACTCTGCCAAGGTGCCACCCTGTGAGGTGTGGGCACATCCATCCCCTTGCTCAGCACCAGTCCTTAGGCAAAAGGAGGGCATCAAAAACATTCCTGAGGGCAAGGCCCAAGGCATAGCCTGGAGAGGCACTGGGAAAAGAGAAGGGCTGAGTCTCTGCAGGGAAAAAGGCTGGAGGAGTGTGCAGGAACCAGCAGAGCAGCTGTAACTGGGAACAGAGGTCTGTTTGTTTTTACTTCTGTCTGACTCCAGCAAAGCAGAAGCTGATCATATGTGAAAGAGCCAGGATTTGAACAAGATCTCAGACAATAAAAAGGGCAAAGCAGAGGACCCTGCAGGAGGAAGAATGATGCAGTTTTATTCCCAGATGGAGGCATTCTCAGCTGCTTCAGATGTTCGGGTCAGAGGAGGACAGATAACTGAATCCCCTTTCAAACCTCAGAAGGTGAGTGACTCATGGAGCCCCTCTCTGACAGACACAGACTATTTCTCTACA
Source organism: Grallaria varia (assembly GCA_013396735.1). NCBI lineage: Eukaryota > Metazoa > Chordata > Aves > Passeriformes > Formicariidae > Grallaria > Grallaria varia. The sequence continues at coordinate 644,477 of VWZG01007175.1, forward strand.
AGCCCTGCTACAAATACATGGCAGAAGAAAGGCTTCATCCTTTTGAAAAAAAAAAAAAAATTAAAAAAAAAATATCGAGCTGCAAAGGCTGTTTCTGCTCAGGTTTCCAAAAAAAAAGGGGTGTGGGATCTTCCCAGGACGTGGCTGCCAGCCCAGCCCAGCAGAGCTGGCTGCAAAGCGCTGCCATCCCGCAGCCCAGGCGCTCGGGCTGCAGCCCCAAATAAATGCCCCAGCTCACAGGTTTTGCAGCCAGAAGTGCTGTTGGACACTCCCAGCACGGGAGGCGAGCCTGGCCGACAGAGCCGAGCGATCCTGCACCCCGAGTGCCACCTGCTCTGCCTCCTCCCAGTGAGTGGGACCAACTGGCACTGGAGCTCCTGCCGGTGCCCCCGAACCCAGCCCGGGGCAGCCGGAGGGCACAGACCCATCCGTGGGGGTTTTTGGGGTGCAGCTGGATGAGTGTGGGGATGGGGCTGTGCTTTGGAGTGAGGCCACCTGGGCACTGCCCAGTTCTGCTCTTCCACTGAAACTTCCACTCCTGTTCCCAGGTCCACACACACCCCTTGGCACAAGAGGACTCCACATGGCTCCTCTGACCATGCCACCAGTGCCCAGGGCTGTGCCAGGACTGAAGGGTTGGTTGGTTTGGCAAGAGAAACCACCTCTCCCCCTGCTCTTACACCTGCCTCCCATCCCTCTGTGCTAAAGCACTTCCTCTGGACTTGGAGATCCTTGTGGATCCCTTCCAACCCAAGATATTCCACATTCCAAGCAACACCAACCTGCAGAAATAAAGCCCATCTGCTGATTTATAAAACAACAAGGAAAAAAATCCCACAAGTGTCTCCAGTTTGGATTCCAGACCATCACACAACGCAGCCACCAAGACAAACACGTGCTGATGCTTGACTGGGTGAGAGCATCTCAGGAGGGATTTGGAGGCCAGAAAGGGTGTGTGTTAACATGAATCCTGCAGCTTTTTGCGACCCTTGGAGCTCCTCCTCAAACAGGCCCAGCTCCCGGGGCAGGAGGAGGTCACCCAGCCCCACAGCATGCACATCCCCAGAGCCAGGCTCCAGGAGCCCATGGATTCTCCATCTGCCACTGGAGCACAGTCACATCCAGTTACATGGAAAAACAGGCTTTCAGGATCCGATCTGACCATCAGGCTCACCCGGAGGCAAAAGCAAAGGGCTGGAACAACAGAAACTGATCATTTTACCACCATTAGGTGGGCACCTAAAGCTTCCTTATGTTTACGCAGGGACTCGGTAAAGCCCTCTGAGCATCTGAATAATTTTGTTGATCTGTCCCCAAATATCAGCCTCTGCTGCAGGCAAATGCTGTGATTTCCCAAGGAACCTTTTCATCCATTTTTTATATGGCTCACTTTCTTCAAAGGCAGATTGGGGCTGGATGCGAGGAGGGAAACTAATATTTCACTTTCCTTCTGTTGCATTTTAATTCTGAAGTTTGGCACTTGGCTGAACACTGCCCCAGTTTGCCAGGGAAGACATCAGGAGTCAGTGGGTAACCGAGATCAGAGTCATTAGTGCAGAAGAGGACAGGATCTGGTTAATTATTTTAAAGGCTACTCCTTTTTTTTTTTCTCTTGTTTTATTTTAAAATCAAACTGGCTGTTTAATCCTTCCCCTCCCATCAAGCAGTTGTCCCATTCAGACAAAGCAGGTGGTTAATTAAGAGCTATTTTGTTTTATCAAATAATACTCTTCAGGGACAAAGGAATGAAATGAGCACTGAAACGTTTAGAATGGTGATCCCTAACATTTCCATAATTTAACTGAATTCCCCTGGGACTTCAGCAGGCCTGACAGATGACTGGGCTCCACCAGGGAAGTGTTCTCAGCGAGGAGAAAGCTGGGAGTAGGCTTAGTCTTTTTGGCTCTGGTTCCATATAGATTAATGCTCAGCCTGAACAAAGCTCGCCCTGGTGGCATCCTATCGCATCAAAAGACAGACGTGGTGGGCACAGCACCCAGCCAGGGTCAATCCTGCCAGTGGTGCCTGGCGATGCAGTTGGCAAGTCCTGCCCCTCAGCTGTGCCACTGACAACACACCCACAGGGCTGCAAACGCCTCTGGCACCTGCTACCACATCCCAGAGGGTCACAGCAAAGCCAAGGAGATCCCCACCACCCAGGGGCGTTTGTGCCAGTGGAGGATCTGCCCCCATAGGAGCAAACCCAGGAGCATCCACACCCTCTCTGGAGATGGTTTGGGTGCCCCTCCTGCAGCTGCTGGCAGGGAGAGGGGGGTTCAGGGAAGGGCTTAAAAAGCTCCCAGCCTGCCCCCCAAGAATCCTGCAGCTCCAGTACAGCTTCCCCACTTTCTCCTTGGAGAGCCAGGTGTCTCCATCGAGACTGTGTTTAATCAAAAGAAAACCTCACCAGGAAGAATTCAATCCCAAGAGGACAGAGAAGCCAATTACAGTTCTGGTCCGTTTGCAATTTTTTCCCCCTTAATATAATTTTATTAATTTTACACCGATTTCAGCTGGGGGTAGAGTGTCAGGCTGGGAAGAAAGCTTGGAGCAGATAAGCCACTGCATCATTAAAAGGCCTCACTTTGTTTCTGGCTTGTGCAACAGTTTAGAATTACATCCCATCTCTCTAGTTCAAAAACCTCAGTTTAAAGCCTTTCCCATTGATCAAGGAAGATGCCAGCCTAGTCCTGAACCAGAAATTAGTCTGTACAGTCTATGTTGTTAAAAATTCATTCTACCTGATGGCTCCTCAAAGCCAAGTGAGACACAGCCAGGCTTTGGGCAGAGCCCTCTTCCCCATCTCCTCCCTCCTCCACTCTCATTTCTTTTCTCATCTTCATCACCTCCCATTTCTGATCACATATTTTAACATGCTTCAGTTTATATCAAATCCATAAACAGATACAAATAAACACAAAGAAAAAGAAAGATTAGAGTCTCATATCTACAAAATATAGTCCATATGAGGTATTTTAGATAAACAATCAGAGCATGGTGTATTTATGGAGCTCATCCCACTGTAATTAATTCAGCAACACAGTTACACCCCGTGTGGGTTTTCACATTGGCCTTTTTCTTTGTGGCACAAATTTCTTACCTCCTCCTGCCCTCACAAAGAGCCTCATTGACTTCAGCTCTGAGCAAAATAAATCTTACTTGACCCAAGTGCTGTTCTCACCTTTGTGGAAAATTTATTTCTCCTGCCTCCCTGCTCAGCACCACCACAGGCTTCAAGCACAGGATGGGAATCCACACACTTGTTTTTTATTGCTGCCTCCATCCCTGACATCTGAGTTATGATGGGCCAAGAGCGACTTCTCCGTTCTCATCCTCAGCTTGTTCTCTTGTAAAATGAATTCTAATTAATAAATGTCGGTGTGTCAGCTTGAGCTCCTCAGATGGAAGCCAGTAAAGATCTACAAGGTGTCATTAATTCAGAATTAGTTTCCGAGACATCATTTCTTTAACTTTATAACTGTCTATCCCTTCACCAATCCATCTCTATGCAATTTTACATCATGATCATTTACCAAAATATCCTAAAGGCTGTTTTATTTTAAGCCTTTTCCATTTTTCTTGGTGGTTCCTCCGATTTAGGATGTGGATTCTCAGGGAAGACTGATTGGCCAGGCAGTGGATGGACTCACTGTCAGGGAAGAGGTTTGGCTTTAACCCTGCAAGGGCCACAGCAAGATGCTGTCCTGTGTGACCAGCCAGCATAAAGCAATTGTTGTTTTTATCAAAATCTTGATCTATAATTCATCTTAAAATGCTTCCCCTGCTTGTCACTCCCCTTGTGCATCCCTCCAAGCACACTCCAGCATGTATATTTAATTGGGGAACTGGCGAAGGACTCACGTTCAAGGTGAATAACTTCCAAGAACAGAAGACATAAAAATTGAAGCACACAAAAGTTCTCACACTTATCTCCCAGACCAAATAAGAGAGGAAATCATCACTCTGCTGCAAAGAGATAACATCACACTGAAAGTTGGTAATATTTGGTGGGTAAAGAGCCTGTTGTAGCCAATCCCTTTTACAAAAGTTACAGCAGTTGTCTCAGAGCCTCCTTTGCTATTATTTTCCTGCTTTAGAATATGACCTTTGGTTTCGTTTTTCATAAAAGAGGTTCAGGGAAAAAAAATTCATAGGAAGTTAGTATCTGGAAAAGCTGCTCATGCACACCCACATATAATAAAAGGCTGATTTACTCCCTGCAAATTGGTGGATCCTTTCCCTTAAAACCACCCCAATCTCCCCAATCCTCCCTCTGCCCCCAGCTAGCCAGAAATGCCTTTTGTTGAGTTAACATGGAGAGTTAAATAAAAGGAGTCAGAACAGAGTCCCTCTGTTTCCCAGACAAGCTGTTTGCTGGAATTGGCAAATTTCTGCAAAGTGTTTAAATTAAGTCTCCTCTTCCTCCAAATCAACGACCCCTCTGCAAGATGCTGCCCACGCCACCTCCAGGGGATTGTATCCAAAACCCTGCACAAGCAAACAATTCCACAAGCAGGACCAGGGGAGAAGCCTGGGGACCTTGGGAAGGGGGAACCTTGATCTGCCCTGCATTGCCATCATTTGAAAGGGTGAAATGGCAATGTAAAACCCTTCCCAGAGCATCCCAATGCATGGGCATGAAACCAAGAGCTCCCAAGTGCAGAGCTGTGCTCTGTATTTGGTCCCAGCCACACTGGAAGGGGCACATGAGCCTTGCCATCGCTCCCCATCACAGCCACCCTTCCTGCCCTGGTTCTAGAGCAGCTCCAGGGCCAGCAGTGCCATTCCTGCCCACGTCAGGTCAGCAGACAAGCTAAGGACATGAGTAGGACCCAACACAGCTTTCAGAGGGTCCCAGAAAGGTTTGGGTTGGAAGGGACCTTAAAGCTCATCTCGTTTCAACCCCTTGCCCTGGGCAGGGACACCCACTTTGGCAAGAAGACCTTTCACAGGAGAGCTCAGCAAAGCCCAGCTGCCTTGGGATGTTTGGTGTTTGTGTGGTGGTTTTTTGGGTTTGTTTGTTTTCTATTTGCATGTTTGTTGCTCTTCATCAAAGCAGTTTTGGAGGCAGCTGCCAGCTGTGGAACATCTCACCCGTGGCCTTGCTGCATCCTGAAGTGCAGAGGGTGACCTTGGGGGAACTGCAGCACCGGGCTCCGAGCGCTTGGTTAATGAGAGAAAAATTGATGCTCTCGTGTCTCTCCAGTTGAGAGCTCTCCTCAGGGGGTTTCATCTCCGCTTCTCCAGGAAGAAAATCCAAAGAGTGGGAGGCGTGGGGGGGATACACGTGCTCCTGCCAACATTCAGAGCTTACAACAAGCTCGACAAGAGGAGATGCCCAGAGCACTCCTGCTCACTGCAGCAGGGACAGCGACACCTTCCCCATCCTCTCCTCAGGCTTTACCTTTTTTCATCCCTCTGTCCTTCCTCCCTTCATCCTACAGCCCAAGTCCTCCAACACAAATTGCTCATTTTGGCAATTAAGTCTCCCAGCTAAGTCAGGGAGAGGGGGAAATGGGAAACACTCCCAACAGGGATGCGACAACATCAAAAGGAAGCCAAGTCACTGTGCCCCTGCTTGACCCTCACCTGCAGAATTTAAAACAACTTAAGGCCACGTAGCACAAATGTGGGCCTAATCTCCTTACACTAATAATTTATAGATCTTGATCCACAGGAATTTGGCAGATAAATGGGGAGAGTTCGACAGAAGTGCCCATCGTCTCTAAGAAGTCCCCTTTGGAAGGTGTCTGTGGGATGGTCCTTCCAGCAACACCAGCTCTGGGGGGTTTCATCCTCTCACATGTCACACTCCAAGCCCCCTCCCACTGCAGGAGCCCTTGCACAGCACCTGGGCTCTGCTGGCAGGAGCCACATGCAGCTGCACAGGGGTCTCTGTGGGATGCTCCGTGGAGTTCTGCTCACACTTCGTGGTACATTTTGTTCCCCACTTCTCCATTCTAACCCTTTTTTTAAGGAAACGGATTATTACCACATCAAAAAATGACCTACATAAGGAAAACATGGATCTTTGTTGTGCATTTCTCATTATTTCTCTGCTGAAAGCCAGACAAAATCCTCTGGAGTGCAATGAAATTCTGGGTTTGGGGTGAGGCACTTGGGACTCTGGATTGGGACCTGGAAAACTGCTGCTGGTCAGAGGTTCTTCTGTTACTGCAATAACACAAAACCACCTTAAGCCACTCAGGAAATCCGAGCCTATAAATTTAAAAGGTTGAAACAGAACTGAAGGACACTCGGTGTGTACCAGAAATACCTGGAGAGGTTTGTTTTGAGAGTTAATGTGTCCACAGAGGCTTTTTGCTCTACTGCAGCCCCAGCTCAGACCCATTTGTACTGGTGGGGCTGAACATGCTTTCAAACAAACACCTCCAGGAGACTCAAGGGCTCTGTTTAGTTCAGGAATTTGAAACTTTCCCTCAGTCAAGTATTTGCTGGCTTTAGAAAAACAGGAGCTAAACCACATTCCAACACCAGGACACACAGGTAGTGCAACCAGTGTCTGCACAGAGCAGGTGAAACCTCAGTGACAATCCTGGGACAGCTGGGACTGGTCACCAGTTGGAGTTACAGGATCCAGGTGAAACCTCTGTGACAATCCTGGGGACAGCTGGGACTGGTCACCAGTTGGAGTTACAGGATCCATGGCAGTTCACGCTGCCTGGAGATCTGGGAGCTTTGTCTGACTCAGAACCAGATAAATATTGAACAAACAGCTCAGGCATGGTCCCAGTAGGTGGGAGTTACATTACAACCAAGCTTATAAAAATGTAGTCGTTAGCAATGGGAAAGCTGCTGGATTTTGTCCATTTTATCTTTCCAGTCCCAGCCCTGGATGGTTTTCCAACACCTTTGGTGAACACAGGGTGTGCCTCCGTACACGTGTGGCCTCTTCCCACACAGCCCCCAATTTGTGGGGACACAAAAATGCAACAGCACTCAATCTACCCAAAGAAACAATTAAACACTAACGTTGTTAGTCTGCATTAAAACCAAGCGAGTCTCAGAAAGGAAGGAGAAATTGCTTTGCATTAGTTTCTCTGCATGTCATCCCACTCCTAGCAGGGTTTTAATAATAACCATACTTATTTGAATAGGTTGCTGATCACACTCATCAATCCTAAAATGCAGGTTCCTGCCAGAAAGAATTTATAAGCCTTTTAATATGCTCTGACATTGGAAGGTCAGATCTGGGGGAGCAGAGCCCTGGACAGCCCCTGGGACACACACCCCTCTTCCAACGGGACAGAGAACAGGAGCCAAGATGCTCATGAGGAATGTTGACTACACCAATGGTTTTCTTCCACAGAAACAAAGTAAATTGTTTACAAAACCAACCCAAACACAGATTTTTGTTAGTTTTGAACATGTGCCTGTTTTCATCACCAAGACTTCAGAAGGAGCAGAACATTTTCAGGCTGTTTATGGCATACAAAATATTTCCAGGAAATAGATAAAAAAAATATCTTTGCTCTTAAGCTTCAGTTTCTTCTTAAAATATGCCAGTATAGAGGAAAAATACAGGAGAATGGCTGAAGATTTAAAAAGGGAGGAAAAGTGGTTGTGTACAGCGCTGGGAGCAGCCCCTGGCTCCAGTGATAGTACAGGCATTGTATCACCCCATCACACAGAGCTGGAATTACTTGTCCCTATAGGCTTTTTCCCCCCACTCCTCTTAATCCTTTTCGGCAGCTTTACTGAATTCTTTACTTTCTTTTTATTATTTCTGGGGGCTTAAGTCAAGTTTTCAGTCAGGCTTCAAAGGGTCTTATACATTTTGTGTCTGTAATTCCCGGACACCAACAAATGCCAGAATAATGTTCTTGGGCCTCTGGAGGAGCCATTGGAGGGGGAGGAATTAAACATTCACAGCTGCAGCTGGTCCCAGATGTGCTCCCAAAGAGCTGCAAGGGAAAAAATATGAATCCCCGGATGATTTGTACGTGCTGAGGTTCTGCACCAAGTTGGGACATTCACACCTAAAGATCTTAGGCAGTGATCTCACCTCAGACCTGGGGAGGGAGGTCAGTTAATTTTAATGAGGTTTCACTCACAGTCCCTGCCATGGGAGCCCCTGCTCATGGCTCAGGAGGGAGCCTGGCTGCATGGATGGGCCAGATGCTGATGGATTGAAGGAGCCTGGCTGCATGGATGGGTCAGATGCTGATGGATTGAAAGTCTCAGGAAGAATCTCTCCATGGAAAGGGTGGGCAGGCCCTGGAAGGGGCTGCCCAGGGAGGTTTGGAGTGCCCAGCCCTGAAGGTGTCCAAGGGATGATTGAACGTGGCACTCAGAGCTCTGGGCTGGGGGACAAGGTGGGCATTTGGCACAGGGGGGGCTCAATCTTGGAGGGCTTTTCCAACCTAAATAGTTCTGTGATCCTGTGAAATAACCCTGGCTTTGATTCACTGCAGAAGGTGCAGGAGAGTCTTCTTTTACCCAGCACTGCAGCAAATGCTTGTTTTTAAACTCAGAAGGTCCAGTGGCTCATGCAGGAATGTGCACAAGCAGCAGCCCCTCTCTCAGCAGCTAACTGAGCTTAAATAACTTCACCATCAGAGGGAAACAGAGCAAGAAACTCATGTCAAAAATACTTATTTATTCCTCAGGTGTTGCTTCTTTTTTAATTATTAACAAAGATGCTCCACACAATGGCAGTAGGAGCAGAAGAGCCTATTTTGCAGTGTGGCTGGCAGCCAGGTCTCCCAAGGACAGTGATGCCTCCCCTTGTGTTTCTGCTCAGGAGCTGGAATAGACTCTTGTTCTCCCTCTGTTAACTTATGAGCTCAGTGAAATTTGTTTTTCATGTGTAATAAAGTTGCTGGTGGTGTGCAATTTGCATTTAAGTTGGTTATATTCATGCTGAGTGGGACTTCTAAATGTTGCTCACAGAGCTAAAACAACACAAGTTATCTCCCATTTCAACCCTTTCTGAAGAAAACATGTGAGAAAATAATTTTAAATACAGTATCACTAACAGTCTTATATTAGGTCCCCTTGATAGGATTTGGAGCAACTCAGAAATTGTTAGTGACGGGCAATCCCTATTTGGAAGCTTGGAAATGGGAACAAAAATGGGGTGTAGCAGTGGGAGAACGAAGAGCTGCTGCCTTTTGTGCTACTGGATAACCTGGGATGGAGCTGAACCAAACCTGCTCCACCCTGGCACGGACACACCTTCCCAGGAGCACCTCGGACAAGGATCAGGAAGCTCAAAGCCACACTGAGCCCCACGAGAGACAGAACCAACAGGTCCAAGGGCAGTAATTATGGGCCACATCAGAGACACCCCGTTGTGCTGCAGAATAAGGTCAGGCACCAACAACTGTTCAAATTAACATTCCTGGGAGAAACCACCACCACCCTGCTGCTGCTGCTGGGGAATGTCACCTTGTCCCTCAGCCCAACCCATGGCCAGCCACCCTCACCTGACAGCACAAAAAGCAGGGGAGAGCCGAGGCCATCAGACCAGCCCGACAGCCCAGAGGGCTCCTGTGACACCAACAGGACCCTGACCCACAGGGGGCTGCTCCCCAGAGCTCCCTGCCCTCCAAACCCACCTCCATTTACAAGCCCATTCCATGACGGAGCAGAACTGCCCATCAATGGCACGGCCACCAGCACATCCCCAGTGTGCATCAGCCCAGCCGGGCAGCCTTCCAGAGCATCATCCACAACATGAATTATTACCCAAACATTCCTGCTGTCAGCACATTCCTCTCTACACAACTTCCTATTATTATTTTTTTGGCGGACAACTCTGAAATTTTAAACAGCTCAATCTTGCTCGAGTAATGCAACTGCCTAACTGCCTCCAGGATGGGTTGGACATAAAAATCAACAATAATCCTTCTACTGAGAATAGCAACGAACCCCTCCAAACAACCCTTTCATATTTTCCTTTGTTTGTTTTGGTTTCGGTGTCTTTAGCAGCTCTGACTTACACTCTAATTTGCTGTAACAGCCTTTTATTTGCCTTGCAGAGGAAAAAGAGACTTAAGGGATCTTTAAGCTCCAGCAACAGAGTAAGAAGCAGCTTATAAATCAGGGCAGAGACGGGAGGGTCAGCTCAGCTCATTAAAAAATACAGTGTACCACTTGCTTTGAGACTGTTTGCGCCGCTGTGATTCGTTCAGAGAACACAAGAGTCCAAAAAGCACTAGAAATAGTCTTAAACCCCCTGAAAACAGGGTTGGTAAATTAGTTACTTGGGCATTACCACTCCTTTGCATGACAACTGCTTAAGAACTAATGGTTGGAGTGGAAAGTGAAGGATGAAATGCAGCAAGAGCCCAGGGCAGCTCAGGGAGGCCATGCCTGGGCAGTGTCTGGGCACACAAACACCTGCAGCATCCCAGCCTTGGGCTTGAGGATGAAATCCAGCATTTCATAGAATCACAGCCTGGTTTGGGTTGGAAGGCACCTTCAAGAGCATCCCATCCCACCCCCTGCCATGGGCAGGGACACCTCCCACCAGCCCAGGCTGCTCCAAGCCCCGTCCAACCTGACCTTGGACACTCCCAGGGCTCCAGGGGCAGCCACAGCTTCTCTGGGCACCCTGTGTCATGGTCCCACCACCCTCCCAGTGAAGAACTTCCTCCTAACATCTCACCCAAACCTACTCTTTTAGTTTGAATCCATTCTCCCTCATCCTGTCACTCCAGGCTCTTATAAAAAGTCCCTCTCCATCTTTCTTGGGGACTCCCTGGAGGTACTGGAAGGCCACAAGGAGGTCACCCTTAATTTCAGTTGATTAACATCCATAAAAACAGAGCTTAAGTGTTTCAATGCTACACCCAGTTCCCCCAGGCATTCCCAGTCTCCTGGGAAGGACAATTCCTCGCTTCCCATTTCTTGCTTATTGGAAAGACAGGAGGATGAAAGAATCCTGAAAGTTGTATTTCACAGAGATGAAGGTTGAGGTCTCACCACCATCACATGAATCAAAGCTTTCATTGAGTTTCAATAAGCACATTACCTTGATAACTCCTCTGGTTATAAAACCCAGACATATGTATTTCTTTCAGTTCCTGAGCAGCACATGTGCTATTGCATAATTAATAGATTGTACATTTCGTAATCAATCATGGTTGAAATTTACAATGCAAACTTTTAGCATCACCAAAAAAAATGTGACTGATTATCCAAAAATATTTATTCAAGATTAAAAAACATGTAGCATATGAATATTTTAATAAATATTAAATATTTATTTCTCCTTTCCAAAGTTTCCATGACTGGGCTTTTAATTAATAGGTCATTAAAATTTTATGGAGTCAGGTAGATTTTTAAATATAATTATTAAATTATATCTTTAAGCTTCAGGTATTCACTTCTCTCTTGTGCCAGCACAGAGCAGGATGAGCTCCAGCAGTGAGGCTGCACCAACACAAACAGATTCTGCTGCAGGCTAAGAATGGATGAAAACCTGTTCCCAGCAGTTTGTGAGCTGTAGGGATACACTGGAGTAATTAGTGTTTGCATTTCCCTACAGCATGGAAACAGCAGCTGAAAGCAGGACTGTTCACTGGGAGTTGCATGTGCTTGGGAAAACATAGGGGCTGAAGTTGTGGGTTGGAGCAGCAACCCAAAGCAGGGACACGTCCCGTTCCCCTTTTCCATCTCTCCCACGCAGGGACTGACTTAATTCCTCCTTTCCCCCTGTGTAACCATCTCCCACCTCACAGAAAACACGAGCTGAAAGGACAGATGTGGGATCCGGGAGGCATTCCCAAAGGAGTGTTTTAAGGAGCAAGACGCCCATGCTGGCTCTGCCATCCAGGTCTCCTGTCTAATATTGCTGCCAGCAGTGACTTGGCAGCACTGCCAGGCTCAGAGGAAGCAGAGCCCCCACTGCTGGGACCCACAAGGGTCATCAACCCTGGCCCTGCACAGACACCCCAAAATCCCACCCTGACCCCCAGAGCATTGCCCAAACCCTCCTGGAGCTCTGGCAGCCTTGGGGCTGTGCCCACTGCCCTGGGGAGCCTGGGCAGTGCCCACCACCCTCTGGGGGAAGAATCCTTTCCTTAAATGCTTGGTTATGTGTCCAGTTAAGTTTGTTGGTTTTTTTTAAAGTCACTCAGGGCAATGACTTTAGGAGGCGTTTTGCTTGAATACTGTGCCCACAATCAGTTGTGCTGGGGATTTGTGAGTCTACACTGACTTTAACCTCTCAAAATATTAGCGAGACATTCAACAAACAACTGGTGAAGGTCCAGAGAGGGAAATGTTCCTGCCTTGCCTGTTGCATATACGCTGCCTTCTATCATCAGGCACTTGCCCTGTGCACACCTTGCTGCTGCCCGCAGAGGATCTGCGTTTGGGGAGCTGCTGGCTGAGGCTCCCCGCACATTCCATGGGGTCGATCAGAGCAAGCCCTTCCTTCCCAGAGTGCCAAATGCATCCACACATCCAGGATGCTGCTGGCCAGCCCTGCCAGTGTCCCCCAGACCTGCTGATGGCTGTAGTCCCTGGGCTGCTGTCAGCACACTCCAGACAGCCTGAAAGCACCTTCCTGAATGTGGCCAACACTGATTTTATGATATACTTAACACCCCATCCAATAGCCATTAGTTTTACTGTCAGGCACACAATGTACACGATCCATCTCTTTCCAAGGCTCACCACGCGTCCCCTCTCCAGTGACATTACCCCACAGCCATCTTTATTTGTTACCTAGTTCTTCACCACTACCATTAGAACTTTTATCTCTTTGGTTGGTTTGTTATTAATGACACATTTTATTTAATCAGGGTCTGCCCACAGTTCCTGTTCAGACACTGCAGAGGATGGTTTGATTTCCTCTTTGGTAAGGAAGGCTCTGCAGCACAGAGCTCCTGCCACAGCCTGGAGACAACAGGTCCTTCTTATTGCCCGTTTAGAGGGAATGATGGACAGAACACCAAACACTTCAAAATGCCATGTACAGACTGGAACAACACTGCTTTTGTCGCTGACAACCCTTTCTTTGTGCACTGGGGCAGTGGAGGGACTGTCACCACCAAGCCTGTCCTTGGAGAGAGCTCTGGGCACACTGAGCTGCCTGAAGAGGAGGTAAAACTGCTCCGGTGCAGATGAGAGTTGTGGCATCCCATCATCCTGCATAGTGGAATTAGTTAAAAACCACCTGGAGGGACAGCAAGTACATCCCAGTTGCAGGACTGACTTTGTGCCACAATTCCCAGAGAGAAAGAGGCACCAGGAAAGCAGGGCCTGGCAAACAGCACTTCAAAACCTTCCTACCCCAGCCCTAAACAAAGTGGTTTGCAGCAGGAGCCACCCTGCTGCTGTTTACATGCAAAAGAACTCAAAGCTGCGCAAAAGTCCATCAAAGCTCAGTCTCCACTAAACGCCGGGGCCGCCAGCCAGAACATGACCACATCAAAAGCCTCCATGAATTATTCCAACAGCATTTCCAGAAGAGCTTCCTTGCAGAAGAGCTCAGGCTCTTGCCTGGAAAGAGCCCAGAGAGGCACAAAATCCTCCCCTTGCTAAAATAACAGTGAACGCTCAGCCATCAGTCCCTCTGTCACATCTCCACTCCATGCAGGTCAACCAGCAACACGAAGAGAGCTCAGATAATTCACATCATAGGAGGAAGGGTTTATTATCTCATTTATTTTATTAACCTCATTTATTCCGTTGCCCTGTTTGTCAGAGTTTGCCTCCAGCAGAACACCCCGAGCAGCGATGGAGGGGATGTGCCATAAACACCATCACACCTCCACCTGCCATTCCACGGTCCCCCTTTTTTGGGCACACACTTCTGTGCCACAGCAACTGGGCTGCTTCCAAACCTCTTTACACAGAGGACGGCAGAGCAAGCTTCGTATGGACAAAGTACTCGGAGAGAATATTAAACTAAATAATAGCAATTAATTAGGCTTGTGTAAAGCTATTAACCTTCAAATCCCTATAGAAATAATAAGTAATGCTCAAATCCTCTGGGATGCACGTGATATTACCCCATTCCATAGAAGAGGAAGCAGAGATGCAGAGCAGTGGAATGATTTTTGCCCAGGGCCATGCTGCAGCAATCATTCCCAATCCCACAGAGCCAGCTGCTGCTCCAGAACACACTTGGGGGGTGGGTACAACTGATACCTCCAAACACACACTCAAGGAGCACCATTTTTAATTGTTTACTACAAACTGTGTTTGCAGACAAGCACTTGCATCTTATTAAAGTGATTTTCTGAAGCAGGTGATCCCAGTCCTAATCTTCTTCTCCACTCCCCCTGCAATCATGTGCAGCTGATCACAACAGTCTTTCTCCCCAAATCCTCCTCAGCACTGCACCCCTACAGGAAAAGAGATCTTCATCTTCTCCTAAGCCCTCTTCCCAAATGCCTTTCTCAACTTCCATGGGGAAAAAAAGATCATAAAAAAATAGCTGAGCATCAGCTTAAGCTCAAAAGTCTCTCCGGGGTGTCACAGCCACAGCACCAATAAATCTTGTAGGTTTTTTGCATAGTGTCTCTACCATTCAGCCTTCCCCGGGGCACACAGCAAACCTTCCCCAGGTTTTCATCATCATCCTGTGGCCTAATTATTGCAGCCACCACATCATTTCATCAGTGTTCAGAGCACCAGTAGGTTTTGCCTGCATCACCCCACTGGCTTATCCCTCCTAATTGCATCCAGCACAGGTTCCCTGGGTTTTCAGAGCCCTTGACAGCTTGTCCTCCCTTTCCCACCTTTTGTTCAGGTTGGCCCAGGGCACCAGGATCCATCACACATCAATTATGGTAAAGCTGCCTATAAATACCCACAGAACCACTTCAATGCTCTGCTTCAAATTTTGTCTCAAGCCTTGCTTGCTGTGATGTTTGAAAAAAAAAAAAGGCTTGAAAAGTGAGATTGCCTGTGTCTCAAAACCATTCATTTTAATGTTGGCTCCCAGTGCCATTATTTTTTAGAGCAGTTTTGTATTTCTTCTGGATTATAAGAAGGCTTACAATTAAATTATGCCTTTGCCCATTGTATAGTTACAACACAGCGACACTTCAGCCCATGACTGGATTCCCCACGCACTATTAAATTAAATGGGAAATTAATAAATAACAACACTCCCCAAAAAGCTCACAGTTTCCTGGAGTGGGATTGTCCCTCCGACAGCACCAAATGAATCCTGGCCTGGGTTCTTGGGTTGCTGCTTACATGGAAATTACAGCTGCCACAGTGGGGCAGGAGCAGCTCTCTGCTGGGGCATCTCATTGCCTTTTGTGGGGGCTCAGTTCCACCAGAAACAATGGTGCTTTCTCCCAAAGTCTGGGCAAACCTACAAACCCCTGTAATTAGGTGGCATGGTGGCTTCCAGAAGAAAGGAGAGACACAAAACACAGCTCAGGGCATCTTAACAAGGGGAAGACTCAGCTCTGAAAAATCCTTGCTCTTCAGGGGTGCAAGATATCCTGCTTTTCTGTAATGAAAGTCCTCTCCTCCGACGTCCTCCAACAATCTGCCTTTAATGGGGTTACTATTGCAGAGGTAAAGCATTTTATATGGAACCAGGTTTACATTATCCCGCTATTCGGAGATCTAGCTTGCAATGCTGTTCAAATCCTTTAATCCATAAATAGGATTCCAGCCAGAGCTGGGCTGCCTTCCAAAACTGTAATCTCCAGTATATGAATTATTACAAAAAGATTAGGGTGTTTCAAGTAATAACATTTCAAATAAATCAGCTTTCATGAAGGAACAACAAACTAATATCGGAAATAACAATATAAAGACATTTATATAGCCACTTGCTGGAATAACTTCACTAACCAGAGGGATTCTTCTCTCATTTGCATCTTTTTTTTTGGAGGAAGAGACCTTTGCCTTTGTCCCCTCACCACTGGGCTCTGCTGCAGAGCAATCCAGGTGCTGCTGCCTCACAGACCCGCCCTGGAGCCACCAGCTCTGTCATTTGGGGCTGGAGAGGTGTGTGGGTGCTACTGCAGCATCTCCAAACCTTCAGCTTTCCACAAGGCCATGATGAGGATGGTCAGATAAATCCTGATGGCCAGAAACACGCCCCCAGCTCCATGTTAATAAGGATGAGCTGGGAGTTTAATTATTATTCCTGGTGCATTTGCAAAAGCCCTCCCCTTCCACATACTCCACATGCAGGGAGAGATTAATAATTCTCCCTTCTTGATTTTTTCCTGCTTCTTTTGGCAATAGTTACCTGACGCATTTGTTGTGCTTCCCTTCCCTACAAACTCTGTTGGCACAAAAAGAACTGAGTCCACAGAGCTCAGAACAGTGAGAGGAGAGAAATTCAGAGGAACCACGTTTGGGTGGGTGGGAGGGCAGAAAAGGAGAGGTAGAAAGGAACAAAGCCAGAAAAAACACTGTCCCTTGAGAAAAGGAGAAGTGGCCTTTGGTCTGAATGCAGAGACTTGGGAAGCAGAGGGATGGATGGGCTCAGCACCAGCACTGGGATGCTCCAGGTTGCTTAGTGACAGACCTGGAGCCCAAGGATTTATGGAATTCCTCCCCTCCTCCTGAGCTCGATGAATAAATGACACATCTCAGTTCCTTATTTATCCATTTGTGAAGCTTAATGGGCAGTTGTAGAGCAGAGTATTGAGCCTTTTACGGTGCAGGGCAGGCTGGTTTCCTGATTTACACTGCAGCAATAGACAGTGGAATATGGACTCTGCTCATCTTATTCAGCTTTTGAAAGAAAAAAAAAAAACTTATCCCAAAAAGAAATCCTAAAAAGAAACTAAACTTGGGCCCCATGAGGAGCCCCAGTTTGAATTTAGACTTCAGCACACTATTGAAAAGGTGAAAAATCTCCTGCCAGATGCAGTCCCAGGCTGCAGGATCCCTGCCTGCTGGGGTCTGCCCTGGGACCACCAAACACCCAGATTAGCAGCCACAAAAAGTCATTTTGTCATCCCATTTCCATCAATTGTTCTTTTTTTTTTAATAAACTCGCCACCCAAGACTTTCAAAATCCAATCCCACCTCAAGCTCCTGAAATTAGATCTTTAATAAAAGATGCCCAACGTATTATCAGAAACTGCTCTCTTGGACATTTTATGTTAAAAAAAAAAAAGTTTAATGGTCCCCATAATTTTTAGTGAGTTTCTTCAGACATTCATCTGTGATTGACACAGGACATTTTGCCCATTTTATGATAAATTACACCAGGACACAACAGAGATTGAACAGCAGGTGAATCAGCGCATCTGATTATCGAGGGGTTTAGGACAAAGAAAATTAGAGACAGAATTAGTTGTTTTTAATGCTACTGATGGAGGGAAAGCATTAAACCACACATGTGATTTTTCAAAGCAAGACTGCTACGATATTACAGCTCTAAACTCTCCCAGTGCCGAACTTCCCCCTCCCCCAGTGGCGACACCATTATTAAAACTAAAATCTTAGCAAGCCCCTCAGTTACTCCAGACTGGACCACTCACAGTTAAAGACCAAAAAATCAACAAAAAACCACAATGCCTCTTCTCTTTTTTTCCCCTCCTAATGGACAGTAACACAAACAAGTCACAATCACATGAAATGCAGCTTTTTTTTGCCAGCCTATAATTTTTTTTCCTGCCGTGCATTAAGGTGGAGAGCAACACCTTGGTTAGAGACTGTCAGCACACACAGACAACATTATTTTTCCCCTGGAATTCATCTTTCAGCCATTTCAAATGGAGCTGAAACTTTGACACGCAGACTGTCAATGCGGAAAAGGATTATTATTATTCGCAGAAAATTAAATAAATCAGGTCAAACTTTACAACCAGCTTTCCCACCCACTGTGCATAAAGCTCCCAGTTCCTTCCCTCCCCTGCTCCTGAACACCTTCCATGTCAAACAAAGCACAGAACTGCCCTGGGAGCATCTCACAGAGAATGGGGTAATTCCAGCTCAGGAACTCGATGGAAAGGAAAACAAGAAAAAACCCTTAACTCCACCAAAACCCATAAATAAAGACACACCAGTGTTTGTGGGTGCAACAGCTTTAGCAGACCAGCACGAGAGGTCAATATACACCATTTACTGACAACCAGCCACCTCAGTCCTGTTTGCTCCCTGACCCAGCAGCAGCCAGAGCCCTTTACTTGGATAATCACCTCTCACCTCCCCAGGTTACCCAAAACATCAAACATTTGACTTAACCAACTCCAGGCTATGCACAGCAACAATTTCTTGCACCTTTTTGTCTCGTGCAATGAACTCCTCCACCCATACCGTGGCTCACACCATAAATCTTTGGGTTCTTTCTCTACTGTTATTTCTCATACCTTGTTTTTGGCCACAGAAGATGTGCTGCCACAGCCTGTTCTCAAATGAACCTCCAGGGAGCTTCTGCTTTTAAAGGCATCCTCTCACTGAGAAACCCACTGGGGCCCTCTGAGCAGAGCTGCAGCCCCTCACCTGCCCTTCCAACAGGGCACCTGCTGGCCCACCTGGAGGGCTTTGGGAATTCTTTCCACCTGGGCTCTGCCCTGCTGAGGACACACAGCTGGGGACCTCTCATTAACTCTCATTAATTGGGGGTTGGATCTAGATGGTCTTTGAGGTTCTTCCAGCCTAAACCTTTCTGTGATTCTATGGTTTATTAACCCTTTCCTGGCAAAGCTGAGGGTGCTGCCTGCTCTGTGGAGGGCTCAGGCTGGGACCGCCATGCTCACTGGGATCTATTATTTCAAGTGTGGCAGAGCCCTGTGCTGTCCAGAGCATCCTGCCATCCCCACTGCACACAGAGAACAGCCAGAGCCCTTAATGAACCCAAATAAAGTTGTTTCCCTGGATTCGCCAGCATTTTTTAATGCCTATCATTATGTACTGATTGAACTAGATTAAATAAAAGCCACCTTGCTCGCTTTCTCCTCACTCCTGCAGCCTGTTTCCACCTGACTTAGGCTGCTCGAGGAGTCAATGAGGCTTTTATGCATATATTACACTGGGATATGGCATTCAGATAAAATAATAACAACATCTGACAAAGTTTATTGTATTAAATAGAAGGTTGAGAATTCTTTTAACCTGCCGTACGTGAAGGAGTTCGCTGCACAGAAACAACAGCAAATGGCACAGATCGCTGTGAAATAATTTGCTATTCATTTAGCTGTCAGGTGTACTTTTGAACACAAGTTCTAGCACAATTCAGCTTTAATAAATAGATGCTTAAAATACACTTTGTACTGTGTAACCGTCTCCTTGCGTTGAACTTAAAAACTCAATCAATAATCCAGAAAAATTCAACCCAACAGTGGCTGTTTTCCTATTATTGAGCCTTTTTTGGCCCATAACCTGGACAACCAGATTAACTGCAACGCATGTGCAGTGTAATAATTCTCTGCTCTGAATATTGCATTGGTGGGACCCATTAGCATTTTAGACAGGCTGTAATTAGGCACGATGGAACCATGTGGATTTTGGAGTTCAGGCTCATATCCAAAAAATCCCAGGGTGAAATTTTTTAACGAGTTCCAGAATTTCCATGTTAAATGGCAACGGGACTTGCACAAAGTCTGTTTTCCCCACGGGTGAGCCCTGCTCTGCTCCCAGCCCTAGGACAGCCCGTCGTGTCCTTGCTGGGGGGAGCAGCCCAAAATCCTGGGCAGATGGAGTGCCCTGGGGAGAAGAGCTGGAGGTGAAAGACGTGGCCGTGGGGGAACCTGCTAAAGAATTGAGGGACAGGCTACAACCTAAGAATCCCCCGTGGAATTGCTGCCAGGTCACTGCTAAGTCCCTGCCAGGGATCGGTGCCCAACCCGGTGCTCAGTCCAAGGCGGGCGAGGAAAAGGTTGTTGTGAAACTTTTGGACGCACCTCCAGGTAAGCTGGGGGGGTTTATTTTTGAAACGTTTTCTTTCCAAACACGAAGACTTTGATTTGAACCGAGTGCTGAAAGCTGGGAAGGACCAGAGGAGCATCCTGGGTCTGCTTGGACATGGAACCTTCACTCCCCCTTTAACTCTGGGCTCTGGAGTTGGCAGCTCCTCGGACCCCGAGTAAAACCAGCCACGTGCCCACTGCTCCAACACTTGGCAGCCATGTGGTTGTTCTGAAATCTCTTTCAGCTTTTTGCTGTTGGGATTAAGATCTTGATTACTTTTGAGTCCTTTTTTCCTCCTCTCCCGCTCCCTCTCTGATCTAATCTCTCACTAAGTGCTGGGGCTGCAGCTCAGCACCAGCCACAGGCATTGGGATTTATGTCCCTGTCCCCACACGAGACATCAAGGTGAGATCAGCTGTTCTGTGAATTTTTCATGGCAAACTTTCGCCTTTTCAATCTGGCAGGGCTGTTTTCTTCTCTTAATAACTGGGGATGCAGCACAGAGTCTAGAGAGAGAGATGACAGTACCTCAAGATGATGTGGTTGTCCACTTTTTTGATGGGGACAATATTCCAAGGACACAGCTTTCAAAAGATTGTCCTCCTTGCCACTGAGCTTCCTGACTGATGTGTCTTATTTATCCAGTGTTGCAAAACCTGAGTGAAGTGGATGAGCTGAAGTTATCATTATAGAATTTCTTGTGACCCTGAGTCAGTATTGAAAATGTCTCCCTTTGTATTATCTAAATTCTCTTTTTATATTCTCCCAGTTTTGTTGTGCAGATCAATCACAAAGGCACATCATAATTCTGCTCTGCCCCTCTTGGGCAGAATCTTCCTGTTTTCAGTTAACACCAGTGCAAGGTGAAGTGCCAGTGAGAGCATGATCTATGGCTCTGCTCTCAATCCACCCCCAGGAGCTGTTTGACATGGTGTGGTTTGGCTCTGAGGACTCAAAACACAAGCCCAAACTTCATGTTTTAATGCTACATGATCACCTTGTAGAAGGATGTGGTGTATTAAGGACTGCACTCTGAATGGCCCGGAGGAAATCAAGGTGCAGTCCCCAAAACGAGCTTGAAAAGTCCAAACAGATGAGAGATCACAGAATGGTTTGGGTTGGAAGAGACCTTCAAAAATCATCTTGGTCCAACCCCTTTCCCTGGGCAGGGATGTCTCCCACCAGCCCAAGTTGCTCAAAGACCCATCCAACCTGTCCTTGGGCACTTCCAGGGATGGGGC
Source organism: Grallaria varia (assembly GCA_013396735.1). NCBI lineage: Eukaryota > Metazoa > Chordata > Aves > Passeriformes > Formicariidae > Grallaria > Grallaria varia. Next base: position 665,533 of record VWZG01007175.1, read on the forward strand.
ATCCATGGATTCTCTGGGCAACCTGTGCCAGGACCTGCCCACCCGCAGAGTAAAGAGTTTCTTAATAGAATCTTATCTAAATCTCTCCCATTTTAGTTGTCTGTCCACATTAAAAAAGTCACTCTCCCACTTTATTTATAAGCCCCCTTCAAATACTGAAAGGTTAAAACACAGGAACTATTTTCTGTAACAACAAACCCAGCTCAGGAGCCCTCCTTTCTCCACATTCCTTCTGGCTGGAGAGGTGAAAAAAAACCCCAAAAACCAACATGAACTTTGGTGTGGAGTCTGCAGAAAAAAGCTGTGTTTGTGTCTATCCTTTCCCGCCTCGGTGACACGTTGTTAGTGCTGCGTGTTCCGTGTGTACATGGGGTGCCCGTGCGGGGTCGGGTGTGTTTGTAGGGCAGAGCTCTGTGCCCAAACACTGCTGGGTCGGGTGTGTTTGTAGGGCAGGGCTCTGTGTCCAAACACTGCCGGGCACTGCAGGGATGGATGGCCCTGCGGGGAGCAGAGCCAGCACATCCCAAGCCAAGGCTGAGGGATGGGGAGGCAACAAAACGCTCACAGGGTCAGTTTTCCTCTGCCTTATCCCGGTCTAAATCTGGAAGAAAAACACTGATCTTTGGTGAAAATAATCTCCCCCTGAAATCAGAGGATCACAGATTGGTTTGGGTTAGGAGGGACCTTAAAGCTCATCCAGTGCCACCCCCTGCCATGGGCAGGGACACCTTCCACCAGCCCAGGGTGCTCCAAGCCCCGTCCAACCTGCCCTTGGACACTCCCAGGGAATTTGGTACATCTGATCCAGCTTGCAGGTTGCATTGGGCCAGTGTGGGGATAAAGACCAGCAACCCCTTTTACTTTAAGAGAAGAGTCTGAGCCTTTCCAATTTCCTTGCAGCCTGAAACGTCACTGCAGGAACTTGTCACCCTCCAACCTGCTCCCTGAACACTCACCAGTGTTTTCAGATGGTATCTCATGAACATGTGAAGTTCTTTTTACCACTTCCATACATTTTTTTCAGTAACTTTTTTTCATTACTTAGTCTTTTTTAATAGAGTTCCTTTCCTTTGATCCTCACAATTTTTCCTCCCAGTTCCTCTGATAATTTTTTAAAAGGAATCCTGGTAACTTTGAAATGCCTTTCCCCACGTCCAGGCTCCACAGCCTGGCTGAGATTCCTTCCAAACCTTTAAGAATTGTAAATGTGACCTTGCTCAGAAAATGCAGAAAGTGTCATCTCTTATAACATATAAGACAGGAAAAGACTGTAATTTATAAGGCTAAGTACAAAGGGCTGTTTTTCTTTGAGCTAATTAACTGGAAGAAGAGGATAACTAATTAACTGGAGAGACACCGAAGGAAATATGAGGTTGTAGCAAAGCCCTGTGACTTTAGATGCTCCTTTTCATCTTGTGCATGGGTTGTGGAGGACCAAGCTGTGCCAGGGGCTGGTGTGTGGCCCTTCCCTCTCCTCTGCTCCTCCCTGCAAACTGCTGGCCTGATATTTTGGTTCCCAAAGCCCTCAGACAGGAGTGCTGCCCTCGCCCTGCCGAGGGAACCGTGGGTGAAACCCACTGTGTCTCATGGAGTCCGACAAGTCCCATCACAAGGGAGGCTGGTGCTTCCCAACAGGAGATTGTGGTTAATTCCTAGTCACACGTCCAAAGAAATCCTTGATCCCTCCAAAACTCCAGCTGCTGGTCCCTTAGTATTTCCATCCAGCACATGGCTGCAGAATCTGGGGCATCCTCTCCAGTGACACTGATTTGTGACGTTTCAGAAGGGACACTGAGGAATCTCAGGTGGTCGGTGCCTTCCCTTTCCTCCCTCCCCTGGAAATCCATTTGAAGCCACGTGTGGGGGGAAGAGGCTTCAAAAATAAGTAACCAGTGTGCATGCACTTGATAAGACCTACAAAATTAATCACAATAAATGACAGTGTTTAATGGCGAAAATGGTACCTGCCATGGCTGTTACCTCGACAGGGAGCAGTTCAATTAAAACCTACCGAGGTACTTAGGAATTTTCTAGGCAGATACAGTTTCTTGCTGGATTCTTCAATCTGGCTAGAGCTGATAAAAGGGCAGCAGAAAAATCCGTGCAGGAAAAGCCCCTCGTCCTGAAGGAAGAATGATTTTCTGTGTTGCTGACAGCAGGTATTTGCTTGGTGTTACCACAGCGTGGGGCAGGGGCAGCCTAACCTGGGACTCACTAGTCTCTTAAGGGTGCTTTGGGGTGAGCCTGAGTGACTCTGAGTCCCCAGGTGTGACTATCAGGCTTTTCCTAGAAAAATTCCCAATCTTATCAAACCCTGCGAGCTCCAGTTTCTTTTCAGTGCCATCAGTTAAATCGCTGGCCCCCAGCTCTGCCCTGCCAGTGCCCGGTGCTGCCGTGGCATCCTGGGGCTTCCAGGGCATTTCCCTTCCCAATTCCGAGCTGAGCTCAACTCCAATCAGAATTTCTCCCACACAGTCTATAACGGATGACTCTTTCAATAATGTTGTGCTGTCCAGCACAAGCACTGGGTGTCAGGTGCCATAAAAGTAAGAGAAAACAATATGCAGCACGAACCTATCTCATTATTTTACGCCTGCTGCTGCAATTATTTTTGCGGTATCACGGGCGAGGAGTTCCATAAATTACAGAGTTATCGCCCATCTGATCTGCTTCCGAGTGTGCTCTGGACCTGCTTCCAGCAGCAAACTGTCAGGCAGCAGCACGCTGAAATGTAATGTCTGCAGACACATCCTGAGATGCCTGGGAGCAAAGCTGAGGCAGGAGGGCTGCTTGTTTAGAGACCGCTCTGTAGTTCCTCCAAGGATGCAGCTCCATGAATATCTTTACCCTGACGAGGAGGGGACTCGACTCCATTAAATTCAAGAAATTGCATCATTCCATTTGCTGCCGAGGCATTTTTTTTCCAGGGGTGTCACAGCCCGAGCTGTCCCTGGGGCAGCGAGGGCTCCAGTCACCCCCCAGGACTGGGGTGTGAGATGTCTGAGGGAAAGCCCTGGGAAGGGATGGAACACACAAACCTGGACCAAGAGATGATTTTTGCATTTCTAGAAGAAAAACCAGCCTGGAGTCTCCGCAGGGAGGGAGGAGTGGGAGCTTTCCCTGCTCTCTCCCATCTCCAGGGAGGCTGGACAGTTGGACAGTGCCCGTGGCCACGCTCTGATCTCTCAGCTGCCCTCCTGCAGCAACACCGACCCCAGTTCATCTCCTCTGACATTTGCCTTTCCATCAGAATCCAGGGCTAGAAACAATTTGTCCAGGTGCTTTGCCTGTTCCTTTTCTTTTTTTTTTTTTTTTTATTCCCACAGCAAAGTGAATCATAAAAATCTCTGAAATTAGAGCAGGGAAAAGACCTTTTAGGCCGTTCCAGTCTTCCCTCAGGGTAAGTGCCGACAGGATTCCCACAGTATGTTTTCTAGTGCTTTAATCAGTTCAATTTTCATACTGCAGGTCACAGAGGATTAGACAAGAGGAAAGGGCTGGGGAAACAGCTCTTCCTTTGTTTTTATCAGCAAAATTCTGTTCTGGGCTAAACCAGCGGGAAACCAAGTGTATTTTGCTGAATGCTTGATAATTCAGAGTCCATGTGCCAGGGAGATAACAAAGAGGTGTCCTGAATCCAAAACGCTTGTTTGAGGCTGATATTATGGCTACTACTAACAAGGAGTGATCCTTACCCGTGTTTCCTTCAAGGTTTGATGTGACTGTCATCACATGGTCCCCCTGCTATGCTGGCAGCTGTCCCTGTCCCAGAAAAGTCATTAAAATCACTCCAAGACGGACTGCAGGTAACTTTGCGAAAGATAACGAAAGGATTTAGAACTTAATTCCCTCTGCCTGTCAAGGCCATGTAATCTCTGTCACTGGAGACCACGGGATCCATGCCCTGGACGTGCTCTCTGGGGACATTCTTGCCAGGATCGGGTCCAAAATCCCACTGATGATTTGGGGCCAGGCTGGAGCACATCCCCAGCAGCACCAGGAGGCTCCAGGGCTTTCCAAAGCTGCCCAGCCCTGGAGTCATGTGAGATCTATCAGAGCAGGTTGGAGAAAGAGTCCTTCAAAGCCCAGCCTAATCTGCGTGTTAAAGAAAAGGTATTATTGGAAACGCCTGAGTAAGGAAAAGGGAAGCAAAAGGAGCAGAGCAGGGAGTTCAGGGAGACCAGGAGACTTTTCCTCCTGATTTAAATAAACCTCTGCTTGACTCCTGAACTCCAGGACTGGGTGTGAACTGGTAGTAGGCACCGTGTGGATGCCCAAGGTGGCAGAGGGGAAAGCTGGGCTTTGTGCCTGCTCGGTGGCAGGGAGCTGGAACACAGGGGCATGAAACAGGGATGGGCTTGGATCTGACAAGTATCAACACACACTAACAAGGGTTTATGAGTCCAGATGATAAACGATAATGAGAACAGCTGCATCCCCAAAGAATCCTTCTTCAGAGAGAGAACACAGGATATTTCAGCTTATTCAAGTAACATTAGTTTGGGGCAGGGTTAGATTGTTCTGCATGTTGACCTGATTTTGTAATTATCACTCCTTCATAGGAAGATGTGTTGTTTAAATATCCTCTAATCTGCTTTCAGAGATCATAAACCCTCTTTATTATCTGCTGCAATGTATTACAGGCAGATAATGACTGACTTTTGCCTTGTCTCCTTAGAAAAGCGCATTTAATTTTGTGAAATAATGGAGGCATTTGTTCATCTTTAATACTATTTTCTGTGCTTCATTCCCTTCTACCTAATAAAGCAGCCTCTTTTGAGGGTCCACTCATGTGATTATTGCTGATGGGGATCCTGCACGCAGCCGAGGGCACCGATGAGGGGGGATATCCATCAAAACCTGGAGCCAGAGGGTCACCCAGCAACGCCTGGTCTCGGGTTTGATCTGCTCCATTTAACACACACACGGATATCGAGACTGTTTCCAAACCACTCGTAATTAAGGTGTGTGTCGTGACAGGCTGAGGGTGCCTTAGACCAGCACCAGGTCACACTGAGCAGGATGGGTGACAGCCAGGAAGGAGTTCCCTGTCCAGCACCTCTGCTGATTGAAGGGATAAACCTTCCCCAACCCAGCAAAAAGTGCTTAAAATCCACATTCACATCAGAACCCTCCATCCGTGGGTTTGTCACAGGCAGCCACAGTTATTCCCATTCAAAAAAAAAAGGGGCTTCGTTGCATCACTCTGAGCAGATTTGAGCTCTGGTTTTGTGCGTGCACAGCACTTTTTCCTGGATATTTGCAAGGCTTTTAAAAAATATGAAATAGTTACTGCTTCTGCTTTCTCGAATGTATCAATTATTTTTAATTTCTCAAAACGGCTACTGTAGCATACAAATAGAGCAGAAATGAAAAGGGCTTTTTTTTCCCCTCAAGAGGAGGGTTTAAGCATCCCCAGACAAATTCAGAGGGGGAGGAGAACTGTAACAGTTGCTTGTCCTCTACGTATTTTTCATCTACTTTTAAGGCTGCTTCTGTTTATATATTCTATTATATGGCTAATTATTCATTCTCTCTGAGGCACTGTGATTTGCATTGTGTATTTTAATATTATTTGTATTGTAGGGTGTTTGTTTAATCATTCTGCAGACACAGAGCAAGAGCCAGATTTGTCATCTTCAGGGAATCATGGAATGGTTTGGGTTGGAAGGGACTTTAAAGATGATGTAATTCCACCCCCTGCCCTGGGCAGGGACACCTCCCACCAGCCCAGGGTGCTCCAAGCCCCATCCAACCTGCCCTTGGACACTTCCAGGGATGGGGCAGCCACAGCTTCTCTGGGCACCCTGTGCCAGGGCCTGCCCACCCTCACAGGGAAGGATTTCTTCCCAATCTCCCACCTAAGTTTCCTCTCTTTCAGTTTCAGCCTTGCCAAGCTCTGGGAAGCTGTGGCTCTGGACTTAGTGCTGCTCCAATGGGAATTTTCAAGTGCAAACCTTTACTTTGGGTAAACACAAATTAATGGGAGAGAGGGGGAAAAAGGAAATGAGGATTAAGGTCCCTTACATTCAATGGGCTAATAATTAGGATGCCCGCAGAAGCTGCAGCTGTCCCATCCCCGGAGGTGTCCAAGGCCACGTTGGACGGGGCTTGGAGCAACGTGGGCTGGTGGAAGGTGACCCTGCCCATGGCAGGGGGTGGAGTTACATCACCTTTAAGGTGCCTCCCAGCCCAAACCAGGCTGTGATTCCTGTGCCCGCAGGAGCCAGGGCTCTGATCTCCATCACACAGACCCACGGACACGACCCCCGAGCAGCACAGAGTGACTTTAACAGGGAACTCCTCTGAGAAACAACTCCCCACAGTCCTGGCTGAGCGACCCAGCTCAGCACAGAGATAATAGGTGACGTCCAGGCACGAGGATGGCACTTCCCAGAAGTGCACAGAAATATGGGACACTTTCCCTCGTTTTACTGTACGGAATTGATATGAGGCCAGGAGCTGCTGGCAGATTAAATTTTACAACGCATGACACACCAAGGCCTTGACTCAAAAATTACTCGCACTCCGCTCTAATTAATTCACGTTCCACCAGTTCAGATGGTGGGGATATTTGGCATTTATTCCAAAGGAAAAGGGTTTGGAAGCCCAAAGCAGAAAGCAGGACTTAAGCCCAGCCAGGAAGGTGGGAAGGTGAGAGGGAGAAAGGAAAGGGGAAACCAGTGTTTGGAATGGGGAAAATAATCAGGGCAACACAACCTGCAGCCCAGGCTGTCACCTCTGCCCTTGGAGGGGAAGCACAGCAAGAGTTTGAACACCCAAAAGCAATTACTGATGGAGAATAAAATATATGAATCATGAAGGGGCTTTTGGTGCTTGCAGAGCGTTGCTCAGGAGCAAACAGAGAGGTCTGAGCAAAGATCAGCTGTGCCAGAACAGCCACGTGCTCCAAGACTTCCCAGAGAGCACCCACTGGAATTCTGGACAAATGCACGGCAGTGCTGACTCAGCAGAACACGGTTTTCTACACAAAATCCTTCCCAAAGCAGCCAAGTCCCCCAGGAAGGGCCTTCCCATGTTCTCTCCTTCCCTCGGAATCCTGTCAGACTTGTGTTTTAAACCCCACTACAGCCCATCTTGGAAATAATTCCCACCATGGCTCAGCTGGCTGGGCTCCTGCTGGCGTGAGACACAGGATGGATGGAGCTGGCTTTTTTTTCTAATGGAAATTTAGAATAAAAAAAAAAAAAGAAATTATAATTATGTGAGGAGAACATTCATTTGCTTGTTAAAATTTGAAGGGGAAACTTTAATGATGGTAGGAAGAAAATCAGATCTTCTTGTTAAACTGCATTCCAAGAGAACTCATGTGCTGGACGGCACATTAAGCATCAAAGACTCATCAGTGATTCATAGAGGACTTTTTTCCTCAGTGACATGAATTATTTTCATGAGAAAAGATATGAAGATATCTTAGATGAAGAAAAGGAGTGAAGATATTTTCATTTCTGTCCTTTGGAAATAAATAGTGTATAAATAAACCTCAAGTTAAAAGGCCATTTGAGAAACAACCCACAACTTTATATTTATTTTTCATCATGTTAACACAGAAAAATAGGTTCTAATACCTCAGATTCAAGTTGGAATTGCAAATTGGTTGTTCTGTTTGCAACTAAACTATGGGAAAATGAATATGTAGTGCCAGTTGGTTTATATTTTCCCTTCCTAACTCCTTGCTTAGAGGATGGAACACATTTCTTCTGGGTTGGGTGGGATCTGCTGCCAGCACCCGCCTGCTGCTCTGGCTGCCCTTGGGTGCTGCTAATCACTTCTTGAATTATAGGTACTAATCACCTATTGATATGAGTTCAGCTAAAATCAACACTGCTGGAATAATAATATTGTTGTTACTAATAATCCCCTTTCTGAGGAAGGATCTCGAAATGTTAATTAGGCATGACACTAATAAATTAAGCCTGCCTTCACACCAGCATTGAAGCATTTACTCAATGCTGGCTCACAAACAGGGACACTGAGGCAAGGAGAGCTAATCTGCTTTCATTTGCACACTCCTAATTCCAGAATCATTCCTCTGCAGCTCCTACTGTGCTTTGGAAGGGCACACAGCAAGCACACACCAGATTGTGAAACCATTAACCCGATTTGAAGGTGAGCAAATGCAAACAAAATGCATTTCCGTGGGATTTGCCCCGGAAGGAAGGCACAGAACTGCGTGGAGGTGCTGGGATCCGAGTCCTGCCTTTGCCTTTCACCCCCCAGCTATTCCCAGGGGATTCTCCCAGCGCCTCTCCCACCACTCGCCCACTCCCTTGTGATGCTCCTGAGCCGCTCTGCTCGCACAGCTTCCATCCCAGAGGTGGGCACCAACAATTACTATAATGCAAATAATAACTCTGGGATGCTAATGAAGGACACAATTAAAGGCAGCCAAGCATTTATTCCCAGAAACACACTCATAAATCCCATCACCCAGCTCAGAGGAGCAGAGGACCATCCAAGCCATACCCTGCCGTGGCGGATGCTCAGGGTGGCAGGGAGGGCTCCTCCTGCCAAACTAACACCAAATATCCACATTTAATTCATTAACTACCATTTAGAGGACATTTTTAGTGGAAACACGGCGAGCGAGTGTCAAATACAAAGGTGTTTAATGTTATCATCTGTCAGAGGTGCCTCGTGCCGTTCATCGTGGACGCTGAGGTCGTTGTGCTCTCAGTCAATCACCAAACGTCCCCCTCGCCCTTTCTCCACCATCCATCTCCCAAGGTCTCCAACCATATATCCATCACCTCCTGCTCCTTGGGAATGGCCATCATGCTCCTGTGTGAGGGGCTGCACCATCTGGGAGGTGTGAGCTCCCAAGGGGGCAGATGATGGACCCTCCCGAATCTCTGCTCCACTCCTGCTGTTTTTTAGGAAGTGCCAGAGTGTTCCTTGGAGGACAATTCCCCTCTCACGTCCCTCCTGCCCTTCCCCGGCCACCCGCCCTCCTCCCACCCAGGAGTTATTAGATGACATAACATTCGCTCTGGTGAAATATATTATTCAAACTGAGTGGCTTAAAATTGAAACGCTCACATGGTCATGAACCCCGGCTGCAGTTAAAAATAAATCCCTTTATCCGTGCTGCATCCTCAGGTCTGCATTTTCCACGAAGAGTCCTTTAAAATACTCCGGACTCGGAGCCGGAACAAGATCAAATGTGACTTTTTAAAAATAGGATGCCTGGTCCTCTGCCTTTTCCTCCTTGGGTCGACAATGGGAGATAAATTTGCTCGGCAGGAACCTTTTGTGGGCCGTGCTGCTGAGGCAATTTGCAGTTTGCTGTGGAAAAGGCATCTCACGCCACATTTATCACCCCCCGCCGCTGGCTACAATTCAGCCCACTCGGAGCCACCGAGCAGAGGTGCCGAGCAGAGCCCCTGCATTATTATTCTACATAATAATGGGTGTTCAGGGAAGCAGGAGCCAAATATAGAGTATATTCCAGAAAAGGCTCAGCTGGGGAATGGAGGTAAAAGAGCCAGGGGGTGAGCTGGAGGGAGGGAAGGCAGACAGGAGGAAGGTTAGCGGGGAAAAAAAATATGAATAAATGTGTTCATCAGACGAGGCCTTTCCCTTGCAGGGCTGGGGAGATTCTTCTGCCTCTGCTCATGACATTGGATATCATCATCGTCCAGCCAGTGCTGGAGCTGCCCACGTGGACACGAGCATCCTCCATCATGGTCTGTAGGCAGAGGCATTCCCTGTGTCCTTCCTGGGGCCCCCTCAGCCAAACCCAGCCTTGAACTATTCCCTATTCTCTTCCCAGGGAAACTGGGATACCTTTTAGGTGATTCCCACCCATCGTGCAGCAGGGAAAGAATTGACCTTGCTCAGCCAGGTGCCCCCCCAGCTGCCTTAAAATAAGAACCTGAACAGGAGGTAACAAAACTGCTTGGTCACATCAGAGGTCGAGGCACTGAGAAGTTCATTACCAGCCTGCAGGCACACAGGGAGTCACTAAGGAATCCAAAATCCTTTGTTTGAACCCTTGAAATTTGCCTTTCATCTGCTATATACATATAGATCCGTTTCCTCTTCCATATAACTAGGAGCCAGCTAATGTATCCTATAGAGACAGCAGGAAAACCTATATAGACTATTATAAGCAGATTTAGATGATCAGAGGACAGTTCTGTACTTTTATATGGTTATTTTTTAAGGTTCCAAATCAAAAGAGAGATAACTTTTTACTAAATAGAGCTTACAGGCAGATCTGCCTTTATCTTGTCTTCCTACACTCACAGCCCAGAGCTTTGTTGAAAATCTTTGGTGAGTATTTTGGGTAACAAATGTCTGGTGAGGAGACATTCTGAGCATGTCAATTGTAGGAATTTTTCTCACATGCCTAAAAAAAAAATGACATTCCTCTCATGTCTCAGAATTTCACATCTGTGAGGGGTTTATTTTTTGAATGCAGGAATGAAACGCAACCTCCTGTGTGAAGATGTGGGGTTTGATACTTCGATCGCTTCATCTTTGGTCCTTGTCACTGTCCCTGCCTGACATCTGTCATTACCACTCCTCTCCATCCCTCCACTGACAGCTTCTTACAGTCATGTCAATACTCATTTTTCTTTTCCAGGGTAAGTTGGTTAATCAGACCTTTGAAAGAAAACTTTCAGCTGGCTGTTTGTATGCAGCCCCTCAAGAGAAATGCAGATTTAAGGACAGAGCCATCTGCAAGCACGAAGCATCATGGCACGGCCCCAACACTGCAGCCCTTTCATCTTTTTATCTAGGTTAGGCTTAGGGTTCAGGTTAGAATTAGGGTTAGGGTTAGTGTTGAGAGAGTAAAAGACCCTAAATCCCTAGGGACACTGGGGCTGGAAAATACATGCCGAGAGAATCATGGAAGGGCCCCAACATTGCTGCCCTTTCATCTTCTTACAGGGGTTAGGCTTAGGGTTAGGCTTAGAATTAGGTTTCGTGTCAGGTTTAGGGTTTGGGTTGAGAGAGTAAAAGACCCTAGATGCCTAGGGACACTGGGTCTGGAAAATCCATGCCAAGAGAATCTTGGAAGGGCCCCAACATTGCTGCCTTTTCACATCTTTCTAATCTGGGATAGAACAATCAAGAGTAATTTAAAAGAGAGGGGGAAGGGGAGAGAGGGACAACATGAATCCAAAGGCAAGAATTTTTTGTTGTTGATACAAGCACCGAAATGATGTTTTACTTCACACCTTCATGTCCCGTGGTGAAAACACTGGTTGTCTTCTGGGTCACTGCCACCAAATGCCACCTCTCTGTATTACAGATGTTGTGATTTCAGAGCTGTGCTACTGTTTCTTCCACTGAACAGAGAATTCATCCTACACATTTTTCATCTTCCAGCCTCTCTGGAGGGTGGAAAATTCGCTTCTTTTTGAGCCATGAAATCTCCCAGCAAATGAAATGCAAAGACATCACGTCACCACGCGCAGCAGTGGGAGCAAACAGGAGTCACCCGCGCTGTCATCTGTCACCCAGTCCATTTAACTCTGGGATTTGTTTCCTCCTCCCCCTAAAAAGTCTGAGCACCATCAGTCACGAGCTGTGAAAGGCAGCTGCAGAGAGGAGCCCGTAGGGATGCTGAAGTGCTGCAGGGCTCGCCGCAGGGACCAGCCTCCTGCCAGGAGCACCCTCTAGCCCTGCTCTCCTCCAGATGCAACGTTTGATGGGGCTGAGCCACAAACATCCCCGTGTCAGGGCACGGGAAAATTGCAGAATTGTGGTTTGAGTTGGAAGAGACCTTAAAGCTCGTGTTGCACCATCGCCCTGCCATGGGCACCCCTGCCCCTCTCCACACCAGGCTGCTCAAAGGCACAACTCGCTGGGAATTGCTGTGCTTTAGTTGCCTTGGCCAGAAAAACAAGCAGATTGAGGACTAATTCCTGTGAAACCCGTCGATCAGCAGGGCAGGATGAGCTGAGGGGAAGAGCTTTGGGATTGCTCCACATCCCAAAAGTCAAGGCAGCAGCCAAGACTTTACCTCCCCACCACTTTTAGAGCTGTCAGCCTTTCGCATCCACGGGGATCAAAATTGTGCCTTCATTCCATGTAAAAGGATAGGGGAAGGAAAATAAAAACTAATTTTTTTGTAATGCAATGCAATACTAATCAATTGTGACAGGACCTAGAGGATATTTTCATGGTGCCAATTACTTAAAGGGCAAAGATGCCACAGTGCCATTAAAGTAACAGCACCGACAGCTCTCGAGGACGTCATGGAACAAGGTACTAAATGTTGTTCCACTCGTGCAATGAAATAAAGTATTGGGTCATTAACCTTACCAATGTCAACGTGTTGTCACTATCAAATTCAACTAAATGAGTGTCCAAGGTAATAGTTAGGAGCACACTTCCCACTGTAGAACGCATTAATACATTACTGGCTGCTAATAAAGGGAAACTCTGTGAGGAACTCAAAGAGATCTAAATGTGGATTAAGGGAGAGGGTCAGCCCGGGTGGGACAGCCAGAAAGCCCGAGGTATGGGTGGGTGCCCACCAACAGATTTATGCACTCACACATGCACGTTTACAAGCCATGAAATGACTAAACAGAAAATTTATGAAAGCAAACTCCACAGCTGTAAACATGCATTAAGGGAGCAAATGTTTGCAAACTTCCCTTGGAACAGGATTTTGTATCTGTACATAAATATCTCTGACAAGTTGCTTGTGAAACTTCTCAGTGAGAGTCACTATTTTTTTAAGCTCTCTTAAAAAAAAAGAAGCCCAGAAAGTGCGTCTGCACTGCTGCGGGGGGAGCTGTGTTTGGTTGTGCTGCTCTGGAGGAGGAGGATGGCTCCAATAGCCCTGTGTGCCCCGGTGAGGGGGATGCTCTGGGAGCTGGGACATCACAGCGCAAAGAAATCGATTCCGGGCCGGCTGCAGCTCAATAACCTCTTGCAGTGACATGTGTGAAGAGGCACAAAAAACATCGCTGGGGAAAATGAACACTGCTCCAAAGAAAAATGATGGCACTAAGGAAAACACTGATCGAAACCCTCGGCCACTGTAAGGTTTCAGTATGAACTGGATTTCCAGGTGAAAGGAAATCTTCCTTCCTGATCATTCATGGGAGGAGAGGTAACAGGGCGAGCACAGCCCAGAATCCCACAATGGTTTGAGTTGGAAGGGACCTTAAATCTCATCCCATCCCAACCCCTGCCCCCCTTCCACCAGCCCAGGTTGCCCCAAGCCCCGTCCAGCCCGGCCTTGGACACTTCCAGGGATCTAGCCAGTGTTTATCACAGCAGATGTCCTTCAACACTTGTAATCCTATTTCAATTTTCTAATGAAAAGGAAGACAGAAAATACATAGGTTTAAGATACGCAGAGGTGGAAAAAACCACCAGGATACCGGGCACCACTGCCATTATTTCTGGGCCAATTTCTATCTCATAATTAATAACTTAAATGGGGTAATTTAAAATTGTTAATTCTTTTCACAGAGTCTGCACGAGCTCAGGTGATGTCAGACACGCTGTCACCAGGAAGGTTAAATACTCTTGGTAGTTGCTAATTACCTAATCACCATTACTATCTCATATTAATTCTACCCAAAGAACAGATTTCATTATGACTAACCCGAGTTATTAAAGAATGAGCTGTAAAGAAACCCCCCCGGTGTTTGCATTCATATAAAGGAGAGGAAAAAAGCCCCTAATCCGAGCATTTCTCCCCAGCATCAGGTAAATCCTGACGAGCAGAAAGTGGATTTACAGGAGTGTGTGGTGACAGGACAAGGGGGAATGGCTTCAAACTGACAGCGGGCAGGTTTAGGTGGGATATTGGGAAGGAATCCTTCCCTGGGAGGGTGGGCAGGCCCTGGCACAGGGTGCCCAGAGAAGCTGTGGCTGCCCCATCCCTGGAAGTGTCCAAGGGCAGGTTGGACAGGGCTTGGAGCCACCTGGGCTGGTGGGAGGTGTCCCTGCCCGTGGGGGTGGGTGGTGGGAAAGAGATGATCTTTAAGGTCCCTTCCAACCCAAACCATTCCATGATTCTATGACCCCATTTCTGGTGGGATTTCTGTCCCAGAATCCACCCAGTTTTCTCATGGGACCAGGTTCTTTGTCACCTGCACACCAAGCACACACACAAACACCTTCCTGTCACTCTGTCCCTTCTCAACACAATCACGGGGGGCTTTGGCCTTGATTGGGTGTCACTTCAGTCTTCTAAATGCGTATTTTATTGATTAGTTTGTGAATACCCTTGAAGATAATCCCTTGAATCCCTGGCCAGTGTGGAAAGGGGACTGAGTGCATCTCGTTTGCCTCATTAGGCTCCTGTTCTCCTCTGCCCATGGAGAATTCCCACTGTTCCAACTGCCTGTTAATTATCCCCTTGGCAACTTCGGAGCTGGCTGATAAAATGCATGGTGCTGCCTTAGCCCTGTTTTCTTCATGGCCAGATCAGACATTGGTCCCCACTTTGGGGGGCCCAGAGTTGCAGAAAGTGAATCATAAAGGTTGGAAAAGACCTTTAAGATCATCAAGTCCAGTTCTCAAACCAGCACTAAACCATGTCCTCAAGGGCCACATCCACATATTTTTTGAACACTTCTCTCCAAAACAGAGCTCTTGTTTTGCCATCTCTACCTGCGAGCACCCAAAGAAGCCTTGTGATGGGGAAGTTCTTGGTGCAAGCAGGTTTATGTGTCATTGCACTCCTCTGGGGTGGGAATCAGCTCCTGGCAGTGAGCTCTGGAATGTCCCCTTCCCCTCGCCCCATGCTGAGGAGTGGCAGATGTGTCACAGATACACAACTCCAGATTCTCATCTATTAGAGAGCTGGCAGGAACACTTCCAAGGCAGGTTGATTTTATGGCTGTTTTTAGTGCTGTGCTATTAATCTTTACATTCGATTCAAACTGTGTATTAGGGGATGGCAGCTACATAGTTGCAACCTTTTGAAATGCTAATTGTCAAACCAAAGTTTAGAAAGACTCTTTCAAAGCAAAGTTGCCATTATTTGTAGGCTGTGCTCTAAATGCAAGAGCTCAATTATCTGGAGTGTCAAACTTCTGACACCTGTGCTGATCCATAAAAACAAGGGAGATTAAAGAGTTTTCTGGAGTAGAATCTCATTTTTATGCTCAAGGTTATTTACTGAATTATACATTGTGGCCAATCCAAAGCCATCTAAATGATCAGGTATATCTATATACATATATATATATATTTATGTATTTGTGGTTACCTATAGCACCCCAGTGTGGGGGGAGCATGAAGTTTGTAGAAACACTGTCATTGCTTTCATGGATTTTTCGGAGCCAAGAATATTTTTTAAGACTTAGAGAACAGGAGCGCTGGTGACTCTTTCAGACTTTTGACTGTCTTTTTAGAGACAACAAAGGATTTCCTTTATTGCTGCCTTGATTTTCTCTGCTATTACTGCATGGAAGAGGCCATCAGCTTCTTAGAGGGACAGACACTGAGAGTTACGTAAAAGATGAAAGATACAGCATGAAAATGCAGTTTGGGTGGGAATTTGCATTTGCATTCCTCTGCCAAGCTGTGCCTGCTGTATCTCCTCGGAGCAGAGGAAGATATCATCATTTCCAGAGTGGAATGAGTGTTCTGGTGCAGCACTAGAGCCTTCTGCTCCCTGAGCACGAGCAGGGGCACAGCTCCAGCCACAGCTCTCCCCAGCCTTCATTACCCTGGAGAGGCAATGCCATGACAGTTTAAAAAGAAATGCTCCTCGGAGAACGTGAAGTGGAAAAGGTATATCTAAAAGAAAAATACTGCACAGGGCCCGAGTGCTGCTTAAATCCCACTTGTCTCAAGTGTGTGATATCAAATATTAACTGACAGCATCCTCCTCTGTTAGTAAAACTTACTCACGAGTAACCTGACTGCTTCTGGTGCCATCAGCTCTGAGACACTACTGAGAGGCTCAGCCCAGTGCAGAGCGGGGCCTCCGTGATCCCAGCCTTCCCCAGCCCCCAGTGACCCACTCAGGACTGTAATATTATTATTATTCTGCTCTTCACTCTCGCCCCAGGATTTCAGCTGAGGAGCAGCCAGGTGAATTACATCTTAATTTTACTTATTTCAAAGAAGAACACTGTATGTTGTCCTAATGCAAAAGAGCAAGGCAGGCAGTAGCTGGATCATTTTTAAGATGAAAAACTACATTTTGGTCACATTCAGGGTATCACGTTACACTCAAGAGCATCTAAAAATTCAAAAGCAATTAAAGGTCATGAGCCACATCAGTGCTCACATCGCTCACGCTCCAGTTCATCCAGAATTTATATATTGTATTTTTCCTAGATGGTGCAGAGGACATAATTTTTCAGAATGGGCTGTTTCATTTTTTGCTGTCCCTTTAGTGACGAGGGGGTTCCACTTGTGGCCATGACCCTTTCTGAACACAGGGCCTTCTGCCATTCCCCTTGCAGAGGTTTTCTCTGGCTGGCAGAGCACCTTCTCTTCTCCCCCTCGGAGGATCACAGGGCACTGATAAGATGGAGATTCCCTCGGTGTGACAGGCCATGGACCTGGGGACTGAGCCAGACTCTGCTGCTCCAGGAAGGCACTTGGAGGAGCCAGCGTGGGTGCAACCACCAGTTTATACCTGTGGGAGTCGGGTGAGTGACCCCAGAGAAGAGCCACTGAATAAAACTGGCTCAGAGGGAATTGCTGAAGGAGATAAACACCCCAAAAAGCACAGCTGCCATCCCAAAAATCTGCACTGCCCAGGCACCAGTTCCACTGAATGTACCACGTGTGTGTCCTGGTACTCCATCAATGCCAGCAGAAGCCTAATGGGTAAGTGCCGAGAAGTTAAGCATCAGGATTATTAATTAAGGGGTTAATATGCCTGGCTGAACTTTTGTCTCCATTACTAAGAGGGTTGGAGGTGCCAGGACTGATTATGGGATTAAATGGACATGCAGGGGTGCAGTCACAGTGGTCCCTCGCTGGGGTTCCTCCCAGTGACAGGAATGTGGGACTCCCGACACAAACCCAGCCCTTCCACATGAAAACAGAAGAGTTCAAACACAAACCCAACTCTGCTGCTTCTCCTGGCTCAGTAGCTCTCCAGCTGAATAAAGATTCAGCCACATCTTTATTGGCCTTTATCATCAATAACCCTTTCCTTAATGGTGTCTTTAAGATGGTTTTATCCTACTTGAAAAACGACCGAGGGTGTCTCTCTCTCCCTCTCTTTTCTGAATCCCTCCTCTGAAGCTCCCAAACAAGGCCAAATGTCAGCATCAGCTTTCAGCTCTAACTAACTCCGTGCTGCAGCCCGTTCCCTTTGCTTCCCCCATTCCCGACCCCCTGACATCCCCACTGGAGACCCCTCGGAGGAGCTGGGGGGGATTTCATCCTGCCCTGAGGAAAACCTGCATTTCCACTGCCCAGCCAGCCCTGCTCAAAGTCACCTCTGCTGAAATGAGGAGGAAGGAGAGCCAGGTGGAAGGGGCATTTGGAATTTAAAGCTCCTCAGCTTTCAAAAGGAATCATAATAATTTCATGGGGAACTTGGGAGCTCCGAGCACAGCACAAAGCTCTTTCCAAGGAAAGCTTAAAGTTTTCACCAACCTGCAGAGCGGATTAGCAAACTGTCGCCCTTTCTGGTTTAAAATGCATAAACAGAGCTGAGAGGTAACACTGAACAGCTTCAGGATTGCCAAGTAACGCTATAAATCAGTTCTGCACAAGTTAAGGACTTCAGCCTCTGGCATATATAATTTTATATAAATATATAAAAAAAATACGCTAATGCTCTTCTGGAGCCAAGGCAGCAGAAGGACGTCACATGAGGATGTACAGTAGGGCTGGGAGTGCCAAGCTGAACTCATCTGAAATGAATCACCTGCTGCAAAGACCCAATCAAGGCTCGGGATGGTCCTTTGAAACCCCACGAGGGTTCTGAATGCCCCTTTGGAGCCCCACTGAGATGCTCCTTGTTCAGGGAAAGGTGATCCAAGCCCAGCGGGGTTTGGCAGTGTCAGAGCAGGGGAAGGCTGAGACCACGCTGTGGTTTGGAACCTTTCCATGCTGGATACCTCTAGCCAGGAGCATTAGTTTCAAATTAAACCTTTGCCTAGACTGAACCACTCCCACCCTCTGGGCATGACCCCCAGCACGGGGCTGAGTCCCCAGTTTTGGCACCTTTTGCCTGAAGGGGTTCAGGCTGGGACACAGCTGCAGCCTGGAGTTCCTGCTGTGTTCCAGCCCATTGAACACCCCCTAAATATGGATAAATGGAAAACCACGTGCGCTGCTGCACTTTGCAGGCAAAATGCTTTTCAAGTTTCTTTTTCAAACCGCAGTAGAAAAACTGTGTCCAAAAGAAAACCAATCTGTGCAAAACCCCTCTCGATATCCATGTGCTCGCAGAGCCCTGGTTATGCATTCCCTGGCATCTAACCTGGCGAGGAGCTGGGGTAAACTGCAGCTGTGTCTCTTGGAAGGGACTGTTTGGGATGCCATGATAACACGACCTTTGGCTGGTGAAAGAGTATCTAAAAAAACCCCTCAATTTGGGGGGGAAATAAGCCATTTGAGCACGGTCTGAGATCTTTGTTCCAAACCATTGTCTCTCTGCTGGCAATCCCAGTGTGGAATAAAACCAGGCAGCTGAGCAACTGCTTCTGTCCAGAGCTACAAAACTCAGAATTACTCCTTTGTGACTTCAAAACTATTGCCTGGGGATGCACAATAAGTCTCAAGGTGCTATGGGGAAATCCAGGAGTGAAACTTTTTTTTCCAGCTGTGGGCTCTGGCACTATGAAAACCCAAGGCAGGATCACAGGACGTGGCTCTCACCTCCTGTCCAAGCACCAGGACTGTGAGAGGACATGGGCAAACTTAAAATCATAGAATGGCTGGGATTGGAAGGGACCTTAAATATAATGTAATTCCAACCCCCTGCCATGGGCAGGGACACCTTCCACCAGCCCAGGTGGCTCCAAGCCCCGTCCAACCTGGCCTTGGACACTTCCAGGGATGGGGCAGGCACAGCTTCTCTGGGCACCCTGTGCCAGGGCCTGCCCACCCTCCCAGGGAAGGATTTTTCCATAATATCCCACGTAACCCTGCTCTCTGTCAGTGTAAATCCATTCCCCCTTGTCCTGTCACTCCAAACCCTTGTAAATAGTCTCTCTCCCTCTTTCGTGTCCATCCCTTCAGGTCCTGGAAGCCACAATGAGGTCACCCCGGAGCCATCTCTTCTCCAGGCTGAACAATCCCAGCTCTCCCAGCCTTTCCATCCAGCAGAGCTGCTCCATCCCTCTGATCATCCCGGTGCTTTCTCTGGACTTGCTCCAACAGCTCCACATCCTTCCTGTGCTGTTGGATCTCAGGGTAGCTCTGCAGGTGGGGTGTCACCTGGAGGGGCACAATACCCCCCCCCAACCTGCTGCCCACGCTGGGGGACCAGCCCAGGGCACGGGGGGTTTCTGGCCAGGGATGTCCAACCTCTCCCCCATCAGCAGCCCAAAGTCCTTCTGTCAGCAAACCCTAAGCAGGCTCAGGAATCCCTCTCACATCTCTCCCCTGGCCCTTGTGGACTTATCTGACACCTCAGCACCTCCTCTGCCAAGTGCTCCTCAAGAGCCTCACACTTCACACAGCGTCAGATGAAAAGCCCCAACAACAGCGATAATAAAGCAGCCCATGGAAAACCAGGGGACAAAGGAACAAAACCTTTGGAAATGAAGCTCATGGCAGAAAGGAGCCTAAGGAGCTGTTCTGATGCTTTAAGGGCTAATCCATCACCTTTTCTTCTTGCTGACCTCTTAAATTTTTCTTTTTTTTTTTTTTTTTTTTAACAGGACAATTTCATAAAAATAGATTTGGCACTTTGACGTTATAGTAACTGCCCTGGGAAAAAGCAGATAAAAGGCAATAATACAACTAATGGAAATAAACTTTACAGCATTAACTGGTCAGGGGCACAGAAGAAACCACCAACTGGCTGGTAAATGATGTAATCTTTTCATTTTTTAGTTCTTTTTTTTTTAATCTCTAGCGTACTGCATCAATGCATAAAACTCAGATGTGAGGACACAGGTTTCCAGGGAACAGATAAGAAAGTCAAAATGACTCATTTCAGAACAGGAAGATGATAGCAAAGACGTATGCAGGAGCCCTCCTGATTTACTTCTGCTGCTAAATAAAGTGCCAGATGTTGCTCCAGTTTAGATTGGTATCTTTAACTCTGGCTAGATTGTGCCTATCACAACATGGAGTGCAAAGACACACAGACCTGAAGAACAAAATCAACTTGTTCAATAAAGAGAAAAACAAACAAAAAAAGAAAAATAAAAAGTCTCGTATTTGGATTTATTGGGTCACATTTCCAGATTTATATGGGTCTTTTTTATTGACTTCAGTGCATTTTCACCTGCTAACTTGAGAGAGGATTTTCTCTCTGTGCTTTCCAGCTGCAGCAATAACCTGTTCAGCAGAAGGAGAGCAGAGAGGTTAATCTGAGGAAGCCCAAAAGGAAGAGGAAAGAGAAAGCCTGGGGGGTTCAGACACCTGAGGTCACTTCAGGAGACAGAGATATGTGTTCCCTGTCCCTTTCCCATAACACAGCCATCCTTTTCCTGCCCATGTTGTCAAACACACACTGGGAAATAAAATATACATTAATTACCAATGGTTCAAACAGAGTTACTGTTAATTAGCAGGTATGCAGTGCTTTGGCTATAAAAGTGCTGTTCTAATATTAAATGACTAAACCTTGCAGTGTTTTCCTTGGGATGAATTAGTAGGTTGTTATCCTGCAGAGGGTCTGAGGCAGATGAAATGGGACACAGAGCAGTGTGATCCCCAAGCCTGCCCCACTCCTGACTTTCACTGGGAAACAAAAACCACAATCCCGTGCTGCAACAGGGCTGGGGTGAACTCATCAACTGTGTGTCTGTCCACCTGCCTGTCCTCCCTTCTGTCCTCCCCCCGAGCTGTGGCCCCAACACCCAAGCAGGAAAGGAATTCAGAGAGTGGGAGGAATAGGAAAAGCATCCGCTTCGTCAGGGGTACATTTGATGTAAAACTCCATGACTTAAACAGTCAACTTGCTCTGTTTCAGCAAGTGGACAGGCAGCTTAACTAAGGAAAATCTAGAAAATGCCTTCTTGTTGTTCCATATCTCATGATGAACAATAACCTGACAGGAGAAACAAGCCCTGATTAAGACAGGATTGTTTTTTGGGACAAGCCAGTAATGAAGTAGGAAGGAAATCGAAGACTTGCTGCTCACAGTTATTAGCACAGTTCCAGATGTCTTGAAATTATTTTTTCAACCACAATAGATAATTTTTGAATGATGTGCCTAACAGGGACAAATCCTGCAGCCAGAGGAAGCCATCTATTAAATTAACAAGTATATTTTCAATTCCTTCAAAGCAGACCACACTTTAATCAGATCTTCAAAGCCACAACAGAAACATTAAGTGTCTTTCAGAAGTGATTCCTGCAGAGGGGATGGTGGCAAAGGGGATCTGACACGTGTGACAGCTCAGAACCTCTGCCATGAGCTCAGGAGCACGTTTTGACATTCACTCGTGTCCTCACCTACTCCAGCACCAAACCCACCCCTGTGCAGAGGGACAAGCACGAGGCTGATGCAGCACAGATGCCCCTCCTCTGCAGTCTCCTGACTACAACTTCAGTCATTAGCTATCGAAATAGTCCTGGATTCAATCTCCAGCAATGCTTATTTAGGCCTGCAGGCAATTCCCTCACCTTTTAAATGCTTCTGGGGAGTGCTTAGAATTTATTTTTTTTTTTTAAATAAAACCAATTTCAGTTAATTTAATTATAGCTGGGATTTAATGTTTAAAAGCCATCAGCTTAATAAGTACCAGGGATCTGTATCATTGTTATCAGCATCTTTGAAAACTGCTGAACAATGTCTGTGCCACTTAGAGGATGCAGAGATGGAGTTGGGAGATTGGCTGGTGCAGATCCCTCCCCTCCCAGCCCCAGAGGCACTTCCAGGCTCTCCAGTTCACATTTCTCTGTGCCCCAGGCTGGTTCCCACATCCCAGAGGCAGCTCTGCCCTGTGGAGCACAGACATTTACACCCACCCTGCTCCCACGTGCCCGTTCGATGCTCAGACCAACACCACGTGTCTAAAGGTCAGCCAGACCCAGGGACATTTTAATTTATTTCGAGTCAAAGGTGTCTTGAACCATCATGTTTGAGTGTGGCTGACCTTTGTCTTGAGGCTGGGAGCAAAGGGAGGGTGTGCCCAGTGAATGCACTGTGTGTGCCCGCAACAGTTGGCACCAGGACATGCAAAAATCCTTCCCTGACTCCAAACCTGGAGTGGGATGTGCTGTCCTTCACAGGGATCAGCAGCACCTCCCCAGCCTGCTGTCACAGGGCATTCAGCTCTCCCATCTCCACTTGCCATTTTCCCTCGGGAAAAGCAGGTCTGATTCCCACGAATGCTGAAGTTGGGAATACACAGCCCCTGACCAGGCAAAGTCTTTGGGAACAGCCTCCAAGCCCTTTCCAGGGGTAGGTTTGAGCTTTTCCAGCCCTGAATTCCCTCTCTCCTGCACACAGGCACACACAGTTCCCCTCCCGTGCTGCTCGGAGGGTTTTCCTCCTGCTCAGCCAGGGTGTAAATCACTGCACGAGGTGCGAGGCAGAGCCCAGCTCAGCCTCTGAGCCTGCGAGGAGCCCCAGCTCACAAATGGCTCTGCTGAGAATAACAAATTATCATCTTATCTCCACTGATGCTGCATTTTATTGCTTCTTAATATTTTTCCTGGGCTGTCCATGGCCTTTTATCATCTCTCCTGCACTTGATCACAGCTTTATGGCCTGCTGTTCCCTCTCGATTTTTTTTACCCCCTGTGTTATTGGTCTCTATTTCTCTCTTCCAAACAAAGGCTTTTTTTGCAGCCACCTCATCTAGCCTGGCTGCAGATATTCCTCAAGGTTCAGTTGTTTTCTGCATTGTTATTTGCAATTTATCTGATTCCAAAACCTGACATTATTCTTGGCTGTGATACGCAGTTGCCTGGCTATTGCTAACCACGTTAGCAAGCACATTATTCTGCATTGACAAATTTTATTTATTTATTTAGCTGCCCTCCCAGGTTTAGGGCAGCATTCACTGCATTACGGATTTTGATGTCTGCAAATCATAACCCCATCGCACAGATAAGACAGAATTCATTACTGCAAGCCCTGCCATCACATGGAAGAATTCAGGTCAGACTGCTTTGTCCTTGGACAACATCCCTGGGTCTCAAATTCAGTGCATCTTCCCCTTGTCCAGGTTCTGCTTGGACCATAGAGAAGCAATGACATCACTAGTTTTAACTGGAAACCTTGAGACCCCGAGCTTTGTTCACCAGGAGCAACACTTTGGGCTGCACTGGACATGAAAACAGGGTGAGTTAAGCCACAAGAACATTCCTTGGAAATGGTATCAGAGCTTTCCCCTCTTGATGTGCAGGTAGGAAAGCAGCAGGTCACAGATACTGTCACCGAGGGCACGGTGGCACAACGTTATCAGTGCACAGAAATGCTGTTGCTTCACTTCCCTGGGCCTTCATTCCCTGCCAGCAAGATCCTGGGCTCATAAAAGGATTCAAAAGAGTCAAACACAAGGCTTTGGAGTGATTCTACCCTACTTCAGGCACTTAAGTGGGCCTTCCAAGTTAGAAATCCAAGGGCTGATAGCAATCAGAAAAGACATCTCTGGAAGCTTTTTGCCTGCAGATGGGCTGGATTCCCTTCTGGAAGTGTTTCCCTGTTTGTCTTTTGGACAGCTCTTCTCCCCGTTCAGCTGCCTCTGTCAAAGCAGGACAATCCCTCAGCTCCCTCTCGCTCCCTGTGTGAACTCACATGAGAGGTAACAACATCCTCAGAGGGACTCCAGAGCTGCTCCCAGGGGTCTGGGACCTCGGGCCACCCACTGAACCCACACCCTCCAACACCCTTCCCACGAGGCACCGACCGTGACCTTCTCCTGTCACCAGTGTCCCAGTGGATGTCACTTGCTCCGTGGTGGGACATGTCCCTCTCCAGAGCTCCTGTGCCCTGATTCCCTGGCCAGCAGCAGAGGACTCCAGGGATTCCTTTTCATGCAGAGCTCCCAGATCCCAATGGGCAACAACAGGGTTTCTAGAGACAAAAGAGGCACAGAGGAACATCCCCACGCCTGATTCCTCCTGATAGGTGGCAAAGCAACATCCCTGCCCTTGACCCTGTCCAGCCAAGGCAAGTTTGGACCAAGGCAGCTCCCACTGATGGACCGGGTGATGGGGCTGCGGGATTATTGACAAAGTGCTCTGCAATCATCCTGCTGTAACAAGGAAGGCAACAAGACAGGCCTGAGGGATGGGGAACAGACCAGGTGTGTGGCACATATCACAGACCCAATCACCAGAGCTGTGTGCCCAATTAAAGGCAATAAGGGCAGGCAGCAGGGTCTGTGCCAGCCAGTGCTCCTGGCGGGGCTGTGGCTGTGCTCCTGGCACGGCTGGGATGGAGGTTTGGCTCCTCTGCCAGCTCCCTTCCAACCCAAACATCTAGCAGGGGGAAATTTAGTTCCCACTATCATAGAATCATGGCCAGGTTTGGGTGGGAAGGGACCTTAAAGTTCATCTCATCCCAACCCTCTGCCATGGGCGGGGACCCCTTCCACCAGCCCAGGTTGCTCTAAGCCCAGTCCAACCTGGCCTTGGGCACTTCCAGGGCTGGGGCAGCCACAGCTTCTCTGGGCACCCTGTGCCAGGGCCTGCCCACCCTCCCAGGGAAGGATTTCTTCCCAATATCCCACCCAAACCTGCCCTCTGCAGCCATTTCCCCTTGTCCTGTCACTCCATGCTCTTGTAAATAGCGTCTCTACGTTGGGACATAGTGGGAACAGCGGACATATCCAGGTGGAATCCATGTGCATTTGGAGATGACCAGGAGCTGTATCAACCTGTCACTGAGCCCTAAATCCAGGCAGAATTATTAGTTGAACTGTGCCAACACAGCCTCCAGAGCAAAACACTCTCAGAGACAGCAGAGTAAGTTTGTGTTTCTCTCTAAAATACCATGTCAATACATTCACAATAACCTCCTCAGGTGCAGAAACTGCACAAGCCACGGTGGCAGCAGCAGATCACGGACTACTTGCACCTCTGCAACCAGCAAACAACTGCCATCAGTTCTGCAATGCCAGCCAAGGGTGGAGTGTTTGCTCAGAGCCAAAGGACCATCATCCTGCACGGCCGAGAGCCCTCCCCAGCACCCAGACACGTCCCAGGGACAGTCCATTAACGTGCAAAGATGTGCAATCTTCATTTCACAGAGACTAACAAAAAGCCATCAAATGGTAATAACGTCAACTTCCAGCTTGTGTTATGTTTGAACTGGTGACCTTGAGGAGAAAGACACTATCGAACCCTTGGGCTACTTAGTCATATATTAATAACACATTTGTCTCTTGGTGTCCACAGCTGTTGTGTGTAGGTACTGTTAAACAGCCAAGGAATTCTGTCCTGGAGAACCTGCATTGCAGTGATGAGGCAGCTCCCTTAACATCGATGTAAAAGTCTATTTTACTTAGAATTCAACCAACGACACAAATTTAGATTATCACAGAGTACTATCGAGCACGAGGCAAGGAAAATAAATCGTAATGCAGCTGCTTAGGAAAGAAAGTGGCAAGAGAATTTGGTGGTAGTGCTGCGGTTTCTTTGGGCTATATGACGTATTTTACTCATTATGACCTTCCAAAGGGAAATTTGAAGACTAAAAGTGACTTGAAGCAGGGTCATGCTCTTTCTGTGCACTGCCTGTACCCTGTCCCATTCTGGGTTCATGAGGATGGGCCCACGATGCACCACGAGAATCATTAGTGGGTTACATGAAAGTGGCAGAAAATGCGAGAAAATTCAGTAGGGAAAGGATATAATTAATTTATACCAGCTAAAAACCTGGCTTAAAAATTAAGGAGTATGATAAGCAATTAGAAACCCTCTCTGTCTTTCTATAGCCGTTGTAATAAGAGATGTTTTTCATTTTTCACAAAGAGAAGTTGAGTTGGCTCTGAAACCACTAGGTAAGACCATTCTGCAACCCACAGGCAACCCACACACAGATTTTTTTTGTGAGAGATGAGAAACAACATCAGAGCAAAATAATAAGCTCAAATGAACTTATATATAACTAACTCTAACTTCTTACATAACCACTCTGTCTTGGATGAGTTTTTTTTTTAACACAGAGAACCTGGGAAAGAACTGGAATGTCTTTCCTAGAGGACAGTATGTATTTTTAATACAGTATCCTGCATCCAAGCCTCCAGAGGCAATCCACTGAGTGACCTTCTGTGCTGGAACAGACAAGGTTCAGCGTGAGAGTGATGGGCAGGAAGCCCTGATGGCTCAGGCTGGGCATGGATCCTTGGACCAGGATGGGAACAGGGCACTGAAGGAAATAGGATCAGCTTGAAGACAGGATGGAGTGACATGGGGACAGCAGGAGGGCTGCAGAACATTGATGGCTCCCAAGGACTCCCCGAGCATTTTATGTACTCTGGTTTAGAGATGCAAGAGCCTTGTCACAAATTTGCATTCCCTGTGACAGCTGTCTTGCAGAAAATGTACTTAAAGCAAAGCCAAGCCAACAAATACAGTCACTTCCCTTGGTTATGAACGATTTCACTTTACTGCTTCACGTGGATAAATCCAGAGCAGAGCGAGACCTGCATGGGAAGGGGAAGAACAGTCTTTCAAGAGTCTCAGAAGGAAGCTAATTGCTGTCTAACCTAAATCATAAGAAGACCTGTAATTATGCCGCTCAGAATTAACGCAGAGGGCTTCTAAAAAAGTCCATTTTTTTAAGTTAATTTACACTATTATAAGACCTGTCGCTCCTGAGCAATAAAAGCAGAGATGTTCCCTTAAAGCTTCGTGTTCTCCTGTTTGCTCAGACGGTGCCTGTGCCAGCTGCAGCCAGCAGAAAAGCAGTTTTCAATTTATTTTTATTGCTCCTCTCTAAAAGCATTCCATTACAGGAATATTACACTGTATGAAGTTTCAAAGCACCATTGGCAGTTTATTTGCTTGTTTTGCTGGAATGGAATAAACAGTGATTCGCAGTAACTGTTATTACAACTTCAGGGGTGCGATGCTGCGTTTAAGGGTCAACCCCTGCTTGCTCAGTGCACCCCATTTTTAATTCCCTGCGGGGTTTAAACTCTGCTTTCGAACACAAACTGGGCTGGGACTTTACTTTTGGTGTTACCAGGTTGCATAGAGGGGTTTTAGGAGACGAGATGAGATTCTCAGGGAACACTGAGAGAAGGTCTAGCACGGAGCTGTATTAGCTGAGCAAAAAGAATTTTTACTGTGTTTTTTTTAAAAAAAATTATTTTCATAAAAGCATTTGAAAAGGTTTCACTTGAATGAAGGTCTGAATTTGTCACTGTCAGGTCAGACCCAGTGTGTGTCCCTTGGGCAAGAGGCATCCTGCTGTCAGGACAAGGGGGAATGGCTTTAAACTGCCAGAGGGCAGCATTAGGTGGGATATTGGGATGGAATTCCTCCCTGGGAGGGTGGGCAGGCCATGGCACAGGGTGCCCAGAGAAGCTGTGGCTGTCCCTGGATCCCTGGGAGTGTCCAAGGCCAGGTTGGATGGGGCTTGGAGCAGCCTGGGCTGGTGGAAGGTGTCCCTGCCCATGGCAGGGGGTGGGATGGGATGGGTTTTAAGTTCCCTTCCAATCCAAACCACTCCATGATTCCATGACTCCCGGACTACATTCACCTCTTCTGCCATTGTCTGTCTGAGTGAAGCCTCACTGAGGGTTGGATTTTAATTCTTTAGCTTGAGAAGTGCTGAACTTAGAAGTACTCAGTTAATGAGATAATTGTCTTTGTGTTGCTACTCCACAAAGCAGCCCCTTTCTGACCTGGCTGTGGCTCGTGCTTTTACTTCCAAGGTAAGGGAGCTTTGGTGCAGCTTGCAAATCAAACCACATATTTTAACTAGTTATTTTATAACATCTGAGCCTTAAATAAACCAGCGAGCTTGGACAGAAGTTGCAAAACTGTATTCTTAACCCAATTTACAAGATGTCATTGGAATACCTAACCTGGTTGAACACAATATATCCAACTATTAAACTTGAGGCCAAAGAAAATATATGAAAGAATTCTTTTTTAAAGCCCATACTGGGGTTATTTTTCCAAGTTATTACGTGAAGGACAGAATCAGAGCTCGCACACTGTCCTGACCAAATTGGAAAGTTATACTAAGAGTAATTGCTACTCAATAAAAAAATAAAAAAATATACAGCCAGGTCCTCCTTTCCAAGTCTTTAAATTCCTCCATGAGCTAATCTTTCCCCAGTGGTGTTGGACTCAACAATTTGATATTTTATTGCTTTTAAGGTCAGAAATTCACTCACTGTATTATGGACTCAAGGAAAAAAAATTGGAAGAAAAGATTGGTGTCTTTTTTGGACAGTAAAGCCAACAAATCTCTTGCACTGCTTGGTTAGAGAACACAATTAAGTAGACTGTAGTGGACTCTCTTGAAAGAAAATTGTCTGGATTGAGATGTGAATAGCCTAAAAGCCAAATGTATAAAAATCAATCCTTCCCAGTCCTTTGGGATATGACTGTTTGGGAAAAGTTTGCTCTGATGTTCCTGCTCTATGTGTGTGTGTGTGTGAGTGTGTGTATAATTCTGAAAGCAATCAATATAAGTCCCTGAAATGAGAAATTGAAGCGATCAAAGCCTGAAACATCTCGCCGAGGAGGAGGGTTTGCACAGGATTTCTAGGCTGGCTGTCAGATCTAATCCTCAGAGTCCTCAGCCTGACAAACAGTGCCTAAGAGAGAGTTTCCCTAAGCTGGGCTCAGCCTGCCCCCCTGCCCATGGCCAGCCTGCCCTGCCAGGCACGTGTCCCCCAGCAGTGGGGACCCACGGGACAGGTCCCTCTGCACCTGGGACAGGGCTCTGAGGGATTCAGGGGGGCTTGGGGTGCCCCCCACTCAGAGCCACAGCCACTCCTCAGGATGCTTTAGGAAGGGGGAGCCTGGGAACAGGTTGAATGCCAGGAACCATCACTGAAATCATCTGAAGATGGTGAGGGGTGGGCAAGGTTTTTATAGATGAAGGATACAGAGGTACAGAGTCCCAGAATGGGTTGGGTTGGGAGGGATCTTAAAGCTCACATCCATCCCCACCCCCTGCCATGGGCAGGGACACCTTCCACCAGCCCAGGTTACTCCAAATCCCATCCAACCCGACCTTGGACATTTCCAGGGATGGGGCAGCCACAGCTTCTCTGCCCAACCTGTGCCAGGGCCTGCCCACCCTCACAATAAAGTGTTTCTTCCTAATATCTAATTTAAACCTGCCTTCCCTAGATATATAAAATCAGAAAAAACCCAAACTATGGATTCTGGAAGCACTTCCCAGGACAAGGCTCCACAGGTGACATCCCAACCCCAACAGCCCTCCTGATGTCAATGCCACACCCTGACAGCACTGTCACCTCTCGTTCCTCTGTTCTGCTCGTGAGCACCTCCCAGCACCAGCAGCAGGACCCAGCCCGCAGCCCCTGCCATCATGCAAACAATAAATAAGGCTAATGATGATGAATGGCAGGAGCCCTGTCCGCAGGCTCTCACCTTCAGCACTGGCAGACCTGGTAATCTCTCTATTATGAGCTTGGACTTTTCATATTCAGGCTGCACTTAAGGCTGTGCTGCTCCAGTCAGACCACATTTTATGAATCATCAGTTAAATATATGTAAAAATCAATTACATTATATCAGTGTGCCCTGCATCTTAACTGATGCCATCTTTCATCTTCCTAATGATCCAGAAGATCTGGAAATAATTAAAAATCACTCTTGAGGGTCCAACCTTGTCTTTCTTTTTTTCCTTTAATGAAAGAGGAATCTCATCTTCCACTCAGATATGACATTCTGAGCCAGGGCAGCAGTGGTTTAATGATGGGATTATTGCCAGGGGAAACAGAGGCAGCACCTCAGCAGGACAGTCTGCATTGATTCATCTCCTCACTTCACTGAATTCCCAGCACCAGGGGCTTCCCTGGGAGCAGGCAGGGCATTTGGAAAACTCCAAACAACATGCATTAATGGGAATTGTTGGACTGGTTGGAAGGAAGGTTGCATCACGTAGAAAGAACGTGGGGGACAATCACATTTCCCAGGATTGCTGGTCCCCAGGTCCTCCTCTGGTCTCACAGCAATCAGACAAAAATCAGAACAGCCCAGCTGGGTCTTGCCCTGCTGTTCCAAGCAGTGGTGCAGGAGCTCACCTGGGCATAGCTATGCCATGAGGACAAGCACAGGACATCTGCAGGGCAGAGGGCACGGGGCAGAGCTGCTGGAGAAGCAGGAGAACCCTCCTGGAGACCCCAAGCCATCTGTAAAACCAGTACAGCATAAAGAACGAGCTGTGTAAAGGAGACGAGGGTGGACCAGCCTGTCCCATGTACACGTAGATGCCCATCCCTTTGCTTCCCTGCATGGCTTCAGTTTAAATCAGACTTATTTCCCACCCTTTCATTTCACTATCGATATCACCACCTTTTCAGTAAAAAACAGTGACTGAAGACACTTCTGTGTGACCCAAGAGCTGCTTGCATGAGCAGCCAGGTCCATGCAGAAGAGAACACAAGGATCCCAAGGATCTGTCCGGAACATCCTTTGATCATCTTCCTAAATACCAGTGGACCGAAGTTCCCCAGATCCCATCAATGCATCTTCCCACTCAGGCACAGAGAGAGACCAACCCGGCACCACCTTCCCATAATTTCCACGAGGACATTACAGTTCCTGTTGATATCAAATCAGCCCAAGGAAGCTCAGCACTTCCTGTTAGTGCTGCGGGAAATTCAAGCCTTGTTTTGCATAATTCAGATTAAATCGGACTGGGAACTGGCCCGAGTCCACACGAGAACAGCAACACACTGAAGTTCACCAGCACAGGCTGCAAATTTCCCTTTATGCCAGGAAAACTTCCCTCTTCTCCCATGTTTTCAGTGGGTTTGCACTGGTCCAAGACCAAAATGTATGTTAAACTCAGACCTCAGGAGCATTGCTTGAGTTTCTGGGTTACAACCTGGTGCTGTCCCCAGCCAGCCAGAACCAAACCCAAAAGGCTGCACAGAATGGCTTATTTTTCCTATTGCTTGGATAATAAATACAGTCACGAAGGAGAAAGGACACATACAAATGGTTGGTATCAAAGAGCTGCTCTTTAATGCCAGCCAATAATGTCACAGTCCTCAGTCTTCCGAAATTTAAATGATTAGCAATGACCAAGCTCTGCTCTCTCTTGATGCATCACTTAACCTCGTAATCAGAAAATCTATGCCATTCTGGGCCTTAGATTGATGATGTCACATTAAACTTGGTTTTTCCCAGCAGACAGAGCAATCATATCAGCGTGAGCCAGTCCTGAGCATCCCTGCCACGTGCCCATCAGGGGTGTGATTGATATCACCAATTCTATTGGGAAGCAAACAGCACATCTCAGACCCCACTATATTTAGGACACATTAAGATGTCACAAATGGATTCTTTTCTATTCCTGCAAAGAGTAATTTCATCCATCATCTTAATGCCATAACTTACTGCAATTATTTTTTAATTTAAATAAAAGCAATGAAAAAATTCATCAATTTTTTTCTCCTGCAAGAAACTTTTTTCTCTAATTGCAGCTGTAGCTCTGCTGTGGCTTCAGAGTCCTCCCCAAACTGTCACTTGGCCATGGACACAGCTGTGCCATCCCAGTACCTCCCACACTGCACATCATGCAGCCTCTTTGAGGTATATGCCTTTATACCTGGTAATATCAGCTGTATTAGGTATTTTTGACACTTTTATTTTGGTATTTTCCCATTTCATTTGCTAAATGCAGCTGCTGCACCCCTTTCCCTTCCTTCCAACATCCTAAGAGCATTTTTACCACATGCCTCTCTATCCTTTTAGTGATTTACACTTTTCCTGCCAAAAGATGTAAATTGACCCAATTCTTTAAGTCCTTTGTCTTTCTAAAGTGATGTTTGAATTGGGAGCTGCTGGCGTCCTCCTTAAATTTGCTTTTCATTCCCTAGCAGGTTATTAAGGGACTCTTTGTGGTGCCTATAAAATATCCATCCCTGGAGGCTTTTAAGTGTTGATTAGACAAAGATTTGTCAGAAGTGTTTACTGGGATTTGGTCCTTCTTGGGATGAGGAGGAGGATCTCTCAGGGCTCCTTCCAGCCCTATGTCTGCACGTGGATGAATATCCCACTCCTCCTCACAGCAGGAGCCCAGCCAGGCTAAGAGGTGAATATTAGGAGTGAGAAATGTTATAATCCTCACAATATTTGCCCATAAATCTCTGAGATTTATAGGTTGATGCTGCTCTGACCTCCCAAGAAGGTTGTGCTGCCAAACATGATACAAGCTCATCACCACAGCTGTACTTGGAGTTTGTCAACAGCTTGAATTTCTCTGCAGAGCTGTTGCAGTTAGGTACTTTAGTGATATGTCCATTTATATTTGTGTATCTTTTATCTCTGTAAAGAGCCAAAGAAATACTAGAGATTTTTTATTATTATTATTTTGAAAGCCTTCTGGGTTCTAGAGCCTGACTTCAAATCAGTCGTGACCTTTTGTTCAACAGCTAAAGATGTAAAAACACATGAAAATGTCTATTTAGATATTGGTGGGGAAAAAGAAGTTCATTGATTTTCTTCATTTGTGAAGCTCCCAGGGTTTTTAAGAGGCATTTGTTTCTGCAGAAGGAGACAGCACTGAGGGTGGGAAAGGGCATTCTCCATTTCCAGAAAAAAAAAAAATAGAAAAAATTCATTTTTCAGGGGGATGAGGTGCTGCTTGATGCTGCAGGTGGGCTCCTCCTAGAATTTCACTGGCTCAGACATCTGCAGGACGCAGAAGATTTGTAAAAGTAAATGTTCCTTATCCCACCTACCCAGAAAAAGGCTTTTGGTGGATATTTGTGCTTTTAACCCCTTGCTGTAGGGGAGGAAGTGTCTCAGGAACAGATTTGTTGATGATTCACATGACTGTTGCTGCCAGCAAGAGCCAGATTCCTCAATATTTGCCAAGGAACAGCACGAAAGTGGAGGAGAAAATTAGGAATTAATTCCAAAAAAAACTTTTAGTGGCGTTTGGACTTTATGGCTTACTCCAGTGTGCATCTCCAGTGCTGCAGGTTCTCAAGGCTCGGCAGATGAAAGCAGCCACCTCAGCAGAACCTTGTTTAATGCATCAACTAAAGGCCGGGATAAGAACGGCATCTCTTTAGCACAGATTCGGAATCTGAATCAAATCCAAACTCTGCATTTGATCCCAGTCACTCTATTGCACTTCAGCTTTAGGCCGGGCAGTGTTCTGGGATGCAGGCATTTGATGGGTGGTGGCTGAGAAAGGGATAGAGCCCAGTGAGCACACACGTGCCATTGGAAACATCCGCCCCTGCTGCAGATGGGAGCTTTGCAGGGGAAGGAGAGGAAACCTTGAAGGAATGAAAACACAGAGCACAGAAAAGAGGAAAGGAAATAAAAAAAGGTTGAGAAAGATCTGTTCCAAAAGCAGAACAAAGGATCAAATGTCATCGTATCCTTTTAGAAGAAATCCATCATATGCAGGACATCCCAAGCAAATGCTCTGCAGGGAGGCAGAGGGAGCTTTGGCAAGGCTGGGGGGATGAAGGGGGGCCTTTTTTAGGATGACTGGACTGGGGTTCCTGCAGGACTTGGAATCAGGAGGCAGGATCCATAGTCAGCAAAAGACCTCCTGCATTTCCAAATTGCCTAAGCCTGGCTCAGCTCCGGATTGAACTCCCCCACCTTCTCATCTGAAGGGAGGCACTGAACTGGCATTAATGCCACACACGGGGGGAAATCCCAGCAGAGTGACCTGAACTGCATCACAAAGGTGGGAGGATAAGAACCTCTTTAAAGGAAGAAGATTAATTAAATATGATATGTCCAGCACTTCCCATCCCGGGAAATTTTTACATTCCATGGGAAGACGCCGCAAAATACACTCAGGGGTTTTATCTTCCTATGCAGAAATGTAATTTATTAGAAGCATTTCTCTTTCTGAAAATATCCCTGGGTAGGATTTCTGAGTGGGTTTGGGAAGTAGTCAGGTGGTTAATGGGCTGGATCCAAACTCACCTGGTGTGAATCAACATATCTTTGTGCACTTTAATACACAATTTAATTTAATAGGAACCTTAGGCCGGTTCTTTGTCTTTTCTAGCTGGGCTGAGCTCAGATTGGTGTCTCCAATGCAGCATTCCCTGCTTTTTCCATGTTTTCAGAGCTCACACCATTTAGCTTGATCATGTTTGGAACTGTTAGACCTGGCTGTTGTGAAGGCTGGCTATGACAAATGCTAATATTTTATCCCAAAGAAGCATCTCAGAAACCCAGACAATCCTTGCTGGAAGGGTTTCCTGGTGGCAGGAATTCTCTCCCTGGTGTTTGGCTCTCGTTAGAAGCTTGAGCCCACACAGCATCTCCCTCACTGGTGCCCAGGGTTGTAGAAAGGTCATTTATAGGATAACTCAGTGCTTGACTCCCAAAAAACAGTTGAGGTAAAGGGGACCTTTCCCAGTTTCACTCAGAGGATAAATTCTCACAGCTTTAGGAGCCCAGATTTCACTTGGATTTTCATTTAAAAGCTTCCAAAATACTTCCTCCATAGACTTGAACACCCTCAGCTACTAATTAGGCATTTGTGGTAATAGAAACCAATTTTTCCATTCTTGGAAGAGTAAAAATAATTTATTTTCCAGTAAACTAACAAATCCTGGTGATTTCAGCTACCCAAATACATTTTCTTAGCGAGAAAAGACAAGTAGACCTTAGAAAGCAGCTGCTTGAAATCATCCACTGTTACTTCCAACTTGGATTTAAAACACTCCTGTTTTCTCTAAACTTACAGAAATGATATGGCACTGAAATGACAGCAAACCTATCACTCATGTTTTCTAACAAACCAAACAATAAGTGAATTTTGCCCCAGACATTTCTGGAAAAACCTGCATTTCCTAGATGAGCTCTGGTTTAAAAAAAAAAAAATAAAACCCAGAATCAATGCCTATTAGATTAGCTGCATTTCAATTTTGCCTCAGCATTTCAGACTTGGCTAGTTTTAGGCAGATTAAACCCCCAGTATTGGATCCCTCCCGAGTTTAAGGGTCACGGAGTTGACCCACTGAAAAGACCACGGATTAGGAAACCAAAAGGGCCGGAACACATCACAGTTCAAGGAGGAACTGCAATTGCAACGCCAGTTCAGAGCACGCTCTGCTCATTTTCTGCTTCTCAAAGCCTCAATTTCTTTTCCCCGGAGCAGAAGGAAGAGTTGCCTTCCAGCAGGGAACACTCTGGTGAAGCTGAACACGCTCCAGGTTTATAAAGGCAGCCAGAAGGGGCTGTCTGGGGTCATTTTCAAAACAATAGGAATTTGAAGTGTTCCACATTACAGCAACCAAAATGAATTTTCAGGTTAGTAGGCAAAGCTTAAAACCCTCAACAAAGGCCAAGTGCTTTGTGCAAGACATTTCAAGGTGCTCGGGTTTCTATCCCAGGTAAAAGCAACGGGAGCTGAAACTTGTCCTGCTGGATTTGAGACTTTAGAAAAGGGCTTGTTTGCTCTCCTGCACCCACAAACCCACCCGGGTGGGAATTCCAGGCAGGACCTGGCACAGGCTGGGCAGAAACTGTGGCTGCCCCATCCCTGGGAGTGTCCAAGGGCAGGTTGGACAGGGCTTGGAGCCACCTGGGCTGGTGGAAGGTGTCCCTGCCCATGGAAGGAGGTGGAACTGGATGATCTTTAAGGTCCCTTCCCACCCAAACTATGTTATGATTCCCTGATTTCTTCACCTGGATCAGTTTGTTCAGAACCTGATCCATACTCCAACCCACTGCTGTCCATGAACATTCATTACATTTTTCACCTTTAGAAAAGTGGAGCAAACAACAGGTTTTATAGAAAGTGGCAGGTTCTTAATTATAGTTGTAATTTATTTAGTGTTTGCTGACAAGAGCTCCAACCTCTCCTACAGAAGGTGCTGAGCACACAAGCCCTTTTAAAGAACAGGCACTGCCTCTAAGTGCTTTTCTGAGGAACTTGGACAACAGCTCAGCAGATTATTTGCTAAAAGGAACTAATCAAATTGTCTTTCCTTTCAAGTTTCCTTCTTTTTTCAGACTCTTTAAGACCAAGACTTGATTTTCTCAGGTGCACCTACTCTCACACACTTTGGTAATATGTTGTTTTTTAAACCAGTGGTTCTACCATTCAGGGCTGTCCACAAATAGAAACTGGATTATCCCGCTACGTTATGATGTTATTCTTGCCCTACAGATGGGTTTAACCACTGCTGGTATGAATAATTTTCCTGACAACATTTAAAATTAATTTTCCTTCAAAGTATCTAAATGCAATTTTGGAAATGAAATGCCGGTCTCACAGGTTTGATTACACTGATGGGCTGATCCACAACCTCTGAACTTTATCTCGCTCTGGATATTTCATTAATTTGCAGATTTTTGAGACCAAATTGTTATTATTTTGAGACTTAAGTTATTGCACTCACCCTCCTCTGCGACATCGGCCATAGACTTTCCATCCTCTCCCACCATTTCTTCAGACCTAAAGACAATTAAATGAACGTGAGAAGCAAAACTCAGCAGATACTCTGGGGATGGTGGGCAGCGAGTCAACTTCATGTGTGACCTTCACCGAGTCTTTTCTGTTCCCCAAGTTTTCTAATCTCTAAAATGGTCCTTCCTCTCCCAGGAAGAAACCTCGAAACAAAGCCCAGCGAGCTCTGCCCCTCCAAACCTCACCTGTCCCATCCCAGCCTCCTTTTACACTCACAGCTCCTAAGCAAGTTCTCACCCCCCGACACCCAGAACAAAATCAGGCCAAGGTTTTAATTCTCCAGTGGACATGCTGTAATTAATAAATGACTCAGTGGAAGGAAACCTGGTGAGGGAAGAGGCGTTGTGGCAATTCTTTGTGCTGGGCTGACCCAGGGAAGGAGCTCTGCCCCAGCTCAGTGCCTGTCACCGCCAGCAGGGCACTTCCCACCGCAGCTCTGCTCACACAGGGGGCTCTACATGAACAGACACAGCCCAAAACCTCCCTCCCCAACACTTAAAGGCTTCAGTTAAATTATTTTCCTCTAAAACAAAAACACAGACGGAGGCAGGAGTAGCATTTGACAGCACGCACCATCATGGAAAGGGATATTTAACCTGCATGCTCCAGGGTCACTCCCTTTTGTAAGCATTTGCATAGAAAGGAGTTTGGTTCACCTGAAGTCAAAGGTTACCTTGGCCTGTCCATGCAAATGCATTAAAATGAAATATAGCCAGTAATAGTCACAGAAAACAAAGTCCACCAGCTACAAGTGGATGCTTTGGAGTCTTGACTGAAAATTGTTTTCATATGACAGGGAAGGTGCTCGAGAGAGTAAAAAAAAAACTAAAATACCATTCAGTGAGTTAGAAAATTGCTCCAACTTCTAGACCATGTCAAACTAAATATAAAACAAACAAATGATGGCAAATGAATGAATAATTTAAAGCACCTACTATATCACATCCAAGGAGGCAGTTGTGGAGGGGGGTACTCACCAGGGTGGGGGTATTTCAGGGCAGAGCCAGCTGATGGTCATCAGAGCCTGATGATGGTCATCAGAGGCTGCTGATGTCATCACAGCCAGATGATGGTCATCAGAGCCTGATGATGTCACTAGAGCCAGTGATGTCATCACAGCCAGATGATGGTCATCAGAGCCTGATAATGGTCATCAGAGACTGATGATGTCATCACAGCCAGATGATGGTCATCAGAGCCTGATGATGTCACTAGAGTCAGCTGATGTCATCAGAGCCAGCTGATGGTCATCAGAGCCTGGTAATGGTCCCCTGAGCTCAGGAGCTCCAGGTTCTGTGTTTTCAGAGCCTGAGGCCCACATGCTCCCCTCTTAGAACCCAAACCATCTCCTCTGTGCCAGTCTGGGGCCCTGGTGCACATCACCCAAAAACCTTGGATGTTTATAACTGTTACTCATTGCTGAACTGGACTCAGTGAACTGCTGCCCCAGCCGTGAAAGGCTCCACATCCCATCGATTCCCAGCCCTCACAAGCCACCCCCCAGCACGAGAAAGGCTGAGGGTGAGGAGGGCTCAGACAGACAGCTGGACATCAATTATCAGTACAAGCAACAGAGAGAAGAGACGGAGCGAAGGGACTGAGAGTAAACACAGGGAAGGCTAATTTTTATTTCCTTACGCAAAGGAACGTCAAAAATAACCAGGACGAGAACATATCTAAGGAAAGCAAAGCAAAACACGGCGCTTGTTGGATCCGACAGAAAGATCCCTCTTTGCTTCGGCAGCTTTTGAGCCAGACACGAAGATAAAGGCAAGAAAGCAGAACCCGAGCTGGGATAAAAACATGCAGCAGATGCCAGATTTCTCCTGGTGGCTGCGGGGTCACTGCTGATGGATTGCAGAGGAGGAGCCAAGAGTGATGACAGAGGTCTCCTGGCTCAGGGCCAGCAGCTCTCAAGAATTTGGCTGCCTTTAAACTCGGCAAACACTCGTGCAGTGACTGCGGGAACTCGTCTGTGCCAGGCTGTTTATCAGGACAAAAAATCCCTCAATGGAAAAACACAATCTCTATTACATGCCTGTGTGTAGCATTAATAATCCATCAGGGAAGGTGACAACGTTCCTGATTAGAAAAATGGAAAGGAGGAAGGTCTTGGGGTGGGTTTTTCTCAGCTCTGTTAATTCAGACTGGCCATGGTTTGCTCAACATTCAACCAATATGGAGCAAACTGCCCCTGACAGGCAGTGCCTGGGAATTAAAGTGGGAGAGCGTGGGGGGAACTGGCTGAAGATCCATGTCCTTACTGGAGAGGTGCTGGAAACAATATCAATGCACATCAATATTGATTGGAGCGGGCGCAGAAATCGATCTGCAGGTCCCACACTAAGCGGAACAGGAGCTGCAGCCCCTGGGAGGGAGCCCCTGTGTAGGGAGAGGGGGGGATGTGGTCCCAAAAAAGAAGGTATGGACCAGCCAGGACATTGGACAAAAGATGGAAAATAGAGTGGAAGGAATTGCCCAAAGCAGGAATGCAGAGCTGAGGTGTTGCTGTAAATGATGTGTGGAGTGGAGACAAACATAAAAACCCCAAGCAAACAGCTGAAATTAAATGTACACCTCTAACACACTCTTCATTAGCACACAGCCATAAGACCATCAGTTTCCATCAACAAAACATTAAAACAAACCGAGCTCTGTTCTTATATTTATGTTCTGAAGGAAAAGAGAGCTGTCTAAAAAGCTTTTAACTTCTCAAGTAAAACATCTACCAATTTCTAACCAGCTAATATAAATAATTCTAGGTCTGAATTTCCCCACAGAAAACCCCTCCTATTTTAAGCATTTCATTTTGCAAATAGATTGTTTACTTCAATAAGACTAGGGAGGAAGCAAAGAGTAAAGAATAGAATGGACATTTAAATTAAGCTATAACTATTTGGCATCCAATCTGTCCATAATAATAAGATGAGAATCTGCAGCTTCAGGAGCTGTAGCACATACAGGAGCTGAGATTACAAGCCCTCACGCTTCAGGTTAT
This sequence comes from Grallaria varia, assembly GCA_013396735.1. Lineage (NCBI taxonomy): Eukaryota > Metazoa > Chordata > Aves > Passeriformes > Formicariidae > Grallaria > Grallaria varia. The sequence continues at coordinate 705,201 of VWZG01007175.1, forward strand.
GAAATGATGGAGGTCAGGAAGCAATTTTCTTGCATATATTGCTGACAGGCTGGAGACATTGCAGGAATTTTTGCATATTTTTTAAAACCTCCCTTATAAGTCACTGTCAAGAAGAAGAGCCCAGACAGGGCGGGTATTACTTTTCATATAAGTGAATTTCAAAAGAAGAGCCGGCTCCTCCAGCTCTCACCGTGCCAAAAGTCCCAGCACAGCACCAAACCCTGCCGAGCAGAGCGAGGTGGATCAGGGAGCTGAGGGGATGCTCGGGGGGCTGAGGGGATGCTCGGGGGGCTGAGGGGATGCTCGGGGGGCTGAGGGGATGCTCAGGGAGCTGAGGGGATGCTCAGGGAGCAGCAGCAGCAGCATCCAACCTGCTTCCCATCGAGCACAGCCCAGCAATGGGAGGCTCAGCCACCACTCCATCTGCAGGAGCCCAAGGCTGGGGAGTGACATCCCTCCGATGGTCCCCTTGGAAAACCAGCCAAGCCACGGCTCTCCACGGGTTGGGCTAAAGCCAAGCCATAAAAACAAGGGGGCAGGCTGGAAATGAGGAGCAGGGAAGTGCAGCCCTGAGTGCCCATGGCAGACAGCCCCAAGGAGATGTCTTTCTTGGGAAAAGGCATCACCACATCCCTGCAATCCCAAAGCCCCAGCGAGGCATCTCTCTCTTGGGAAAGGGCATCACCACATCCCTGCAATCCCAAAGCCCCAGCGAGGCATCTCTCTCTTGGGAAAAGGCATCACCACATCCCTGCAATCCCAGCCCCTCAGCCCCGTCCCCATCCCTGGCACTCATCCCTCCAAAAAGAACTTTCCTTGCTGTGGTGGGAATCAGGGAATCAGGATTTCCCGAGTTGGAAGGGAGCCACAAGGGTCACCAAAGTCCAAATTCTGGCCTTGCTCAGTCCAGCTCTTGCCCTGAGTTTTTCCACACGTGGCCATGACCTTTCAGTGGTTCTCTCTGTGGGCATCTTTTGGGCTTGGGTGGTACCTTGCCCTGGGCAGTGTCAGGGAAAGCTGAGGATGAACTAAAACCACCCAAAAGGGAAAATTCTGGGCTTAATACCTGGGAGAGTGGCTGTTTCTTTTTGAACAAAATAAATTGTATCGCTGGAGTGGAAAAGAGATTCTACTCTATGCCAATACTGCCTATTCTACTCATTTGGGAATAATTTCTACCAGCACTTCCAGTGATGACCTGGGATGGTGGGTGACCGTGTCCCAAAAGTCCTGTGAGTGTTTACCCCACGGAAAAACCTGGATCCAGCACTGGGAGCAGCTGGGACCATAGGGAGCAAGGAGAGGGACCCCAGGGTTGCACCCTTGGCTGGGAAAACATGAAATTAAATTATACCACCATGATGGGTGCGGGGGAATATGTCTTTGCAAGGAAAGGAATAATGGTTTATAAAAATAAATCTCTCTTCAAAGTGAAGTGAGTCATTCACAGCAGCCTCTTCAACATGACAAACAGCTCATAGAACAAAACAAAGAGTAGATCTTTCAGTCTCATTACCAAGACTGAATGTACTCTCTGAGCACTGAGAGGCACTTATGATTTATGCTTGTAAAAATCAATTGTATTCTATTGATTACCAAGATTAAGAAAAGAAAAAAAAAAAAAAGTTTGGTTGAACCTGGGGAATGTTTTTATCTTCAGGTCTGAAGTTAAACTGGAACAGTGGCAGCTTCCAAGATGCCAGGCAAATTGATCAGGAGAAGGGTGGGCACGTGTTTTATATGCAGAGCTGAATATTTCATATGGTGATAGCAAAGGAGTCAACTTTGGGTTTGCACTGCTAAATTTATGTCAAGTAAATCACAAAGTCAGACCCAAGGTCATTCATGATAACAAGATGGCAGAAATTCATCCAGCTGTGTAGAGGGAGGGGAAAAAAGAGATTTTTGGCAGTTTTGGTTCACATTTATAGTATTTAAGCACTTAGAAGGCTGATTTGTAATTGGTGCCAGATGCTCTCAATACGCATAGGAAAAGACAGTCTTTGAACCATAAATTAATAGTCTATAAAAAGCCAGACAGTCAAAGGCTGTGGAAGTGAGAATGAGGTTTCCCTGGGTCATAAAGGTCACTGGAAATCACAGGAAGACCATGCAGAGGAGGTGGGATGGAGCTCCTGCTCCCTGCCCTGGGTGGGCTGTGCTGGCAGCCAGTCACCCTTGGAAGGGGCTCCTGAGGCCACTGGGACACAGGGACTGTCCCCTTGGGTGGTGGCATTGTTGGGAGGAGCCACCAAGGTGCCACCACGTCACCGGGGCGGTTCTGCCCTGCGTGCATTTTCCTCCAAGGATTTGCTGCCTGTTGGTTGGTAGCGTGGAAAGTTCGCCGTGGTACAAAAGGCGTCGCAGTGATCAGCCCCTGCTATCTAAATTAAATCTCCCTGCTGTGAAATTCCGGGCTTCTCACACAATTTCTGCTCCTGAAAGCGGCTTCTAATGTGGAGCAGAGTCCCACGAACGGGAGGAACTACAAGGTCACAGCATTCAGTGAGTGAAAAAAAAAAACACAACAAACCAGCAAAACAGGAGATTAAGTCTTAATTTCAGGGCAAAGTTCCATTTCTGTGAGATTACTCTGGGCTGAATGTATGCAATACCCCAGCTCAGTAATTAAAGGCAGAATGATTTATACAGCTGCAAGTTGTAGAGGAGATGTTGTTACTGGGCTGGGTACAGTTGGCTCCAACAGACCACACTAAATTGGAGCTGTTTGTCCCAGGGACATGCTTTTTTGGCTCTTCCCAGTGGTCTGGCTAAACTCCAGCACCAGCAATCTCCCTGCCCATCAGTGACGTGCCCGTGGGGCTGGGCACGGCTCACCCCCATCCCGACTGCACCATGGCTTGGGTTTGTGCTGCTGAGGAGTGCTGTGCCCCCTTTTAGAGGCTGGAGGTGGCTGTGACCCTGAGAGAGAGGCTGTTCTATGGGGTAGGGAACAGAAAACTTCACACTAAACACACACCAGCATCTGCATGGCAGGTGGGGGGAAGCACAACTCTCTGCCTCTGGCCACCTCTGGAATATTTCCCCCTTTGTATCATGGCACTCTTGTCCTTGGGTGTTCCTCTGTGCCCACCCAAAGGTCCCAACAAAAGTGTCCTGGGACACTGGGGAGGAAGGGCTGGGGGCACAGCCCAGCAACACCACGTCCTTCTGGATACACCACGAGCAGTTGGGATCAGGAGTCGGAGCATCCGTGGCTGGAGAGGGAGGGGTGATATTTGGGGACCAAATGGAAGGGGCCAGTGGAACATCACAATGCAAATCTCTGCTCAGTTCAATTCCTATTGTTCTTCATGGTCACGATCCACATCCGAGAGGTCGTGGATGTCCCATCCCTGGAAGGGTCCAAGGCCAGGTTGAACAAGGCTTTGAGCAACCTGGTCTAGTGAAAGACGTCCCTGCCCATGGCAGGGGGGTGGAAGGAGATGATCTTTAAGGCTCCTTCCAGTCCAAACCATTCTCTGGTTCTGTGATTCTCTGTGGTTGTGTGCAATGTTTTCTTTCTCTTTATTTTTATTTTTTTCTTAATGAAGCTGAGCATTGTGTCACGATGAGGAATATTGTTTGTGAAAGGAAGTGTGGCAGTAACCGCATTCCTGGGCTGGGTGAGGGATCCTTGTAGGAACAGCTGTCACATCCCACCCTGGAGGAGGCTGCAGGATCCGTGTGGGTACGAGCAGCTGCCACCTCACACCCTGTTGCGTTCCACTGATGGGTGAAGAACTCCCTGGTGTGCACTGGGGAGGGCACAGGGGGTACTTCATGACAAGGCACTTTAGAGAAACTACTAAATATTGCATGTATACAAGGACTGGTAAAAGTGAAATAAATTGCAAAGAATATTTTCATGTTTGTGCATTTTGCAGGCTCGGAAACAGTCGGTTCTATTTGCATAACATATTGGACATTTTGCACGTTACATTTTGCATATGAAGTGTTTCTTGGTGCAGAGTTTGATGTTATCATGGGCATGACAGCCATGCAAGGAGTGCTGGTGCTTATGTGAGGCTCACTGAAAAACAAAGATATCACAGCCTGATGAACTGAGCTACCCTGCAGTGGGTAAATTATCCAAAGGAGAAGTGAACCAAAATAATAATACATCACTTATTTAATCAAATATGCCATCTACTGAACCAGGTACTAATGAACCCAGTGGATGTCCCAGCGAGAGAAAGGAATCCCCTGCTGGAAAGGGTTGCACTGGCCCAATGTGTTCAGCTCTTTGGTTTGGTACAGGAATTACAACCTCTTTTATATCAAAGCTGAAAGTTTAGCAAGACTTTAAATGCTGATTCCATGTTTATATGGTGAGTAGGAACACACACAGGTATGGTAATGGAATTAAGGGAGACTGCAAGGGCATAAGGGAACCTCAAAATATTAAAACATATTTCCCCTGCGTGCCTGCTATTCCAAAGGGTAACCTCTATTTTCCTTACAAGCACTTCTGAATGTGACTAGAAAGTTAATACTGAGGATCTCAGTCTGATTCCAGTGAAGCTGTTGATGCCCCATCCCTGAAGTGTCCAAGGGCAGGTTGGACGGGGCTTGGAGCCACCTGGGCTGGTGGAAGGTGTCCCTGCCCATGGCAGGAGGTGGACCCAGATGAGCTTTAAGGTATCTCCCAACCCAAACCATGCTGTGATTCCATGATTCTGCTTTTCTCATTAGCTGTTGGCCTCAGAAACACTAAATTTTGGTACATGAGGCTTCCAAATGACTCTGGACATAGCCTTGTGGAATCTCAAGTGATTTTTTTTTTTAAAAATCACTATTTTAAATATTTCCTGTATTTCATAACCCGGTCAAACTACTGTATGTTCTGAATGTCTCTTTTAACCTAAATGAAGGAACCTGATATCAAATGACATCAAAGTAAAACCCACAGGTTTTAGTTCAAGAAACTACCTCCATACCATGCCTGGTTTGGGGGTAGGAGCTATGCACATAGGTAGATAATGCACAGAGATATTTTTCCATCTCCCTTTCATTTACTTAGCTGCTCCACATCTTAGCCTTCAAGTTGATTAACATCACCTGCAGAAGTTAATTAAAGTATATAGGATGTAATAAGACTAATATATTTGAGTTCTATCAATCACAGGATCTGGTGAGTCAATATTTGAAATTAATATATCACAGAGGGGAAAATCCTCAACATGGAGCTGAAATTAAAGGAGGAGAGAAGGATTGCACAGCACAGGGTACTTTGTTGAGCACATTTGGGTGATTCCCACACTCTGATGAACGCACCAGCAGGAAGGGAAGGAGGGAGGGAGGGACAGCCCTGGAAATGCTGGGAGCCTCAGGAGAGGACTTTGGGAGGGCAGTGCCAACACGGGGCTGTCTGGAGCAAACCTGTGCCCACTGTCTGTGTAACGTGGTGTCTTAGTTACAGATCTCTCCCTGCATAAAATATTTAAACATAATTTTATCAGCCATTCAAATCATTAGCTACAAAGATCCAGACTTAACGTACAGCGAGGCCACGGTGCATTAATATTTATCAAGCTTGATTTGTTTAAGGAAATACATTGAGCTTTTTGGCGTAGGCAATTTCTATAGAATCAAACTGTGAAAGACATTAATCACTGTCAACGATGTGTGTAGGGTACACACAGCCTATGGAAATGAAAGGATGGATAAATACACGTTGTATGGTGTGTTCAGACTGGAGAGCGCTGTGGGTTGGGAATTGGCAGTGGCAGGTGGTTGTGTTCAGAAACCTGCTCTGAAAGAGAATCATAACATCACAGAATGCTTTGGTAGAGAAGGGACCTTAAAGGCCATCTTGTTCCAGCCCCTGCCATGGGCAGGGACACCTTCCACCAGCCCAGGTTGCTCCAAGCCCTGTCCAACCTGGCCTTGGACACTTTCAGGGATTGGGCAGCCACAGATTCTCTGGGAAAGCTGGCCCAGAGGAGGATAAATGGAGTTATGGTGTCCATTTGCAAACAGATGAGTTGAGCATCTCATGATTAGTTTTGCTTCCACTCCAGTACCCAGAAGAGAGGGTGATTTGAGGGGCTTTGCGCTGTAATAACAGTAATCTGCTCAGGTGCCCAGCCTGCAAAGCAGAAATGTCCATAATCCAGAGGACCCATAATCCAGAGGACCCATCAGCACCATGGAAATACCTGAAGGTATTCCCAGGGCCTTGGTAGGAACAGAAGAAGTGGAGCTCCATTGCACAGGGGACAGGCTTGGGCTCTAAATCTCCTCTGCAGCTGGGAATGAATCCGTGTCCATCCTCTCCCCCTGGCAGGACATCACCCAAGGACGCAAGGAGGGGCTGTGAGCCCCTGACAGGCACTGCCCACAGTGCCACTGTGCTGCTGGTGGCCGTGGACCAGCCTCTCAGCCCGGGGGCCCAAGCTGGTGCCTCTCCAAGGAGGATTTCTGGGAGCAGACTGCCTGCAATGCAGCCATTTGAGTGATTCTGCAATTGCAAATAACACTCTGCCCATGTGGATGACCACTGAAATATGATATTTGTTGTTTCCATAGCAATTTTGTAAGAGGTTAAGGGGAAATTAGAGTCACTTTCATTCTTCCCTCAGCATCTTTTTATTGTGGTTTAAATGAGAATGTGCTATTAAGAAATCGAAAGGTTTCAAGATGTGTATGTTCACGGGGGAACTAAGATTTAAAAAGAAAAAAAAAAGTGTTAATAAAGCAATTTTAGGATTTAATCTGAGAGTTTATTTTCTCCTTTGCTGCCTTTCCTCCCCTGGGGATAGATTTCTTTCTTGCCCTGCTAAGGATTTAGTATGAAACCTTTTAATTTTTTGCAACCAGCACGAAGACAGTCAGAAGTGAGAAGAGTTTAGCAATTCAGAGGTCAAAGAAATGATGGCTGGTGACCTCTTTGTTCTGAGCCAGTGGCTTAGAGAGAGTATAAACAGATGAGGGACCTCCATCCTCTGTCCCAGCCTGGCTGGAAGGTTCAGAGAAATTTGGATAAAAATAATTTGCACTCTCTGCTCCACTTCTAACACTTCCCAAGCCCATGGAATGAAATGGAAATGGAAAACCCCAGTAAGGTGAGAAAGGCTCTCTCTGCACATGTCGGGGGTCACCCCAGAAGGAAGTTCTGGCAGCCTTATCAAAATCCCAGTGCAGGTGAGATTTCTGGGGCGATGGGCAGGCTCAGGTCAGGTCCTGATAAACAACTGAGTCCTTTGTTCTGTGTCTGCGCCCCCTGGGACCCCCCTGCAAACCCCACGGTCGCTGCACTGCTGGGCACTGGGGAGTTTCTCCTGTTCTCAGAGATGTAAAATGCTGATTTTTCCCCCTCACCCTTGCCCAGCTGAGGTCGGGCAGGTCCCACTGATCACCAGGCAGGGACCCAGAGGTGGCCCATCACCCCAGTGTGTGTCCCCAGGACAGCCCCTGCCTCCCCTGCACTGCAGCGATGCTGGGGCAGCTCAGGACCAGCTCGGGGGTGGCTGCAGCTCCCTGTGCCCCTGATTTGTGTGTTGTAGGGAAACGTGAGCTGCTGTCAGGCTGAAGCATGGCCCTGCCAGGGAGCAACCCTATTTTATGGCTTCGGGGCACTCGCTCCTGCTCCCCGACGCCATGGCTGTAAATCACCGCCTGACTAAAATTGCTACTGGTTTTATGCCATAACTCATAAATTACCCGATCCTGTGGTTTAGATCTGTTCCCCTCTTCAAACTTTTATAGTGATGGATTAATTAATTAAATTAAATAAAGGTTACACTGGTTTTCTGATAGTTGTCAGTACTCTGCAACTTTGGAAGTGAGACTTGGTGTGAAAGCAAAATGAAAAATTACTCTAACACTTCACGCCTGTTTTTTTTTTTCCTACTGACATGTTTACACAGTTTTTGGATAATGTTGATATAAAGAATGGAGCTGGACAAGCCCATGGAGCAGCTCCTGCAGCCCTTTAGCCCAGCTGCTCCTCCCCAGCAGCCAAGCTGGGAACTGGGTGCAACATCTGGAAGACTGGGATAGAGAAACACGAACCTGGCTTTGTCTGGAATCAACAGCACTAATATGGGGTGTCAGAGGTTTTAGGAATACAGAGCAGACTTGGCCTTTGTGGGAGAAAACACAAGCCAGCAGAGAGGCAGGAGGTTATGCAAAATGAGACTAAAATGAGACTAAACCTATTGGCCTTGACTTTAAGAGGACCAGACCCAATTAACAATCATTAATGTAGCTGAAGTTGGCCAAGAGTGACCTTCTCAAGGACCACGTGAACTTTGAGACAGATGATCACAAAATGCAGGAATGCCAAGGTATAGAGTGCAGGAATTTAGCAAACCAGCAGGGCAAACCACTGCCTAAAACTGTTATGGGGCGAAGCTGCCTGGGAGACCTTGGAAATACATTCTAAGCAGCAGGAAAGCCCTGAGCATGTTTCAAGGGTTTAAAATGCCTCTCATTAACTCCTTAAATGAGGAAGAGTTTCTGGAGTTTCAATAATGTGCCCAGAGGAGCAGTAAGAAGTAAGATTTAAGAAAACTTGAATCAAATCTGATTTTCATTTCAACTTGCACATGAGCAGGGAGGCAGGAACGCTTTGTGGCTCAGGTATGAGGAGGGCAGCAAAGAAACCTAAAGCACCCTGGAAATCCCAATTTAAAAGCAATGCTGTCTCAGGGAGGATAAAATCCATTTGGCTCCCCCTGAGAGGTGGGACTTTGTGAGGACCTGATGCTCTTTTGAACCTGGGATGAAGGGTAAGGCTTGGTTGGGCTGCTGAACACTCCACATACAAGCAGAGAATCCTGGAGTCATTGAGGTTGGAAAAGACCTCTGAGGTCATCAAGTCCAACCATCAAGGCAGCACCACCATGTTCACCACGAAACCAGGACCTCGTGGCCAGGGCTGGATGAGCCTGGGTGGAGCTGGTGGGACCTCAGTGAGCCCCACGCAGGTCTGTGGACGAGGAGCAGAAAGGAATTTACTCAAAATCTTCAAATCAAGCCAAGGCAGCATTTCCTTCTCTTCAATACCAGTTCAGTTCCAGTGAGTGAAAGCTGGACTCCAAAACAAGCAGCTGGAACCCCACAGCCCGTGCTAGCCCAGGGAAGGCTAATTGATCCTAATGAACCCTTAAGAGGTGGAAATCGGAGAGTGGGAAACTACCAATCTGCTTCCTAATGGAGAGGTGTGCGTGCCATTAAAACACCCTTTGTGCCAGCACTTTTCCCTCTGTTTGAGTGGCTGTGCTTTACTAATCACTGCCGTAAATAAAAACCCCGGGGGATCATTTCCAGGGCCATGTAAAGGTGCTTAGGGAAAACGAGCACTCTGCTACCCACACCACATCTCTTCTTTTCTTTTCTTTTTTTGGAGACTGAAGGTTTATACAGAACCATCTCCCTTTTCTCAATTTTTTAAAATTTTTTTTTTAAAAGCCATATCCCTCCAGCTGTTGAGTTAAGCAGAGTGTTATTCAAATTATGTAAGGGGAGAAAAATGTCATCACATAATGAGAATCAAATGCTGGCTCCAGGCGCCTTCATATTCGAGGGCTCTAAAAAACAACAATAGCAACAAAACACTTCAATCTTTTATCTGCCAGTGGAAAATGGTCATTTAAATAAACATTAACTAAGCTGGGGAACTTTGATGTTGCAGTAGCAATTTGTTTCTGACAGACAAGATAGTTAAAGCCTTATTCTTTTAATAGGTGGCATTTTTAGAGACAGATTAGCTAAATTAAAGCCCACAACTGCTCTTTTCCCTTTGTTGCTTCCCTCTGGCCACTTGTTGGTGGCTGTTCTGGGAGCTGGGACCCCCAGACCTGGCAAAGGGCAGTGGGAAGGGGCTCGTTGCTGACAGAGACTGAGAAAACCTGTCAGTCCATTTGGCCGGTGTTGATTGCAGGGAATCAATCTTCCAAACCTGGTTTTTTGGCTTTTGAGAAGTGCAATGGAGACAAATCGTTCCAGTGGAAGGTCCCTGCCCATGGCAGGGAGTTGGAACTGGATGATCTTGAAGGTCCCTTCCAACCCAAGCCATTACATATTTCTACGATTCTGTGAAAAGGGTGAATTGTCTGGTTTTTGTCACATATTTCCCAGCCCTTTCCCTCGCATGGCACATCCTTCCCAAAGGATGGCACTGCAGAAGTCACCACCGAGCAGGTGACAGGGACACGCCACGTCCAGCTCAGCCTCTCGCACACCCAGGAGGGGCCGGGGCCACCACAGCCCTTCAGAGCCCAGAAGGTGCCACGGGGCACCCCAAGGACGCACCAGAACCCCAAACCTCACGGCCAACCTCCACTGGACACGCCAAGTGGGTCCAAAGGCAGGACTTGGCATGGGCTGGTGGCGTGGGAGGAGGAGGACACGCGTGTGCCACACACAGCACGAGCCTTCAGGTTGAGCACATGCCCTGACTCTGCCATCGAGAATGGCACCTGAAGGTGGACACCAAAAGCATGGGGAAGACAGCTGGTGGTGGGGCTTGAAAACAAAGAACAGTCAAGATGTATGAGCAGCCACACCAGAAAGGAAAGAAATATTTAATATCATTAATTTGATCTGCAGCAGCCGCTTGAACTCAACACACAGGCATGGAAGCCACGGAGTCAGCTCTGCACGGACTCCAAAGGGAACCTCAGCACAAACATCTGCCTGGAATATCAATGGGAAAGGCTCTCCATGGCATTTGGAGCTTTGGAGGGCACCGAGGGCTGAGTCTGACTAAGAAGCCCCAGGACAGACCCTCCAGCCACGACACACACATGGCTCTCTCCTGAATCAAGTCCGGAATTTCAGGGAATACGTAACCAAGAAAGAACAAAAGGATGCTTTGATGTGTTCAACCACAGGATGTTTAGCAAAAAATGTAAATGTTCTCTCTTGCTAGAGAACACTTATCAATATTAAGGCGTACATGGAGGAGAAGAAAGAGGGAAGAACAAAATACAACACTTAACAAGAGGGTAATTTAGCCTCTTGGCAAGCGCTTTAAGCCTAGTTCATGAAAAATTACTTGCACAATTGTTTTGCAGGGTTTCTGGGCTTTTATGCATAAATCATGATATTGATTCAATTTGAGTATCGTACTTGCTCAGGTGTACAACTGCATGTGGGCACAGCGAAAGCAGGAAAGGATTTAAGTGTGGAAATTGGAGAGGGAAAAAAAAAGCCATCCCCCCTGTTGCTCCTACAAGCTCAGCTACAATTTTCAAACAGCTGGAACGCGTGTGGATTGTTAATTAAAACATGGTGGTGACCACCTTCTGCAGCTCTCAGGAGAACATCCAGGCAGCAGATAGCTGCCAAGCTGGAGGTTATTCATCCACCCGTTCTTTCCCCCCGTGAAATTGCACTTTCTTTTCTTAAAGAGAGAAGGAAAAAATAACCAGCGTGCACTGGAAGCCCATGGATGGCCAAGAGAAAGAGAATAAAATCAATTGGATGTTACATGTAAAACAAATAGTGCAGTCAGGGTGAGGAAGGGGAGGGAGGGAAGTGTCAGGAATAACTGACGAGGGCTTGTTCATGGTATTCATATTTGCTTTTCATGGTATTCATATTTTCCAGCCACATTTCTGTTTCTTAAAATAGAGGGAAGGGCTCCTGTGGCATCACCACAGGCACGGGAGGCAGGCATGGGGCAGGGTCAGAGGGATGCTGTGCCAGGCAGGAGAACTGGGAACAAGGCAAAGCCCTGGAATTGAAAATAGACACAAAGAATCCCTATCGCTTGCACAGACATGCACTACTTTAATTGCCTTCTATCCTGATTCATCCCTCAATCTTTCCTGCTTAAGCACCTTATATTCAGCATTCAAAGGGGTTCAGCTGGTCCCAGCCCACAGCCTGGAAAACTCTTCCTTAGCCTTTTCTCCAACGACACAGAGATGGAAAACAAAGGCCAGCTCAGAGTAAACAACCCATACACACAGTTGTTGTTTCAAAGAGACTTTGCTTGTACCGTGGAGAAATGTTGCTAACACAGCACTAATCACCTTTCCTAATGAAGACTCTTATTTCTAATTTGCATTCCATTCACCTTGCTGTTATTACTGTTATTATTCACTCATAACAAATAATCCTGAAGACCATAATGTGGTCCCAGCAAGGAGCCACATTTGTGACCGTGTCCCAGCACGGCTCCTGTCGGAGCTGCCAGCAAAACTCCCACACCACTTTCCTGTCTGGCAGACACAGGAGGTTATTCCCATGTCTGGTTAGTCCTATTTCTGCCTGGTTTTTCCCATCTTCTCCCCTTTCACCAGCCATAACTGAGGATATTTCTACAAGTCAACTGAAGCTGCAGCAGTGAATGTGTCCAAATGCTCAGCCCCAGCCTGGATTCCTTCTCTCCAGCCCCAGCCTGGATTCCTTCTCTCCAGCCCCAGCTCCTGCTCCCAGCTGTAGATCACTCCCAGCTGCTCCAAGGCTCCTGGACTGCAGCCCAGTGGGAAAAGGTCAGGTTTGATCCAAGAAGGTTTAAACCCATAATCAAGCTTTTTGCTCCAAGTATGTCTCATGCACTAAAATCTTAATAAATATTAATTTAAGGTTCAGGCTACCCTAATTTCATTTATCAATTTGCTTCTTTCCAACGTAAATACAAAGAAGTGGAGCAGAGCAAGGGAATTATTTGTAGTATTATTATTATAATAAAAATAGTTATCTGTGCCAATGTCTTAACTCAAATGAATGCTTTTCTTCTTGTTCCAAGCTTAGAATGAAATTAAGTTCTGTTTGAATACTCAGCCCCATTTATTCCACTTCTGCAGTGGTGGAGAACTGAAGCTGTAGCAGTGTTGCTGCAGGGCCTCACAGGGCAGGACAGGAAATGATATGATAAAACCATGCCCAGGCTTGGTTTTAATTAATCATAAATAATACCTCGATAAGTAAGGTCTGAGTTTAGTCTTGTTGTTTCAAGGACTGTGCAGAGAAGCGCTGGTCCATCTGGGATGGTTCTCAGTTCCAAAGAGGGGAAACACCTGCAGGTCCCCAGTTCTTCCCCAGCCAGCACAGACTGTTCACTCTGCTCAGCGTCTGCTGCTTTGGTCAGTCCCATATTAAATTAGTCAAGACTGACAGAACTTTCACTATTTCCCCCGGGAAGCTCTTTCGCAATCAACTGGGCTTTGGTGTGAGAGTCTTCCCCTTTATATTCACCCTTTTTTCCTGTTCCTGTTGTATTATCTGATGAAACGTGGTTTTATCTCCCAGCAAAGTGCTCCTTCCCTCCTGCTCTTTGCTCCGGTGGGTGCCTGGAGATGGATGATGCAGAGCAGGACATTTCACCCACTGGCACCTCAGGATCAGCCTTAATCTGCACTAATCAAATGATGACAGCCAGTCTGAAAAGAGAAGTAATTACACAGTATAGATTGTATGTATCTCTTAGGAGATGAGGACTTGGATTTGATTATCTAAATACTCCTTAATGCTTTATGATGGAGTTAAGGATGAATATTGCTTTGAAAACAAGTCAGCCAGAACTTCCCCTTAGTAGGAAAGGGCTGCAACATGATAAAAACAACCAAAGTCAGCAAGAAGAAATTGTCAGCCTAAGGTTTCTGTTCAGTTCTCCGAGATACAATCAGAGAAACTAATTTAAGGTAGCTGGAAATAAACGAGTGTCCCACTGAGGTAAAAACAGGTTGAACTGGCCAAAAGTCTGTCTTCTCAGGTGGCAGAAAAGTAAGCAAACAAAAATATACCCCACAAACTTAAAACCCACTGCCCAGAGAAGCTGTGGCTGTCCCATCCCTGGAAGTGTCCAAGGCCACGTTGGACGGGGCTTGGAGCGACCTGGGCTGGTGGAAGGTGTCCCTGCCCATGGCAGGGGGTGGCATGAGATGGGCTTTAAGTTCCCTTCCAACCACAACCACTGTATGATTCCATGATTTTCTGAAAATATTTAGTTTTGGTTTCTTTCTTGACCTTACCCAACAAAAGGGAGAAGTAAGAAATTTTAGCCACATCTTTGGTGACCAACTTGGCTGGAACCCACAGGGAGAATAAAACACCCCACGGTTGGGTCTGACTGCCCTTTGCCCCTGGTCACGCACACACCAACTTCCAGGATATTCTGGGGAAATTGGAGTTTTCACTGAGCATTTTCTCTGCTGCAGGTGGATGGATGGGAGGTCTCTTTAGGAGTCCTGCTCCCCTGGCCTTTCCTTTGAAGCAGATCCTGACAGGCTGAGCACAGCCCGAGCCACCACCCGCCCTCCTGAGCAGATCCCCCACCCGTGCTCCTTATGCAGGGGGATTTTTCCTGCATTTATTTGGTCCCATCTCCAGAGTTCCTGCTGAAAGGCTCTCAGTGCCCAGGCGCAGCCCCTGGCACGGGGAGGCTCTTCCTGACTGGAGGTCACCACTAATAACACTTGGAAGGGCTCTGCCCTCCCTCCTTCCCTGCCACGTCTCTACAGGCAGCTGGAAAGAAAGAGGCTTCTTTGGAGCCTGTTTAAATATTGATCACAGCATATTTTTGCTAAAACCAAAGGCTATCGATTCGCCCATGAATCCACAGCCTGGCTACTTTGCTGGATGTTTTCCTGGAGGTGGGAGAAGGCTCCTTGAGTTACGATGTTGGCAAAGAGCAGCACAGGAGGAGTCCCTGATGTTCAAACCAGGGCTTCAGAGAGAACATTTTTCATTACCAGGAGCCTCTGGACACTCTGTGCTTCTTAATGTTCCTCCATCAGCTGTGCTGATGAGCCTTTAATACAAAGGCTTTGGGAAGGAGTTAACTGCAGCTCCTGCAGCTTTTCTCCAGAGCTGCCCCTGGTGGGATTTCAGGGCAAAAAGCCATTTTTGAGCCACACGCGGAGAGCCAACATCAGGGTCTCCCAGTCCCTCTGTCTCTCATGCAGTTCTCACTCCAGCACGCTCCTGAAGCACCTCATTAATTCCAAGAGTGTGAATTTTATCTTCAGCATCACTGGGGAGACACAGGTTGCCCTGGAGCTGGGCAGGTGCTGCAGGGCTGGGGCTGTCAGGGGCACTCTGCAGTAGTAGAATCACTGTGGAAATCACAAGAGGGAAGGCAGAAGAGAAAAGCAAACCCCACGGGGTTCGTACACACCTTTCTGCATTCCCTTTTGCATTAGCCACTGGCAACAAATAAAGAAAAAAAATCAGTGTTATCAATCCTGACCTGGCCTAATCTGAAAACACAACCAAGCTTTTTTGATATCCAGAATCAATCAGGCTGATGGCACTGGCCACCCCCCTTTCAGATGGAGTGTGCTGTTGTGTTACCAGGAGTGTCAAACACAGAGTTTCAGAGGAAAAGCTGCCCCCCATCCGTCCCTCTGTTGTATTTACAGCTCGCACAGCACCCTGCAAGGGGCAGAGAAAATCCCCCCGTCCCACGTGGTGCTTGGGCTACCATGAAGCATGAGACTCATTCAATCTGATTATTTAAGGGACAAATCTCTCCTGCACATCTGTAACTGCAGAGGTTCTTGAGGGAAAATCCAGATTTAATCCTGCCCTGCAGAGTCCTGGACGTGGGAGAGCGACCCACAGTTCCAGCTGGAGAGGGCAAGGCTGGGCTCTGGTCAGATCTGTCACCACTTTGCTGCTCTTACAGCAAAGCACTTCAGCTCTTCATTTCTCATTTCCCAATCTGCAAAGTGGGAATAAAACCACCTCCTCCTCTGGGAAATCCTGGGGTTGTACCCTGGGAAGGGCTGCATGCCCCTTGGGGAAATGATACTGTTATAGATAAAAGCATTTTGGGGGTATTTTAAGAGTTCATTCTCCAAAATGTCAGTGATTTGTGAGTTTCTGTATTTGTGATGCAGCATTTATGGCTCCATTTGCAGGGGAAACTAAATTGCAAAGACAATCAGAGACATTTCTGTTCCCAATCCTAGCACAGGATATTAGTTTTTGAAGGGAGAAATAGAGCCAAGGCTTCTCCTTTTTCATAAAATCCTATTTGTTTTGTTTTTCTTCCTAAAATGTCTTAGGGCTATATAATAGAAGGGAAATAAGTAATAATTTTTTAGCAATTGCGGCAGAATTTACTGATACAGAATTTTCTATTTCACCAGCTACTGCTTTTGGAGGACAGCAAAAGTTTTTCCTTTATATTATTTCTAAGAGTTCACTAAAGTTGATGAACCCAAATCATTGCCAACACATAGTAATTCTCTTTAAAACAAAAATGACATCATCAGCCACAATCACATCCATCTTTCATCCTGCTGCCAGTCTTGTAAATATAAAGTAATAGCTCAAAACTTAAGTACTGCCTCATTTCTGCTCTGGGGTCTGGCAGGGGCCTTATTTTCTAAAGGGAAATGTTCTGAAGAGCTGCTGTGATGGGTCAGACAATACATCTTCCTATGGGATCCCTCTTCCAGGACAGGCTGGACAAGCTGATGGCTCAGGTCTCTTCCACCCTGGCTCTCCATCAGCCACCAGTTTGTCCTCTGGCAGCTCCAGCTATTCAAAACCCAAACAGATAGGAAAGAACTGGGCTCACTCTTATCTCCCTCTCCACATCCATCTTCTCACTTCATGGAATCATGGAATTGGGTTGGAAGGGACCTTAAAGATCCTCTTGTGCCACCCCCTGCCATGGGCAGGGACACCTTCCACCAGCCCAGGTTGCTCCAAGCCCCGTCCAACCTGGCCTTGGACACTCCCAGGGCTGGGGCAGCCACAGCTGCTCTGGGCACCCTGTGCCAGGGCCTGCCCACCCTCCCAGGGAGGAATTTCTTCCCAGTATCTAATCCAAACCTTCCCTCCTTCAGTTTAAAGCCATTCCCCGTTGTCCTGTCACAAGACAGATTTGAGGACTCGTTCACCCAGGAGCTGCAGCCAAACTATTTGATTAATAACCACTCTTGACTTATTCTTCACAAACTCACCCTGTTCCTGTCCAAACCCCTTTGTACCCAGAGTCCTCTGTAAGACTTCAGGGGCAGCCAGTCCTGCTCTGCACAAGTAATTATGGCTTGTGTGACAAATGACCTCTTCTTGCTTGTTTTATATCTGCTGTGTGAGAATTTCCCTGGGTGCTCTCTCTTGTTCTTGCAATGAAAGAAATATAAAAATGAGCACAGTTCCTGCTGTTCTTCCAGTGCTGGGCTGTTCCTATTACAGGCAGTGGGATGGAGGGGATATTTACTGCTCTGCCTTACAAACTCGGCGAGGCTCCATGCTTTTATGAAATATATGCAGCCACGCTTGTGATTATACTCCAATATGTTTCTAACATATCTGGTGTCAGAACAGGCTGATTTTTAACATATCTTAAACATTTTTTTTTCCCCCCTTCATTAAAGTAGAATAATTGTCACAGCATAATGCGACTTAATGTCAAACTGGAACCCACCAGCCCGTCTCCCCTAACAAGGTAATTTTATTTTAAATCTGTGGTCTGTGTTACATTTGTTTTTCCAACATATGCAAGGCATTTTCAGGAGTTATTCCAATGTGTTTTTTTTTTTTTTTCCAGAAGCATACTGGGAATGGGGACTTGGCCAGAGGGAGTTGGGCCCTTCCCTGCCCATATTCTCCATGAGCTGCTGAGCTCCTGGCATTGGATACCTGGGATGAAATGACACCAAAGGGAGCACCTGTAAAAGGGTGATTTTAACTCTCTGTAAATGATGCCTTTGCAAGGAGCCTGATTTGAGAGCTGAGGGAATTAGCATAAAAGCAGCCCAGACAGCCCGCTCAGAAATGAATTTTGCCATAATTAGGCCACAAAGTGGAAAGTCCTCTTAACACGGCGTTGCTGAGCACCTGAAAGGAGAGAATAAAACACTTCTCAAGGGTCCACCAAATCTGGAAAAGCAAATCACTGAGGCCAGAGAAAATGAGATTAAATGGAACTTCTAAGATGCAGTGTGTCTGTTGACCTCCCTCATACCAAGTGCTTCCTTCATGTTCCAGTTCTTAAAAGAAGGGGGGGAAATATCCCGGAGAATGCATGCTGCTCAGCAGATAGCTGGAGGCTGAGTTGGATTTGAATTTTCATCAAAGTTTCTCTCATTTGACATGCTTTCCTGTGTCTGCATTCCCAATCTGCCTTTTTTTTTGCTTAAAATAATGCTTCCCATACAAAACCTCTGAGCTGCCATACATAATAAGAAAACCTGGGCTCATCAAAGCGTGGTCTCTGCTGCCTGGTGGTCCTTCTCCAGAATCCAGGCTGCTGCAAAAGGAGCAGCAAGAGTCCTCTGTGTCCCCCTGCTCGCCAGCACTGCTCCGAGTGCTGCTCCCACGTCACCTCTGCCTCTCTGCACACCCAAATTCTGCACGAGGATGAAAAAACCACCCCAATTTACAGCACATTACACAATTTCCTCAGCTGTTTCCTCCCCTCGAGCTGGAATAAGATCATCTCCAAGAGAAAACAAGCAAACAAGAGAAAAACCATCTGGGAAGGGTTCTCGACAATTCCCATCCACAGGGATCAACATTTGTGCCATGTCAGACCTGCAGCTTGGCTGTTTGCTCTGAGGGAATGTACAACATGGCCCAGGTTGTTGGTGGAATTGTTTCATGAAGCCCCTTCCTGGTGGCCTGTGCCCTCCCAGATCCTTGTCACCCCTGGGACAGCAGCGAGGTGAGTTTACAGTTGGGTTACCCAAGACCAGGGGAAATATTAAGTGAAGAGAAACACCCAGTGATGAGGAATGAGATGGAAGATGCACCCAACTGGCTGGTTCTTTGTTGTTTTTCCTGCAGTGCCCCCCCTTTGGCATGTCCAGTCCCACGTGCAGTGGTGGAGGAGCCACAGGTGGTTCCCATTCCCAGGAGCCACCAAACTCCAGGGCAAAGATGCTGCTGCCTCTTCTCCTCGTCCCTGTGGATGTTCTCATCACCCAGCTCTGGGCCGAGGATGGAGCTGCCCCACCACAGACTCGTGTGTGGTAAGTCCCTTCCCTGGATATCACCCCCAGGGTGGTGACGGCTGAGAGGGGCCAGAGGGGCTTGGTATGGACTGAAAAGCCATTCCAGGGCACCAGGATTAGTGTGGGTTGGTGCACCTGCAGCCACGTGGTCGGAGCTGTTGAAGACTTGCACAACCTGTGTCCATTGGCTTTCCCACTCAGGTGGTTCACGTCTCATTGCAGAGAAGAGCTGTGGGGCCCAAAGCATAGAAACATGGAATATTTCTTCTTCCAAACACTGCAAACCACTGCAGTATTTGAAAATATGGATTATCTCCAGCTTCTGCTCCTCTTGATGGTTCCACCTCATTTGTCTTGCTACTCTAATTTCCTTAAATGTGTGTTTTCTTTACAGGCTACTAACTACAGAAAACTTGAAGCAATCAGCTGAAGTTTATGCATCGACATATCACTTTGTTAGCTGTGAATTAATTTCCAAGGAGGTGGTGAACTTTAATGAACTTGGAAATTGAATCATGCTGTTGTGTTCAGGGACACGCAGGAGATGAAGAGAGGGCTGTCCATGGGAAGGGATCCTTGAACGACTTAAAAATGGAAGTGTAGTTGGATCGAGCATTCTCCTTGCCATGAGCTATACCAGGACCGTGGTGCTCCCTGGCCTTGTCCAGCCTCTTGTGCTGCAGCTTTTCCCCAAAGATCTCAAGAGTCCCAGGAGTTTTTTTCCCACTGAATATGCTGGAAACTGTTAAAAATGTCAAATATTACCCAAAGCCACAGCTCAGTGGCTCTGGGTCTTGACCAGGGAACTGGCTCTCCACCAGACCCCTCAGACCAAGGAGTTATTGAAGAGGCATCATAAAAATTGGGTGTGTTGAAGGAATTTGGCTCTCACCGCCCCTGCCCTCCTTCGACTGCTCTGACAGATTTTTCTTTAGAACACCTTCGTCCCTTCCTGGATTTGTTTATTGGGAAAGGTGAGGGTACCACACTGCACTCCGAATTATGTCTTCCCAGAGTCCCCTGTCCCCGCAGTAATCATGCCTTCAGCACCTTCCCTGCAAGGCTTTGACACTCCCAAATCCAGCTGAGACTTCTCGGGACTTTAATTAATGAGATAACAAAAGGCAAAACACCCAAAGAGTGAACCCTGGAGTTGAAGACTTTATCTGCTCTTTGCAGCTGCATCTTTTTTTCCTTCTTCTTTTTTTTTTTTTTTTATTTTTTTTTTTGGAGATGCATTCCAAGCCCATCAATACTGTTTCTCATTAAATTAAATAGCTTATTGACTGGTGTGAGACGTAGCCACAAGGCCGATAGGATCCGAGCGCGGCACTTTCTCAGTGCAAACAATCACAGGTCACTGCACAGTAAATCAGTTGGTAATGGAGTTTGAACTCTGAGAATCAGTTCTGTGTACCCTTTTTATTTGTTTTTAATTTGTATCAATGGTAATTCTGTCGGTTCCAATTTATGTGACGGCAGCAGGTTCTGGAGCAGCGGAAACACCATTTTTCTTCTCGTTAACCGTGGAGTTCACGGCGCCGTGGCAGCCCAAGGGCTCCTGAGCTCACAAGTGCTCAGGTGTCCTGGCACCAGCAGAATCCTGCAGTGGTCCCTTTCCCTTTATTTTCCATCAGGATCGTTCTTCATGGAAAGGGTGTTCGGGCATCAAAAGGGGCTGCCCAGGGAGGTTTGGAGTCCCCACCCCTGGAGGTGTCCAAGGAACAGCTGGATGCGGCACTCAGTGCCCCAGGCTGGGGGACAAGGTAGGGCATGGCCACAGGTTGGACGTGATGACCCTGGAGGTCTTTTCCAACCTTGATTCCGTGATTTCATGATCTGTTCCTGCCTGGAAGCGTGCACTGGTCCACAGCAGTTTTCTGCTGAAATGTCACGTCACGGAGCAGTTTGGAACTGCAGCACCAGGAACAGCTCCAGCTCTGCCTGAAGATGCTCCTTCCCTGGCATATTCCCCCAGTTTCCAGCTGTTTAGGGGCTTCCTACTGGATTTGAGAACAAACAACTCATTAGTGACTCTTTGAATTTCCCTCCCACCTTTTTGAGCCTCTTTTACTCCTAACATCTGTGACACCTGGTGGCACAGAGTCCCACGACTTAATTATGAATTATAGAAAAAAAATTACCTCCTTCTGTTGCTTTAAACTCATTACTGGATAATTTTGGCAGGTGTCTCCTAATATTTGCTATGTGAGAACTAAGGAATAATCATTCCTGACACACTTTTTTAAAACCGTCATCCATCATCTCTGCTCCAGGGTGAGGGTTCTGGTCCAGCAACCTTCTCCAGAGCAACCTGCCTGCTCCACGTGACATCCCTCTGACCACACTATTTGTCTTTTCCAGTTTGGTGGTGCCATTTTGCTGCTGGAAGACCCGAGCTGCTGGGAGCATGCCAAGGATTTAAAAAACCATGTACGGTTTCTTTTGTTTGTTCCCTTTTCCATTTCCTCCTCCATAATTCACACAGTTCTCTTGCCTTTTGCCCTTTGCTGAGGCTTCAGCTTATGATTTCAGAGACCTCTCCATGAACACTTCACAGGCCATTTTTGGAGCAAGTGCTCAAATCAGAGCCCTCTACTGCTCGTTACTTGTTCATGATTAGGGCTCCATTTCCCACGTGCATTATTTTGTACTTAAAAATCACCAATTTTGACTTGCTGTTTTTGGCTCAGCCCACCAAAACGTGCTGAGGTGCTGCAGGAGCTGGCCGTGGTTTAACTGGTGCTGCTCCACTCCACCTGTATGGACACCCCAGCTCTTCACCTGTATCCATTCTCCAGCCCAAAGTCCAGCACGGCGAAGCCACCACGGTGTCAGAATCCTCTTGTTTCTGCGCAGCTCCTCCCCTCCCACCCCTTCCAGCAGGGACCAGGCACTGATGGTGACATTCCTTCCTGACACCCACCTTCTCCTGTCACCTTTCCCAGTGCTCCAATCCCCAAGTTCACAGTCAATAACACCTTTTCAGGCGCAGAGCTCTCTGTACCCATGGAATATCCACCCTGGTTCGCCTCTTGCTGTTCACACTGAAGGTTTTAAACCAAAACAAGCCTCATCCCTCCTCAAGCAACAGGGATGGAAGTTTGTCCCCTCATTGCTGATATATCCAGGTCTCCAAAGCCTTTAGTGCTTCACGGATTCATTGAAGTGATAATACGAGGTGACTCACGTAGCAGGTTGTTAAAACACTGATAAATCATTGCACTGAGACAACATTATTCCTTTTAACTTCATTACCCCGCTCAGGGAACATCCAGTGATATTCCCACACCCACCAAAGGAGTTTGCAGGGCTCGGGATGGTCGGTAAAGCCCTGCCAGCATGGGAGGCCCAGTTTTCCCTGGGAATGTGTTTCTCCCTGGCTTGACAAAGGGGATGGAGAGAACACGTCTGTTTGCAAAGTCACATCCACACACACGTTTCTCCTCTACAATATTTTGTGAAGCTACACAGACGTGTTAGGAAAGCTGTCACTTGCATAAACTTCTTTGCAACCGGAGTGTGATTTTTTTTTTCAGAGCTATTAATCGGAGCCTAGAGTAAAACCAGCTTGAGAAAAAGGGGGAAAAAACACCCATGAACTTAGAAAATATACCAAGGAAGTACCTGAACAAGGCAGAGAGGTGCCCTGAGGAATTTAAAGCCCTACCTAGGTGTTCAGATTCCCCACATCAGCTGCAGGCTTTGGCTGAGAGGTTTGGGCATGGCACCTCCCAAGCTGCTGCCATCACTCCCAGCCCATCCTGCTCCCCAAAATCCCAGGGATTATAATCCCACCACCACGGTGACAGAGGTTTTAAGGCTCAGGCAGGAGGTGCTGATGGGCAGGAGGAGCAGGGATAGCTCTGGGTGGTTTTCTTGGGCTTGAGTTTATCTGCACTGAACTGGCAAGGAAAGCAACAGAAGGAGATTTCAGCAGCTAATGAGGGCCTGGAGTTTGCCAGGAATGCTGCTGGTAACATTCCTGCCTATAATTCAGGCTCTGGAAGGATTTTGTACAAGGCTTGAGGCTGGGCTGGTCTGCCCAGACATGGAGACACTTCTCACTCCTCGCTTTTCTTTGGGCTCCAGGATTCAAGGGGCGTGCCAGTGCCAGCTGAGCCCCACTGCTGAAGAGAATTGCAGGTGAGGTGTTGGCCATGTGGGATTTCAGAGAATCATAGCCTAGTTTGAGTTGGGAGGGACCTTAAAGTTCATCTTGTTCCAGCCCTCTGCCACAGGCAGGGAGACCTTCCACTAGCCCAGCTTATTCAATTTAACTTAAATGAGAGATTTTCTATGGTTGTGTGAGTCTCTCTGAGCAGAGCAAGGACGTCAACAGATTTTGTGCTCACTTCTACCAAACAAACAGTCCCAGGTCACAAAACTATAAATCAGAGGCTAATGGATTGCCAACGATGTGATTCAGCCCTTTGTACATTTTTACATTTGCTTTTAATTCGTATTGATCTTCTCCTTTTTGCTCCAATCCTTCCCATGTCAGCAGGTCAGAAAGTGTGCGAAGAGGAGGAGGATCTCACAGAAACACAGGGAAAGGTCTTTGCATATGCAAATACATGTACACCATTTCTTTTTCAGGAAGGCTGTGCTGGGTGGTGGAGTGCTCTCATTCCTAAGGAGCCTTGGGGCAGCACCAGCTGTGGAGTGGAACCATCTGGAGACTTGTCACTGGAGGAGGGTGACATTCCTGGGCTGGAAGCCACACACCCCCGGCACAGGTGGGGCTTCACCTGCCAGGGAATGACCTCGAAGCAGCAGGAGAAGATGATGTTGTTATTCAAATCCTCAAACCCCTCTCAACCCAGGACTCCCCCATTTGCTTATTTATTACTTTGGCTTAGTCTTGCCTGCACTGATTTATTGCTTGTTCAGTGTGAATTCATCAGTATTTTTAATTTTTAAATGTCAGTCAGCAGCAAATTTTCAGCTTTCTATTAACCCAGAAGGAAAAGATGCGTGATGGACAGACACAGGTTGAGCAGAAATGCCGTGGGGAGAGGACTCGGCTCTATCTCACAGCTCAGTGCTTCCCGTGGGATGCTCTTTCTTCTCTCCTCACCTTCCCTCCCAAGGAATAAATCCCAGATAGGAAATGACTGATTGAATATCCATGATAAACCATTTACAGCTCAGCCCGAGCCATGCAAAGTGCCGTCAAACTGTTCTGAATAAGAAGTGTATTAATAAAAATCATGATCCGCACACAAACAGAAAAGGGCTGAATTCTTCAAATAAAT
Source organism: Grallaria varia (assembly GCA_013396735.1). NCBI lineage: Eukaryota > Metazoa > Chordata > Aves > Passeriformes > Formicariidae > Grallaria > Grallaria varia. The sequence goes on from VWZG01007175.1 coordinate 729,328, forward strand.
GACTCACAACAAATAATTTGACCAGCTCTCATGATCGGCTTATGCCCTCAAGCATGAAGATTATCAGCCCCATGTAATTTTCTGCTGGCTGATGTAGCTGCAAAGACCATTCATATTCATATAAATGTCTAATGTCTAATCCTCTAATCTAATCCTTCTCTTTTTTTCCTGCTCGTGCTAAAGCTCCCCAGCCTAGACTCAAAAGCCCTCTGAGCAATGGAATTATTGATAAATTACTGCAGAGAGGAGGAGCACAGCACAGACACCAAACCCACCAAGCTCTGCCTCCTCTGGAAGAGGATTTTTCCTCTGTTAAGTTGGGGAATGAGTTTTGAGGACAAATTGCAGGTACATTTCGCTTGCCCAGTATTGGAGTGAGGTGGTTTATCCTCCACTCTGGTTTTCAGGGAGCTTCAGGAGTGGTATCACTTCATCACGCACCAATAAAGCCTCATTAGTGCAAATAATATAGAAGACTGTTGGCCATATTACTATTTATTCTTTCTGAGAGTAACCTGGTAAGTGACCAACAACCTGGTCCAGTGGAAGATGTTGGAATGCCAAGAACTTGAAGGTCCCTTCCAGCCCAAATCATTCAGTGGTTCCTGGGTCCAGCATTGAGGTTGTATGTGTTTGTCAAACTTCACTCCCACAGCAGAGACATGCCCAAGTACCCCAGAGCAGGGGTGAGATCACGGAGGAAGAGTCTGGGGTCAGAACAACGAAGCACCTACTTTAATTGCCCACTTTATCTATCAGCTGGTAAGATGTACACTTGTTCATAAAACACAGACAGCGGTTTACAAGAACTCAGTATAATTTACTTCTCTTTCTGTCACAGTTTATATGTGACAATTTGTACTGGTTATTTCCAACGTGACAAGTCACATGTCATCCAAGGGATGACAACTGGCTGCTTCATTGCTGTTGTTCTTACTATACCCACGACAGTCTAAAATTAATGTACTTACACTGCCTGGACACTCTCCTTCACACAGCAAAATCTGCCTTTTGGGGCAGGATCGTGGGGAAAATCCTTGTAGAAGGCTGAGTTGGAAGGGACCTTAAAGATCACGCAGGTGACCATGGGTGGGGAAACCTTCCACCAGCCCAGGTTGCTCCAAGCCCCGTCCAAGCTGGCCTTGGACACTTCCAGGGCTGGGGAACAGACCATCCAGAAGCAGGAAAAGCACAGCTCCCATGCCCAGACTTATTTATGCCTCTCTCTCTCCTGCCATGTGTGCAGCCCCACATTTATTTATGGATATTCCGTCTGCGCTCACTCGGGGGTAAAGATTTGTACCAAGTACAAGAATTATAAATCCAGACACACTTTGTAGCCTCTGAGCATTTCTATAATAAAAATTATCATTCTGGAACTGGTTTTCACTTGGAATCAGGCTGAGACTCATCAATGCATTATCTCACTTAGACCAACAAATAAGCATCAAATGGGAACTTCTTTCAAATCACTGTGGACTTGGACCAATTTTGAAACAGTGCCCTAAAGCAGAAAGACTTAGTATCCTATTTATTAGTCCCCCGAGGCCAGCCAGCTTCTCCATTAACTTTTACCTCAAACTAATAGCACATTCATAAGCAATTTTGTGGGTGACTCTATCTGAGACTTTAAGCTGCTGTATTTTTTTTCCCTTATAAATTATCTTTTTGCTTGATGATATGGAATTATTTAGATGACAACTCACATTAAAAGAACCTGTGCTCTTATAGGCAAAGAGAATTTTTTCCCAGACAACACCGTTATAAAATTGTTCTAAATCTCCCGACTTCAAGGGACAGAGTTTTGTCATGATTAAAAAGGAAGGGAGACTTTTTCATTTGAATATTGCCCTGTTTAATAGCTGAAACAGCCATTTCCACACCAATAGGTTTTCAGCTGTGTTGTCAGATGAAGCTGTTCTGTATTATAATTCTCCCACATGCTTTTCACAGATACTGAATGTTTTGTAAACACAATTTATTTGTTAATGTTTCTTCCCATCGCTGTTGTTGGACATTTAGTGCTGTTCACGCCTGGCTATGGGCAGAAGGACAATGGCCCCACTTGCTTCTTTTTGCTCAGTCACATCAGTCTCTCTTAGTGATGCTAAAGAGTTTTTGTGTGTGTGTTTGTGAGAGCCTTAAGGTATGCATGTGTCCTTCAAAAACACAAATAGTGCTGCACTCAGCAGGGCTAACTCAATAGAATGCTCAGGGAAATTTGTGCTGAGAAATTGCACCATTAATCCAGGGAAGTGCCCAGCTAAGGGCACAGACACAGAATCCCAGAGGGGTTTGGGGTGGAAGGGACCTTCAGGATCAGTTTGAGCCCCCTGCCATGGGCAGGGACACCTTCCACTAGACCAGAGTTCCATCCAACCTGGCCTTGGACACTTGCAGGGGTGGGGCACCCAAAACCCCTCTGTTCCAGTGCCTCACCACCCTCATCCTGCAGCACCCTATTCATTTCACACCACAGTTTCATTTCATTTCTGATCTGCAGTTTCTGCTGCACAAACACAACGGTTTTCATCGCACTTGTTCATTTTTGGGGAAGTTTTGGTTGAGAGTTGGCACAGCTGAGCAGAGACAGAGCCTGTCCCCCCAGTGCCCAGCTCTCAGCTGCCTCTCCTGGGCACAGGGGAGAGCTCGTGCCCACTGTGGCTGCTCCGTGGCTTGAGCTGATCCCTTGGCATTTCTGATTTCGGGGCCAGGAGAAAACCTCTGCAACTGCCTTTCTGTGGATCCTCATTACCAACTTCAGCAACAAGTCCAGAGGTGAAGTCCCAACCCAGGCAAGCTGTTCAGCCTGGAGCTGGAATTTTACATGAGCTTATATGCTAAGCTCATGTAAGTTAATCATATTTTTCAGCTGAACTCCTGACCCAGGATACTTTTAGGGAATTACATCTGAATAAAGTAATGATCTGAACCCCTGTTCCCTCCAATGGGTATCATTGCTCAGAAGGAGACGGGCAGATGCTGATAACACATCACTGGACCCTCGGGTGCAAGAGGCCACCTCCCCCCAAACCACGAGTGTTTCCCTGTTCCCCAGATCCAGGGGATATAAACCCCTGCCTAGGGGTAAAAAAGGCTTTTGTGAGTCGAACCAAGACCATGGCAGTGTCTCCCCCGTGGGTTAACACAGCTGCTGAGGCTCAGCAGGAGACAACCAGAGAGACTGAGTTATGATGTTTCCCTTCTGAGTGAAGCTCCCGCTCCGCAGAGGTCACACATAAAATCGAGTTAAAATCTGAACATGCTCTTTGCCTGCACATCCAGGCTGTCTCCCAGCCCAGGCTCCCAGTGGTGGGATCGCTGCTGCTGCTGAGCACCCACCATGGGCCACCCCCTCCTCTGCCTCCCCTCGGCCCTCCAAGCCTGGCATATTTAAAGGTTACAGACCTGCTGTGGCCACCCTGCCTAGTTAAGATGAAAATGTGTGCTGCCCTGATAACCTCCCTGCAATGGCTTTATTGGCCACCCCGGCCCCTGCTGATTGACTCATTAGCCCAAACCAGCGACAGGGAGACTCCTCTCACAGAGCCATCCTAAGCACCTTATCAAACTTGAGGCAACCCAAGGATAACAATCTGAGACCCAATTAATTACTTACTCCAAGGCTGTAATAATAAATAATCATGAAAACACTGAGGCACTGCCAGTGATGTGAAAGCCGAGGGCTCCTTGCAAAGAGCCCATTGACAACAGCTCTGAACTCTGCGTGTTTAAAGCCACTCTGCTCAAATGGATCACGGGCTGGGCAACTCCTGGCACTGCCCTGCTGAGCCCCAAGCACCCCAACCCCTGGCACAGCCTCATCCCCGCAGGAGAACATGGGATCATGGAATGGTTTGGGTCGGAAGGGACCTTAAAGCTCATCCTGCTCCACCCCCTGCCATGGGCAGGGACACCTTCCACCAGCCCAGGTTGCTCCAAGCCCTGTTCAACGTGGCCTTGGACACTTCCACACTGATGGAGGCTCCACGAGTGCTGCCTCCCAGCAGGTCATTTTAGCTCAGGCACTGAGAGTCCTGCAAAGCTGCCTCTTGTAGCCACTCCTGACTCCTGTCCCTGGGCCTCACAGAGAGAAAAGTGACTATTTAAGGTCTGGAGGTCTCAAAAGCACTTCAGACAACTTAGAAGGCCAAAGCTCCCTGATGGCTTCTTGGGCACTTTGGAACATTCTTTCAGCTGTTTTCCAAACACTGACCTTTGTCTATGCTAGGAAATAAATAGGCACACATATAACAGCAGTCTCTATGAAAAATAAAAATGGTACCATTAATAAATCATTAAAGGATTTTGATGCCCAACAGCAAGCACGGACCTTTTATCCCTTATTTCTAGCTTTGCATCTGGCAACTAATCTTGTGAAAACAGGAACAAATTATTTATATTCTTTAAGTATTCCATAAATCAAATATTGCTGTAAGGACTGAACTAATATTTTGAGAATTGAAGATGGGATTTGCTCTGTTTTGCTACACACACTGAATCTGTCTGCCACGATATGAAAAGGCTGAGAGATATGAAATCTAGAAAAATAAGGAGTCTGAAATGTAGGCAGCAGGAGGAAATAATTTACCATAGCATTGCCCAGTTTGGCTTTGTACAGTGAGAGAGTTATGGGATGTAGTTATTGTGCTTTCTGTGTGGTACTTGGCTTTTAAATGCAGATAGTAGGAATCTATCAAAACATTATTTGTTTGCTTGTTTCCTTCTCCCTACATGTGAGAAGACATCGATACAGTTTAACTGCAAAAATACATCCATCCACCCTCTGCACCTCCTGTATTAAGCTACAGTATAGCAAGAAAAAATAATAATAAAAAAAAGCCATATACAACCACTTGTCTTTTAAAGAGACAGCAAAACCAGAAGCTACAAAAGTTAAACACACCAAACTGATTTACATCCCAACAGGCAGAGGAGCGTTTCCAGCATCCAAGTTACAACCACCTGAAAAGCGAGTTTATAAAACCACTGACAGACCTTTCACTGGGGCTGTGAGAGCCACGAGGGCTCCTATAAACAATATTTTATTGATCAGAATAGGCAGAAACTCCCGTTATTTACACCAGACTTTTTCACAGCATTTATTGATGTACCTGAGGCTCAAAGGGAATGGAGAGAGAGCTGGCAAATATAACAAATGGACTTGGTGTAATACTGGACTTCTCCTGGAAAACAGCCCTGTGGAGAACAGTGGGGGGAGCCCTGAAGGGCCCTATGCCCTGACCTGGGCTCTCCCAAACCCTTCTCTGGGGAACTCCTGATGTAGAAAAGGTTCCCCCCACAACTCCTAAAAGAAATACATGAACAGTACAGAGGAGGGAACATGTTGTGTTCTCTGAGGACCAGCTTGGAGGGACCCACTGGGAGGGAATGGGCTCCATGGAGCACATCAGCCAGTGGAAGAGCTGGGCTTTCCCATAGGAAAGAAGCTGTGGCTTCCATCCCTGGAAGTGGCCAAGGCCAGGTTGGATGAGGCTTGGAGCAACCTGGGCTGGTGGAAGGGTCCCTGACCACGACAGATGAACCAGATGAGCTTTAAGGTCCCTTCCAACCCAAACCACTCTGTGATTTTTATGATAAACATTATTAAAACTAGAAACATTTTTTGAGGGGATAGTGAATTTCTACCCTTTAGGGAGGAGGATAAACCAGTGGAAATCTATCACCTGTCTTCTGGAGTATCTTCTCTGAATGCAGGTTGGATTGAGTCACCCCAGTGGTGGATTTCCTGCTCTCCTCGTGCACCTCACCTTGTGTTCACCACTGGGAGAAGGCCCATATTTTAACCAGACATGTTCTATTCCCCTCCCTGCTGGGTCTGAGCATTTATTGCCAGTAGCTCTGGGGGGTGGTGATGACCTGAGCATTCACACCCACCCTGCTGTGTCACAAACATCTCCCTCGGGTACCTTAGCTCTGGGCTGTGGATTCCTCGTCCTCCTCGGAGCTGGCAGCAGGAAACACAGTGAAATCCAAACCCACTGGAGCATCCTCATCAATGATTTGAACCTCCCAACCTGGAATGAAAGAGGCAATTTGATCACCATGGAAATGGGGGGGTGTAAAGGCTTCTCCCCAGCCCAACCCATCACTCCTTAAGCGGGGCTGAATCACCCCAGAGGGACAGGACAGGGATAACACAGGAGGGACCCCATCCTTGAGCACGGTGACACTGCCTGGCAGCTTCAGCTTTGGGTCACTCCTGGTGCACGACCTGTCCAATGCTGTGGCAGCTCTCTGCACCCCCGGGCACCTCCAGAGATGCGACAACATTTCGGGGGATTTTTATTCCTTCTTCTCAGCAAGAACGTCAGAAATGCAAATGGTTTTGCAGCTTCTCTGAGGCTCTGGGGAAGGTAATTTGCTGGAGGCTCTTGCAGGAAGCAAACCCTGGTCACTGAGGGTGTTGCTGTGAAGGTTTTAACCACTCTGAAGGTCTGGGATGTGCTGGTGAAATGCAGTGAGACAGAATTTTTCAGGCAATCACAAAACCCCACCTCTAAATGAACAGTCCTATAGGTTAGTATTAACCTTTCTAATATAAGTATTAGCACTAGTAATATTGGAGTGCCTGGAGATCCCTGGTGAGAGCAAGGCTCCCGCCCATCGGGGGCTGTACGTGCACATAATATTGAGAGAAAATGACAAATTGCCTTTTGGCAGCTGCAAATTCAAGTTCACAAATACTAAAATCACTGTCCCGTGGTCAGGTAGGGAAAGTGTGACAGCATCAGGAGCAAAAGTTTCATCCCACAGAACAGGACACGAACACAACCAGCCCCTCCGCCAGGTACATCTACCCTTTGGCCAAACCAGCTGTGCTGGGAGGTGTCACAGCCACCTGCTTCCAGCAAAGACACCATCTCCTCATCCCCTTCCACCATGCCACAGCCTGCCATGGTGGCACAGTCTGCAGTCAAGTCAGCAGCACGTGAAACAGCAGCCGTGAAGGTTCGTTTAATGATTTTTAATTAATTTGAATTACTTACAATTTTTTAATTTATTTATTTTTTTNCTGAATCTCAGCCCCTCTGATCACTCTGGGACTTCTGCCAGCTTCCTCATTACACATCAGTTCCCCCAACGCCATTTGATAATGAAATGGGTTTTAAAAGAAAGGGACAGAGGAAAAAAATCAAATACCTTCAGCAGAACCCTGGGGAGCTGGAAGAGGATTATGCTTTGGCAGGGAGATAAAATGATAGTTTGGGGGCTTGCTTGATGAATAACATGTACCTGTGCTCAGTGCCCTACTTTTAAAAGGCAAAGGTTGAGGGCCTGTGAGGACTTTCTAACTCCAGGGCTACTTGCAAGCTCCCTTCCATGGGGACAAGGAACCAGACAGGCAGGAAAGCAAAGGGGAAGGTTTACACCTCGTGCAGCCAGGGAGGAGCAGGTACATGACCCCACCAGTGCACCCAGCAGAGCCTCAGGGATGGTCCTTCCATTGCACCCAACCTGGCACCTCTCGGAGCATCACCTGCTGATTCCCCCCAAATTGGGGTCCTGCCTGCAGAACACCCTGCCATGAGACCTCTCCCATCCTCCAGGGGTTTTTCCAACTCTCTCATGCACTTCATTCTCCCGTGACCAGCACAGCCTCTCCCCCAGCTGCCTGGTCTCCCCAAAGCCTGGGGGTTATTTGTTCATTTACTACAGAGTCTGCTCCCTTTGCTTTCTCTGATCTCATCTTCACATCTTTTCAGCCTTTAAAAAACCATTTGCTTATTCACTGCCACTGGAATCCTTTTCCACCTGTGCCTTGAGCAGCATCCAGAAGCTGCTTCTGCACCTCATTCCCTCTGGAATTCTTTGCTCCAGCCCAGCGAGGGTGCAGATGGTGGAAGGCACTGGTGGCACTAGAGTTTTTGCCTTCAGCCCCGCTTGTTTTTATTAACACACACTGCTCTGGTTCACGATTCCAAACTGTCTCCCTGTGGCTCTGATCTCCTGCCCAGCAGCTCTGGGCAAGCTTCAAAGGATCCAATGTTTGGGCAGAGCACAGAAAGGAATCCGTAATTTTTGGATGCTCTCCTAAGGCTTATCTGAACCTCGGCACAGTCTCTAAATCTGGGCTCCAAGTTCCCTTAGAGCACATTTTCATTAGAGTTGGTTGGATGTCCACACTGGGAGCTGGAAATTCCTTTAAAATCATAAATCCTTTTGTGGCCTTGCACCTCTGTTTGTGGGCAAGAAGGAATTGGAAAAGAAGGACTTTTTAGAGAATATAAATGTAGAAAATTATCAAAACATTGCCTATATTTATTACAATTACTGCCTGAATCAGGCTTTGGAGCAGAAATATTGCTGTTACCACGGCCACCACTGCCTTAAAGGGCTTCTCTTTTCCACAGGCTCCTGTTGGGACATATCAAACCCATCCTCATGAACACAAATCAAACACGGAGGGATGCCAGAAGCCTCCAGCACTGATTTGACCCCCCCCAGCTGAACATCTGCCCTGAGCTGAAGCTGAGTTGGGAGTGAGACCCTGCAAACAGCCCAGCCAGGTGCCAGGGAGATGCACCACAGCCACCACTGCAGGGGCTGGGACAAAGCCCAGGAGAGGCAGAGGTGACGGGGACAGCGGGACAGGGACCATTTCCTACCTCCCAACCACTGCAGGGACGTGCATAATTCATAGCCCATAGATTGTACATATCTTATTCATGAAAGTTTAAACAGACTGGTTATTACTATTGACCATTAAAAGGCAATCTTTCCCCCATGTGCGACAAGGACTATTGACATTCCTGCATCCTTGAGAAAGAAATAGTTGATGTCCTGACATCTTCCGAGCCTGATATCACTCGTGCACACACGTGTTGAGGCATCTGGGGCTCTGAGCTGGCAAAGAGGGAAAAAACATCCAAAAAAAAAAAATCTACTTTTGTACCTACCAACAAAATGTGTTATCAATTCATTATTAAAAATCACCAGTCTGATTTTATGTGTTTAGACCATATTACCACAGGATTTTTTTCCTGCCACAGGGAGCAGGGTGGGGTTTAGCTAAATGATTTCATTACTGTGACCCCACTGCAGTGCTGCTGGTGATCCTGCTGAAGCTTTTCCTGGTGGTTGATGCTGGGGGGAGGACCACGAGGCTGAAGTACAAACAGAGAGCAAGGGAGCAAGACAGCCCTGGGCAGAGATCTGGGGGCATCTGCCTGCTCAGAACATCATTTTAGTGCCATCTGGAGCCTGGAGCACCAGAAAGGTGACGCTTTGAGTTGTCACAGGGAGAAGCAGTTAATGCTAAGATAGGGAGGCTGATTTTTCTTCTCTCTGCAGCCTGTAAGAAAATTAAATTCATGCCCAATGGGCCTAAACATTCTTGGTAGCATTGAAGTGCAAAATTGAGCTAATACCTTTCTGATGTTTAAACAAGTACTCATGATATTTTTATGCCCATCGAGAAGAAGCTCTAAAGCTTTTGGACCTGCCATCACAAACTAAAGGGGATGCAAGAAATAAAAGGAAGGGGGAAAATTATATTTATGGGTTATAGGGAGTTCTCTGGATAACACAAAGACAGGATGATATACCAGAATGATTCTTAAAGCTTCTACCTCTGCTGCAGAATCCACTTTTGGGACACATAAGGGTAGGAGCAGAGGGTGCTGGTCTGTTGGGGGTTCTCTTTTTTCCCTGCTGAAGCAAATAAACAATTTTTTTTCGTGCAAACACAGCAGTCTGATGCAGTTCTGACCTAATCTTCATCTAGATCTTCATCATCAGGAAGAAATTCCTCCCTGGGAGGGTGGAGAGGCACTGGAAGAGGTTTTCCAGAGCAGCTGTGGCTGCCCCATCCCTGGAAGTGTCCAAGGCCAGGTTGGATGGGCCCTGGAGCAACCTGGGCTGGTGGAAGGTGTCCCTACCCATGGCAGGGAGTGGAACAGGAAGAGTTTTAAGGGCCCTTCCAGCCCAAACCAGTCTGTGATAGAACAACTGAACATGGAACTTTCTGTTTACAGCATGGGGAAAAAAACCCAAAATCCAGACTGAGTTAATAAGCCCACAGTGGCCATCAAAAAGGTGGACACGCCCTAGAGAGGATGGAAAGAGCATTGAAAGGTTTTACCTTCATTCTACCCATGCCTGTTGGAGCACCCAGGGGGAAAATGATTGTTCTGCTCTGGGAGGTTTGCAGGGAGTGAAGCAGGAGCAGATGGAAGCTGAGCATGGCCGACCCCAGCAGACAAAAGGCAATTCCAAGCAGCAAAAGGAGCTGTGAGAGCACAGCAGCTTTCACTTGGGGTGTTCAGTTTGGCTGCTGGGACGAAAACAACCGAGAGGGTTGAAAACCAACCCCCTGACAGCAGCATCTCTCGTGCTGCAGACCTGCTGATTCAGGCAGACACACAGAGAAACGCTTAAAGGCTCAATTTGAGCCATTTGTTCCTCAGTTTTTGAGCTCTTATTAAAATAATCTGTTCTGATTGTCTGGGGGAGCTATTTTTTGCTCCTCTAAATGGTTGCAAAAGACAGCAGGGATTAGAAAAAGAGACTCAACCCTGTGAAGCCCGTGACTCATCAAATCCAGGCTCCTGCTCTGTGCTGGCTGCCAAAGCAGCAGAAGCCCCCGGAACGTGGCAGGAGGGAGGGGGAAAAAGCCCTGCCTTACCCTCTGTGATCAAGAGTTTTGAAGAACTTTGCTTTCCTCCCTCCATACACGAGGGATATGGACAACCTCAGAGCTGTTTGCAAGCTCCAAGCAGAGGATGCTTTCCCAGGCCAGGCTTTTTCCCCACTCCAGGGACTGGCCTGCTACAACACTGATTTGGGATGAAAAGGTCTTGCCTTCCCATGCCATTGTTTTGTTCTTGCATGCAGAGCCCCAAGTTGGAGAGGTCGAGCACTGACAGGACACAGATGCAAAACCAACCCAGAGAAAAGGTGGTTTGAAGGAATTGTTAAGACCTAAACAGTTATTTGTCATTCAAAGCATGTGTAGCTCTGAAAACCCCAGAAATGAGGAGGGGTAACTCCTTCCATTCCTCTCCCTGTGACTGCCCCACATTCCACTGTCCCAGGGTATCCCGGTGTGCCTGCAAGACCAATTGAAAGTCCTTTAGTTGTTCATCTCCTCTGGCCTGGACACTCAGAGCTACTGACGAAAAACAGCCTGTGGGGCCTGAAATGGAACTGGGAGGGCAGCTGAGCATCCTCCAGGCACAGGTGGGCAGCAGTGCCAGGGGATGCCAGAGCCTGCCATGCCAGTCAGGCTGGAAAAGGAGCTCCGAAATTCCAGTGCAACAAAGAGCAAAAGTCAGACCCTGCCTGTGGGTGCTGAACTCTGAGCCCGCCCAAACAATTCCTGCCATATCACTTCTGCAGGCAAACCCCAAGGGACACTCGGAATCCCTGGATGTACCTCCCGGGTTCCCAATTGCCAAATTCCAGGCAATTTGATTGACAAGATGCCCAGCACCTCTCCCACTAATTAATACACGGGGGCCAGCACCTTTTCACTTCTTCAGCACAAAGGATTTCAAACTCTTCCTCTATTTCTTCTCATCCTTTCTCTATAAACTTGCAGAAAACTCCTTTTGTTTTAGTGCCGTGTTACAGGGAGGCTGTTTGTTCTCTGGGCATTTAAATGTCCCTATCAGTGACATTTTTAAAGCTGTGAAAAAAGGATTTTAATTGGCTGAAATGCTGATTGCCATAACAACTGGCTAATGAACCATCTGTTAGCATATGTAATATTTATTTATACATTTTAAAAATGCAGCTAAAGATCTGGACAGGCTCTTTTTTTCCAAGGACAGGGGCAGCTCTCTCCTGGTGCAGATGGGCAGGGGGGGAGGTTTATGGGCTGCAAAGCCCACAGGGAGCACTGTGAGCCTGACTGAGCCCTTGCACTGCCATCAGGGAGCCGTGACCTTGTCCCCCAGCCAGCCCTGCTGCAAGTTTAGCAGCTCGTGATGGGTGGCCTGGAGGGGACAGGACATCCTTCCCTCCCCTGATCCACAGAGCAACATCGGGAGAACCACTGCTAGAAAATCTGGGAAAATATTAACTAGGAACCAAAAGATGAATTTGGAACCAAAAGATGAATTTGGAAACCTCTTTGTGAGCAGCACTTTGAATTACAGAATCCGAATGCCTCAACTTATCTTACCAACCATTGAATGGTTTTTGGAAAAGACCTTTGAGATGATGGAGTCCGACCTTTGACCAAACACCACAATATCCATTAAACCAGAAACTTGCTTCTGGTCCACTCTCTAGGCAGGAGGACCTGAGTCTGAGGGCTCAGTGGTGATGGGAAGGGGAAATTCAGGTTGGATTCTTTACAGAGAGAGTGATCAGGCATTGGAATGGCCTGCCCAGAGAGGTGGGGGGGTGGATTCACCGTCCCTGGAGGTTTTTAAGATGAGATTGGACATGGCTCTGAGTGCCATGATCTGGTATCCACAGAGGGGTTGGATCAAGGGTTGGACTCGATGATCTCAGAGGTCTCTTCCAATCCAATTGATTCTATTCTATGATTCCAGAGGAACAAGCACTGGGATTTCCCCCAGAGCCATTCACTGCTTCACTCACGAGCACTTTGCATTTTTAGAAACAGCCTCTCCCTGCCAGCTCCCAACAACCCCCCCAAAACCCCATCCCTGTGCAAGGCCCCCCATGGGGGGCTGGAGACTGACCCGACCCCCCAGAAAAGCCACTGTTCCCCTCCACAGTGACAGCAACAACCCCCCATCATCACCAAACAGAGCCCACGATCCCCCTCCCCAGTCCAGCGGGATGATGCTGGAGGTTTTATGGGGGAAATGTATTTTTAGCCAGTTGATAAAGAGGGAGAGAAGAAGGGAGCCGAGAAAGCCCCGTTCCACAGAAGTCACATGCATATGCAAAAGGCTCCTAATTGCCCCTCTTTAGAAACTAATCATTCGGGATTTCACAAGCCACAGTATAGAACCTGACATGCTTATTTTTCCTTTTATTATGTTTGTAAGCAGTGATCCCATTGAAAAGAAAATCAAACCCTATTTTTACCAGTCACAACCATCTCCCTTTCTCTTTCTGCCTGCTTTATTTTATTTTCCTTTCTTTCTGTCAGCTGAATAGAGCAGCATTTTCATGTGTATTAATTGCCCTGTAAAATGCCCTCAGAGTCATTAGAATTCCCCATTCAAAACTATTATCTGTGCCATTATGTTTTTGCATTATATTTATTTAAATGTGGCTCTTCTGGATTAGCTTATTTTTAACAGCTAGCCATGCCTGAAATATTGTTCCAGGCCAAGCTGTTCTCAAATATTTTTATTTTTTTTTTATGATAACTTCATAGAAGCCTTTGATGCTTTATCCCAAATAGAATCCTAGGTTTAGGTGTTTAACCCTCTTTCCTTTCTCTTTTTCTGTTTCAGAAGGAGAGGCAACGGCCTTGCAGAATATTTTTGATGAACACACCCCAGATCTGCGGGTTTGTGGTGGTCACACTGACTTAAATCTGTTGATTGCAAAGTTGATTCACAAAAAACGCTGCCACGATTTCCTCAATGTGATGCAAAGTTGCCTTTTTTTTCCCCCCTCAAAATACCCACACGTGGTTTCTGACAGGTAATTTTGGCAACACTGAGAGGCTCCTGTGGCTGGAGCAGCTGGACTTTGGAAACACTTGATGGGGAAGAATTGAAGGCAGCATTCCCTGCTCCCTGGAGAAGGGAAGAAGGGAAGGTCCTGGGAGAAAAAGTTGGTGTCCTGACCGACCTCTCTCAGTGTCATCCCAACACTGGCTGTGCTTCCCAAGCCTGGAGCCTCGTGTGAGGCTCTGGATCCAAGCAGTGGGAAGAGCCATTATAAAAACGAGAGGCTGGGCACTGAGATGAGCCCCCGAGCCCGGTATTCCCCTTTCCCACTGTCTGCTCCGCAGGGTTATCCCGGCAGGAAGGAGCCCACACCTCCCCTCCCTGCTCCAGGCAAAGCTCCTCGCCCGCTTTGCACCATTTTCGTATTTTGATGACTCCAGCCGCCGTGTGCCTGCCTTCATTAACCCACCCCCTCAATTACTGCGCCTGTGGCTGAACCAGCACGTGCCCCTTCCCTTCCCTGCCCCTCCAGACACGGCTGGGCAGCCTCGTCCCCCCTTTGTGCTCCTTCTTCAGACATTCGTGGTGGGTCCTCACCAACGTCCCTTTGGGCACTCAGGGGGCTCCCCATCTGCCAAGCTGGGCCACCACCTCTCACTATCTCACCCCCAGAGACCATTCCTGCCTTCTCCTCATGCCAGGACAACCAGCAGCTCCTGCCACGTCACTTCAGGGACACGTCAGCCTGTGGCCATGCCAAGGTGACGTCCCTTCCTGCTGCCCCTTGCCTGTGGCCATGCCAAGGTGACGTCCCTTCCTGCTGCCCCTTGCTGATGCTTTGGGCTTTGAGGTCAAGCTTTTAAAGGCTGTGATGCCCCCCTTGGTACCCTCCTTCCTTGGCACAGTGTGAGGAGACAGGCAGGCATGTTTGGAACCATTCCCTCCCTCCAGGCTGGAGAAAACCCTTTGCTCTGTGCATGGGAAGGGAAACACACACCTGAATTTATCTCTTGTTAACAGCAAGGCTCAGCCAAACACAAGTCCTCAGCTGGGATGTGGGGTGGGTCCCCTGCTCAAAATCCCAAAAAACCCACATGTCCTTTTCCCATGTTGCCCATCCAAAGGGATGGGGCTGAGCCCAGACTGCTGCAGGCACTGAGAGCTCACGTCAGGCTCAACCAAAAGAAAACCCTGCCAAGATCTGACCCACAAAGGACCAGGCAGTTTCCCCCCCTGCCCCTTTTCCTGCCCCTGGGCACAGAACTCGGGGCAGGCAGGCTTTCCCTGCGGGCAGCAGTGCCAGGGAGCTGTGGGGCACAGAACCCCAGCACCTGAGCAGGACCCGCCATCCCCCCAGTGACCACCCACACAGCCTATTGCTATTTTTTATAAACATCTTTTCCACTGAGCATCAGCAAAATCTTTCCATTTTAATCCCATCCCTCACAAAATTCCTTTGAATATTTAAGAGCAAAAGCAGCACTCAGATCCTATCTGGTGTTATATCCTCCTTCATTTCCTTTTACAGTGCTCAGATAACACAGTGACCCACATGGGCCAATATAAGTCTATAAAAAGATGGACAGATACTTCTGACACCCACAGAAGCTTCTGTTTTACCCATCTCGCCACAATTCCCCCAAGGCAGCCACAGCAGGATCGCTTTATTACACCACAATTGCCTTATTACACCTCTGTTATCAGGCAGAACAGCAGCACTTCGGGTTTAACCCTTGGGAGAACAACTACTCCTGGCTTGGCATCTGGAGGCACTCAGGAGTAATTCAGGTCAAGTTTCTAGTTGACATTGAAGGAGCTCAGCCCATCTCTGGGGGAAATCAACCCCAATCCAGACCCACCACGTTTCCCACCACCAGAAAACAACAAGTTTTTTTGCCACTAGATGGAGTTTGAAAAGCCTGAAG
Organism: Grallaria varia; assembly: GCA_013396735.1. Lineage (NCBI taxonomy): Eukaryota > Metazoa > Chordata > Aves > Passeriformes > Formicariidae > Grallaria > Grallaria varia. The sequence goes on from VWZG01007175.1 coordinate 744,818, forward strand.
TTGCCTCCCCCTTTCCCAGCCAGTATTCCTGCAGGTCCCAGAGCACGAGATCATAAAATCATGGAATCAACTGGGTTGGAAGAGACCTCCGAGATCATCAAGTCCACCCCTTGATCCAACCCCTCGGTGGTTCCCAGGTCATGGCACCGAGTGCCACGTCCAGCCCCATCGTGTTGGTGTTTGGGGTCAGGATGGTGGGACATGAGGTGGGAAGGGTGGCAGCCACCCGGAAACTCAAGGTTTGGCAGATGCTTAGACACGGATGACAAGCAACAAAATGAACTGCAACCCACAGCTGGGTGCTTGAGCCTTCTCCAAGGGCCAGATGTGGCATCCTTGGCTCGGGCAGAGGGACGACAAATGACATGGCACACATGGCTGGTCCAGGGAGTAGGGACAGGATCCCCAGCTTGACCTCAGAGCCCTGGGCCACCCCGAACCAGCGGCTGCCTCAGGATTTATATAAAATAATAAATATCAACCACATCGGGAAGGATATTGATCTGCAGATTTCACTCACATTTACAAATAAATGATGTATTGCAGTTTTCATTTTGCTTGCTGTGCTGACCCTAATGGCCTTTACATAATTTACTTTTGATTAAAGAAGTGCTTTGACGCAGAGAACCAAAAAAATAAATCAATACAATTATGAGATCAGCTTTAAAACAATGTGTTATGGCAGGGGGAATAAAAAAAGGCAAAGCCTTTGAAGACAGTCATGTTAAAGTGTGATGCCTAAAGACATTTCAGAGAGTAACAGATTCTGTACTTGCTGAGAGTTGGGAATTAGCTGAGGACACATTAGAAGTTGCAGATTGATTTAATTTAAGGCCAGGCTCTGGCAGCAGGGTCAGAAATGGTCCCTTCAGCCAGGCCTGTGGCAGAATTTTATATTCAGAGACAGACAGAACTCACTTGCATAAGAATGCAAAGCAAGAGCAGCTCCAGGTTCCCTTCCATGCATTTAAATATTCACAGAATACCTACTGCAGGCAGTGGAAAAGCAACTTACTTCAGAAAAAGAGGGCCTTGCATTAGCTAATGCAGTGCCATATGTTCATTAAAACACCACAACACACACAAAAGAATGGTGACAGTAGGTTAAAGTAATATTCTGGTGAACAATATCCAAAAATACTATTTTTTGGCAACCGAACTGTGCACATCATCCATAATTAATGAGCGTTCTTGCAATTAGTCTGCCCTTGCATAAAGGGAATAACCACAACCTGTTTGCATTTATGAACAAAAAAAAAAAACCCACCAACTATCTTTTTTCCCCCCTGCCTCTGATCAGCAATGTCACAGGACTCCAACTCGTTCTGTCATGGAAGAACACCGGGGAGGGAACGTGTTTTTTGGGAGCACAGCTCACCGAGCTGGCGCCAGACGGATCATCGATATTCCCGAATAAGGGCGTGTGTGCTGGCTGCCCTATTTTCTCTCCCGTGTCCTCGGAAAGCTAATAACACTGAAAAGGAGGGGGAAAAAGGGAAATAAAGGGAACGAAAAGATGTGCATGCGGGTGACACCGGGGCTGTGCCCCACCTGTGCCGAGGGGCGGGGGGCTGTGCCACACCTGTGCGGAGGGGCGGGGGGCTGTGCCCCACCTGTGCGG
>VWZG01007175.1:746598-829868 GCA_013396735.1 Grallaria varia
CACCTGTGCCGAGGGGCGGGGGGCTGTGCCCCACCTGCCACACCTGTGCCGAGGGGCAGGGGGCTGTGCTGCACCTGCCACACCTGTGCCGAGGGGCAGGGGGCCGTGCCACACCTGTGCGGAGGGGCAGGGGGCTGTGCCACACCTGTGCGGAGGGGCAGGGGGCTGTGCCACACCTGCCACACCTGTGCGAAGGGGCGGGGGGCTGTGCCACACCTGTGCGGAGGGGCAGAGGGCCGTGCTGCACCTGTGCGAAGGGGCAGAGGGCTGTGCCCCACCTGTGCCGAGGGGCAGGGGGCCGCAGGTGCTGCACTTGGCTCTCTTGGGCACTGTCCAGCAAATTCGAGGCCTGTTAGAGATAAAAACCACCCTAGCCCGGATCCCTGGCTGGGCACCGAGGATGCTGCAGAGCTGGAGCTGAGGGAGAACGTGCTTTTGCCAGCAGTGGGCACAAGATGGAGTCTTGGCAAGTGGAGTGAGCGCAGAGCGCGCGGATCCTCATCCAGGGCATCCTTGGGGGTGCCCAGCTCCTGGTCCTGCCACCCCAGCATCACCTCCCCTGCACCTCTCCTGCTCTCCACGAAGTGATTTCACTTGGCATGAGGATACGAGAGGATCGGGCTCGGTGTTATTTATAATGAACGGCTTTGCACTCCCTGAGTGGTGCAGCTCATCCGCCCTGTTATTTTTGTGACCCCCAGAATCAGCATTCTGCAAAGCCCGCACTGGTGTTGTGCAAAGGTAGAACTGTTTGTGTTCTTATTTCCCTCACCAGAAACCCTGATTGCGAAAAACAACCTCAGACAAAACAAAAGTCCCCGAACTACATCCATAAAATCAAATAAATACAAATGCAGTGACTGATCTGAAGAAAAACAATCAACTGTGAGCCAGTTTATTCAATCTGCCTAATGTAAGAAGGCTGCAAACATCCCACTGTTTACTCTGACTTTTTTTTCCCTTTTGGCAGCAATAAAAACAAATAAAGCAGAACCACTTGCTATTCAATTTGAGGTCTGAATACACCAAAAGAACTGAAGCCAGCAGTGGAGGGGCGAAAGACATTTGGCCCAAACCCTTTTTGCAAGGACTCCTGCAAAATTTACTCTTTGTAAACCACACGCAGGAGGTTTTTTCCTCCCTGTGATGGCCTCAGATTCACTCGAAGCTGCTGAGGTTTTTTTTTTCCTTGATTAACCATTTGAATTATTTCTTTCAATCTTCCAGACATCAGCTCCTGTCACACCTTCCCCCGCTAGATTAAAAATTACTTTGTACCTCGTGCTTTCTCCCTGTGAACATATTTAAACAGCACGATGAGGTTGCTTTCTAATCTTCCCTTTGATAAGCTAATCAGATTGATCTCCAGAAGCCTGTCACCTCCAGGCACGTTCTGCCATATTCCTCCCACCTCCCGACAAAGGCAGCGCCCGTCCCCAGGGATGCAGCACCCGCCGTGTTCCAGAGGCAGGGGGAGACCCTCCAGGCACTTCAGGAACATGTTTGTGTCCTGCCCCAGCCCAGCCTAATGAGTGTCTTGGCCTAATCACCCAAGAGTGTCGTCTTTGAAAAGATGACACCCAACCTGAGCGATCTCTGCCTTTGAACGGGTGCAGAGCTGCACCAAGCCAAGCCCCCGTGGAATTCCTGCTTGGGATTCCTCAACTGAGCGTAGGTAGCAATTAAAAATAGATTAATGAGAGAGTTATTGGCTATAAGGGGATGTTCTGCCCTCCCAGGTTGGGTTGGCACTGCCCTTCCCTGAGTGGACACCAAAGGCGGGCAGCAGCCAAGGCAGCTCAGGGCGTGGGGACACTGGAAATTGAGAGAGTTCAGATCCAGAAAGCTCCGGATTTCAAAGCAGGAGGTTCAAGCCCAAACTCCCCCGAGAAAGGCATTGCTGTCAAGAGACAGGCAATGATACTGAATACAACAGTTATTGCAAAATATTCCCTTCTAAGATGGTTCTGTAAAGCAGCACCTTAAACCAGACTTGGTCAATATAAAAAGGATTCAAAGAAATTACTTCTTTTCACATCCCTTATTCAGAGGATCTTGGAGAAAAAGAAACAAGCTTTGGGATAACTTCGTACCCCTCAGCTGCCCCACTGCAAGGAATTTGAGGGTCTGCCTGAGGAACCCTGAGCTGCTTGAGGTCATGCTCAGCCATCCCAGGGACACAGTGACATCTGTCCTACCCTGTGCTGGTCTGGCCCAGCTTACACCTCAGAATCCCAGGATTATTGAGGTTGGAAAAGCCCTCCAGGTCCACCAAGCCCACCCTGTGCCCGATGTCCACCTTGTCCCCCAGCCCAGAGCTCTGAGTGCCTCATCCAGTCATTCCTTGGACACCTCCAGGGCTGGGCACTCCAAACCTCCCTGAGCAGCCCCTTCCAAGGCCTGACCACCCTTTCCAAGGAGAAATATTCCCAATATCCAACGTGGCCCTCCCTGGCACAGCTTGAGTCTGTTCCCTCTCCTCCTGTCTCTTGTTCCCTGGGAGCAGATCCCAATGCCCACCTGGATCCAACCTCCTTCCATGGAGACGGAAAGAGTAGGAAAGGTCTCCCCTGAGACCTTGGGAGAGCACACAGATTTTCCAGGATGCATTTGTGCTTCTAAACACCTCCCTGGCATCTTTAAGCCACCAGTTGGCTCAGAAATCCTTGCCCTGCATCCCAGAGGAGATGAAACACAGTTCCCTTGCAAGGGAGAGAACAACAATAAAAGGAGAATGAACGCTCCCCGAGCGCTTCCTAAAACAAAAAACCAATTTGATATGCAGCCTGTGTACCCGTGGAATTATGGAGCTTCCAGCCCTGAGCTGGAACAGATGGAATATTTTCCCCCCTGTCTCTCTTTGGTGATAAGGTGAACAGATTCCTCGAGGGAAGAAGCGTAGACAGAGTTGCTGAGTTGGCAAGGCTCGTGCCAAGCAGCTGGTTGCTGATAAAGTGATGGGTCTGGATGGGCATGGCCTGGGAGGGAGGATAAGGGCCCTTCTGTCACCAGCCTTTCCAAGGAAGAAGTGAAGCAGGTCATGGATATATTCATTAAAGCACATGAGATGGGAAAACAAGGGAGGGTACCAGAAAATTATGCAGATTTTCTGTTTATTTATTGAAGTGGCATATTTCCTTTGGACCTTTTTGTGCTGCAGCTTATAAATTCAAGCTGAACACTTGATTCCTGGGACAGTCTCACTAGACAGAGGAAGGAAAACTCACAGCCTTCACCAGGAAACAAGGAGAGGGGAAAAAACTGCTGATGGCACAGCTTTACTCCTAAACAGTTTTGTTCTAGAAGTCTCAAAGCTCTGTTTGAATATTAAAATCAATCTGTAGTACTTAAAATATACAGGCAGTTTTAATCTCGTTTTACATTTCTGAAAACAGGGAAGATGTTGGATGGGACTTGGAGCAGCCTGGGCTAGTAGAAGGTGTCCCTGCCCATGGCAAGGGGTGGAATCAGATGGTCTTTAAGGTCCTTTCCAACCAGAACCATCCAATGGTTCCCGGAGGTAAGTTTAGGTATTTGGATCTCTCTTGTATACACATTTTTCAGCCTCTGTCCTGAGCTCACCATTATCACAATTCCATGTGCAGAACATGCATTTGCACCTGCAAATCAGGCTCTGGACAAGCACATACCTGATTAGGTGTGCAGATAACACAGGAACATCCACTCATCCCCCAAAGCAGAGCTTTGCAAACACATTTGTAAGTATTCACCAATGTAATTTTATAGTAACACCGTGAAGAAGAGAAAAATTCAAATAAATCTGTGCAAGCTCCCAATTAAAACCAGTTAGTTCTGCCTTCCAGTTCTTTCCCAGTTACAGTTATTAAACCACACTCTGAAAGCAGAGTATTTACTCCAGGTAGCTCATTCCTGGAGGGACAGAGGGGGCTGTGTCCGCTGGAAAACTGGGCTCTGCCTGCCTTCCCGGACAAATTGTTGGCAGTCTGTAATGTCAGGGGCTCTGCCCTCCATTCTTTTCCCAATCATAACACAACAAAGCCATTTGGATTTCTGAAATGTCACTGTGTCTGCCCAGAGTGCTGGTGCAGACAAGGTAATTATCCCTTCCTGTCACCCTTTCTTCTTCTGACTTGTTTAAAATGAAGTGTTTTTACTAAAGTCTGTCAACAACTGTCCTAGGGAACATTCCTGTCTTCCAGCTCCTGCAGCTCCAGAGCCAGCTGGGACACCCGGATACGGACCAGTCCCTGCCCAGACATACCATGGGGAAGCACGAAAGCAGACCAGGGGTTTGAATACCTGTACAGGCAAATCCCTCCAGGAAAAAAGTCTCTACAGTCAATGCTCAGGAACTACTTGATGCCCAGGTCGTGTGGTTGGGAGACACAAAGAACAGCCAGGGAGGAAAGATGCCAAGTTCTCATGGATTTCAGTGGGATAAGGGAAATAAACTGCATGGGGCTTGCCTGGAAAACTGCTCAGCCACGAGGATAACTCCGGTCAGCACTGACCACAGTGATTTCCACTTATTTTGTTCCTTCAGGGCACAACCACTCAAACACCCAACTTGCTTCCTTGGTGCAGCCCACTGGGATCCTCAGGACACATCCTGGGCTTGGGCTGATCCCACCAGCAGCAGGGCCTTTGGATCCCAGAGGAACAGAGACCACATTTAGACTTTGGACGTGACTGGCACAGGGAAAATAAAGGAATCATTGCAGAAAGCAGGCAGCAAGTGATCCTGAATGTGCTGGAGGTATTCCAGCTCCAGAAGCACATTTAGGTAACTATCAACACTTAAGAACTAGGTTAATTAGTAAAACAAGATTGCCTCTTGCTCTCTTGCCTTGGTAACAAATTCAGCTGGGGGAGAGGGAAGGTGGTCACCTAAAGTCTGCTCAGCCCTGGGCACTGGTCCCTGACACAAACCACGAGCACGTGGCTGCTTTTCTGCTGGGAAAACCCACATTTTAGCAGGAAGAGATCTATCTTATCTTTCATTTCGTATAGATCAGGTGTGCAGCACCCTGATAAATTCACAGTTTTAATGCATAACCATAACTGCCCCCTAAACAAGGGATATTGCACCTTCAGATTACTATTATTGCTTTATTGCTCACTGGAAACATAAATTAACAGCTTCCCCCAGCAATGCTCAAAGAGTACAGAATTGGATTACAATGTACATACACAAGAGCCTATTAAGGCATTGCTATCCCATAAAAGTCTTTATAGTTTTTAAGTGTACACCTATAAGTGTTTCAATTAAAGAACTACATGCTTGCCTAGTAATTGCCCTCCCATTTGTGATAGGGCTTTGCAGCAAGGAAAAGAAAGAAGCAAGACTAAAAGGTGGAAAATTGGAATATAAAACACCGAGTATGAAACTGCCATAAAAAAGAAAACCATGGGTTTAAATTATGCTTATTAGAGTCATTTGCATGGTTTAACTCTTGCACTCTGCTGGGAGGAATCTGTTGTTTGCTCCTCAGAGAGAAAACACATTTCTCTGTGTCACGAGTCCTCAAGCCTGGCAGGAAATCAGTCACTGGGAGGGAATGGCTCTGCTTTTCTGGAGAACAGCTGCCACCATAAATCACTCCGGAATGACTGTAGGGGTCCTTCAAGGCTGGATGACATGACAGAAATATGAAGTCCACACTTGGGAGTCCCCAAGAAGACAGAGGAGGTGACAAGCGCCATGTCCCTACCTGTCGGAAGGATGACATCTTGTGGTAGGATGGGTCAGAGGACCAAGAACTAATTAAATGCTCTAAATTAAGTTGTAACCAGCGTATTACAAGGAGGACACAGCTTCTTGCAGGCATTACAGGTGGGAAGGAGAACTTCAATCGACTGGGCTTTGACTCTCATGGCTTTAAAGTGCAGGGAAGGAATCTTTCATCATTTGTGCTTTGGTCATTGCCTCTGGGCCCACCTGGCAGGGAGAGCCTCTTCCATCTGGAGCCTCAGGTGGGCTCTCCTGCTCCCCACACACCATTCCTGGGGTTGTACTCAGCCAAAAACTGAGCCTGGCAAATGGGCTGAGCCGCCCTTTGGGTTTGATTTCAGCCAGAATGGGGGGTTTCACAGTTTTTCAACCACACGTCATAACCCAGGGTCTCTGAGGGGTGCACAAAGATGAAGTTGGAAGATTATGGAAAGGGAATTAATAAGGAAATTCACCTGCAGAGTCACTTTTAAAGATGCCCTCAGCAAAGCTCGTTTTAGTGCTGAACTTGGAGGAAACAGCTCTTTGTAAGAGACAAGACTGGGACGGCACCAGAACCAACATCGACTCCTTCCACCCCGGGAGGGGTTCCTGGCATCAGGGAGAGTCTTTGCAGATCTTCTGCGTGTAATTCTTCAAGAATTAAAGAGTGGGATGGAAGGTAGAAATAGGTCCCACTCGATAAGCAGCAGACATTAATTAATGTTACATTACAATGGAATTCAGCTGGAATAATGTATGGAGGCCACATGAATAGTAAAGGGAAATTCATCACAGTTAATGTTATTACACTGCATGTCAAAGGAAGCAGCGATGATTTGCCACTTACTGTAGAATGTAATGTAATCTAAATGCAATTTTGGTTGGATAGCCTTGAACATCCATATTATACAGGACTGGCAGGAAAACCAGGATTCACTCCTACTCCAGGGGTGCTCTTTAGTGCCCTTAACTTGCACGTCCAGCTCGTGAATGATGCATCTGTCCAAGACAGATTTTAAAGACAAATACACTGTATTTGTCCTCCCTTTTTTAAGGCTGACTAAAACACTTGGACATGCTTTGATTTAGCAGGCTAAGGTCATACTCTGGCATTATTTTGGGATGACCCTGATAAAGCAAAATAACTTTTGGTGGCTGCTTTCTCCTCTCCATCAGATATTTGTGTCATCACCCTTGCTGGCAACCTTCTTGATCTACAGATATTTAAACTTTTTTCCAGTGGAGGTTCAGGTGCCCATCTAGTAAAATTTAAATGTACTTACAGACCTCTGGTTGGTTTTAGTTAAACTTGATGGGGCCCTGGGAAGCAATTGAGAGTCAAAGCAGGATGGCTGCTCCAAAGGAACCTATAAATCTCATTTATCCTCTAGAATAAAAGCTTTTCCCTTACAAAATACTATCTATGCCAGGTTTTTCTTGATGTGTTTTTTTTTCCAACAGAAACATGTTTCTTTCACAGTTTAGTATTCGTTTTGATGGTTTAAAGCATTCCAGAGCAAAATACATCTCCCAGTGCTATGTCCATAAGACAGACCCATCAGCAAATCCACCACACAGAACAATCCATCCTCATGGAATTCTACATGATTTACGTTGTTCTTCCCCACAACCACTTACGTGTCGGGTTTCAGTAAAGACTCCTTGGGAGCAGAAGTCTGTTCAGTGTGTTTTTGGTACAACCTTCCTAATTTTCCCTGCTATGTGATACCACAACTTTCAGCACAAGAAACGCAACTCTGCAGAGGGTGCCTGATGTAATATTATTCTAAAGCAGTGGAAGCCATCATTACACATTCCCTTTTGAAATAAGAAATATCTACAGGGATTTATTTTTCTAAAATACCTATAAATCAGCATTCATTGCAGCACTATAAATTCTACTTCTTTAAAAGAAATAGTGTCTAACACTTGCAGTTTGTTTCATTTGAGTCCCACACAGCTGTTCTGCTGCTGTTTTGTCTTTGAAATAAAAACATCGAGGTTTCCATTAACTTTAGGTTTACGTCTATGAAAAGAAACACACTTATGTATCTTTTAAAAGATTCTAAATAGTTATTATTTATTTATACAGCCCTGGAAGTATGCTAGGCATTTCACAGGCATGCACAGAGAGCCTGCAGTCTGAACCACAAACAAACAAACAAACCCAGCAGAGAAGGAGAAACAAAATTCTTCTTCTCCCTGTTGTTGGTCTTTGACACACTGCCCTACCTCTTCCACTTCACACACGTTTTCCTCTCCCTTCCAACTGCTTTGCATCTTTTCCAGCATCATTTATAGCAAAGCAGGGGCCACCTCAGCACAATGGGGATGGAAAAATCCCACAGGCTGGCCCTGGCAGGAAGAGCATTTGATTATATTCAAGGTAGATGAATAATCACAGAATCCCACAATGGTTTGGGTTGGAAGGGACCTTAAAAAGCCTGTCTGTTCTAGTTCAGAGAACTCAGAATATTTATCTGGGCCTCACTTTAGACAGTGCAGTGTGTCCATCCATCAGCTTGTCTGGCCAGCACACAGAGCAGACTGGAATAAACCTCCACAGCTCAGAGTGTCCCTCTCCCAGGGACAACAGCAGTGCTCTGCCAAGGCTCTGCCAAGGTGCATCTCCTGGGGACCCCAGTTCCTCCTCTGCCACCAGTGCCCACCTGCAGCGAGTCCCAGGGGGTGCACACCTTGGGCTGGCCAAAACCTGGCCCCGAAGGCTCAGCCCAGCTGCCCCCACTGCCCATGCCAGGCTTAGGACAGGAACCAGCACAGCCCTTGAAGGCACCTGCACCCTTCTCTGGGCAGGCTCTTTGCTCTCTCAGCTGCTCTGCTGACGCCAGTGACAGCTCCGAGCACGACAGAGCCTGCACACAAGTTATGGGAGGGCAGAAATCACCTGCACATCAGTGGTTGCAAAGATCAACTATGTTTAGGATGGCCTTAAAGGAGACAGGACCGACCCCAAGCCTGGGGTTTGCAATCAAAGCTCAGTGGAACCAGAGTCCCCATCCTGCTGCTGAGCCCCAGGGCTCAGGGTTCTTGTGGCTCCTCCTGCAACATCTGTAATGGCAAAACCAAATCGTAGGAAAGCTCATCTTGTCCCATCCCCTGCCACGGGCAGGGGCACCTTCCACAGGCAGCAGCACCTTCCACTAGCCCAGATTGCTCCAAGCCCCTTCCAACCTGACCTTGAACCTGCCTCCTTTAGTGTTTAAGACCATTTACCAGCCCCCCCTGTGCCCACGACAATCTGCCTGTGCCATAAAGCAAATGGGGAATCACTATTTCCCATTCCCTTCTCCATTTAAGTGCTCCTGGACCCCTCCCCACCCCATCAACAGCCAACAAATGCAAAGGGGAACTCTGGAGAAAAGGAGGAATTTTTCCCTTTTCCTTTGAAGGAACTAACAAGAGCCAGAGTGACATTTATGGATAATTAAAGGCAATACAGACGAGCCCAATAGTTGTAATTTCTCTTTTCAATTGAAGAACCCTTTTCAATCCAGGTCATCTTTGGTCACCAGCTTTACAGCTGTGACAAGCAATTTTTACAGAAACACTGCTAGAGGTTGTAAACTTTAATGACCTTTCACTTTCTGGGCCCTTGTTTTTCCATACCTGTAATTAAGCAGTGCCATATATACACTTAAGGGATAAAAAGGATTCATATTACTGTAAAAGTCATCTCTGTGCTCACCACTACAAACATAACAGCCCTGCAACCACAGACTCAGCTGTGGCCAACAATACAAGAGGAGTCATTACTGTAACTAAATTAGACCGTTTGTTTTCTTTCCCTCAAATCGAGTTGTGTAGGAGCTGCTTTATTGCAAAACAGACATTAAAATTCCAGCAAGACCTCCGAGAGAAAGTAATTTCTATTTTATCAGCACTGTAAAGCTGTCTTTATGTTCTGAAACAGGAAATATTGCAGGGATATTTATAGCTTCAGCACCAAAGCCAGTTCGAATAGAAATGTTACTGCGGCCGGCAGAGCTGTCACATTGCTCAGTGGAGCAGGGAATTTTAGTGAATTTGTGAATTACCGTTTCAGTCTTGACAAGTCTTTCAAACGAGGCCTGTGTGTGCGTGTGGAGCTGCTTTGTGCTTTCAGGATAATGATTAAAGACTTGGATCCCTTTAAGAGGAGATTTCAGTGGTATCTCGGAGATAATCCCTTCCCATCACTGAGCCCCTCTAACGGAGAGCAGGTTTCCAAACTTTGCACTGCCCCAGCAGCTCAGCACTGGGCTCCCTTTGGCTCCTCCTCGTCCATCAGCTCCTTGGACAAGCTGGGTACACAAATCCAGAGCACTGCACTGGTCCTGCAGCACCAGGGATGCATATCCTGCATTGCTGCCCAATATCTCCAAAGGATTAGCAACCTTTCCCTGCCATCCCCTTTGTGGTGCAGGAGGAATTCTGCTCTATTCATCTTTGCCCTCTGCAGTGGGTTTAATGCTGCCATTATACAGCTGAATAAATTGATGCATGGAGAGAACAGGATCATTTGTCTGTGCAAACTTTCTAACTTTGTGGCAGAGGCAGAAGAGCACCTCGGATTTTTCACATGTCTGTGACCACCTTGGCCTTTGTAATTAAACAGGGTTACTAATAGGCTACACCGGGAGAAAATCTGAAATAAATACTTTCTCCCCTGATTAAAGCCATCCATTATCATTCACATGCTAATGGATTGTTTCAGTGATCCACAGCAGAGGTATTGCCAACACACTGCAGAATTCAGCCTGACAAATGTTCCTATCATGATGTAAACAAAATAATCCATATTGTGGTGGTAAAACACACCCTGAGCCCCAGAACAGTTGAGAAGGTCAAACTGAGCCTCCCATGGCTGTGTCAGGAGTGGATTTACCACGTTTTTAATGGCTCTTGCCCACTGCAAGGTTTGAGAAGCTGCTGCTCTCCTGTCAGAAGTCAGCCAGTTGCAGTTTCACATTCCCAAACCTCACAGGTCATGCCCTCCAAGTCACCTCCTTTGCAACCTTCCAGCTGTCCCCATGACACCCCCACTGCACTGCCCATAGGGTCACTTTTGGGGTGCAGGAACCCCCTCTAAATGCAGCAGGTGGTGAGTTTGAGTCCCAGCAGCAGGTCCTCTGCCAGCCCTGCTTGACTTTGCCAGCCAGGGCAAGGCTGAACTCCAGCGTGGGGAGCACTGTGTTGTATAAAAACACCAACAGTTCAGAAAATCAGGAGCTCAGGTTCTTGTTCTGCAACTTGTCAGAGTCTTAACAAGCTTGTAAAAAGACCTTGACACTTACACTTCAGCTCTTTTTCCTCTCCCAGTGATTGTTTTATCGAGCTGATTTTGATCCCAGTCTTTTTTCACAGAGCTGGATTGTGAAAACCATTAGGTGGAGAAGGTTGGTGGGAAAGATCTCTCTGTCTCAGGCTGCAGCAGCAAAAGCACAGCGTGTTCCAAATATGATTCCTCCAGCCCTTAAAATCTTAATCCATGCCAGCTCAGGAGACAGGCAGATCTTACTTCAGCAAAACAAAGTGATTTAAATGAAGTCTGCAATGCCCTGTGACAGGAGACACAATGGTGTGTCCATCCTCCTGGTTCAGCCCCACCTTTGCCATGGTGGATTGAAGACTTGTCTGGTTTGGTACAAGAAGAGAAGCTTTGGAGGGACCTAATTGTGCCCCTTCAAGAGCCTGAAGGGGTGACAAGAAAGATGAGGAGAGACTTTAGAAGGGCTTGGAGTGATAGGAGAGCAGCTTCAGTTTGACAGAAAGTAAGTTTAGATGGATATTGGGAAGAAATTCCTCCCTGGGAGGGTGGGCAGGCCCTGGCACAGGGTGCCCAGAGAAGCTGTGGCTGCCCCAGCCCTGGGAGTGTCCAAGGGCAGGTTGGACGGGGCTTGGAGCACCCCGGGCTGGTGGGAGGTGTCCCTGCCCATGGCAGGGGGTGGAATTACATCATCTTTAAGGTCCCTTCCACCCCAAACCATTCAGTGATAAGACTATGAACATTCCCACCGCTGCAAATGAAAGCCAGCAACACTCTCCCAAAGCCAGACAGTTTATCCATAACTGGAATTTGTCATGGAGCATTTCCCTCCCCACCCATCCATAAGGAAAGCTGCTGTTTTGGCAATTACTGATGTCTGCTGTCGTTTTGCAGGGCTGGGGTTTTGATGAAGCACTTGGTGTTACAGGCTAATATTTCTCATTTCTATTGTCCGCTAATTCTATTTTTTTATGGAAATTGAGCTACAGTTTTATGCACAATGATTCTATTTTTATTTTTTTTTATCCTCCCCAAGAAGTGGGAAGGGTGTGAGTGATGGAGGGAGAGATTTTCCTGAGGATGCATCTTGGGGAAGGGAGGAAGGAAAGGAGGCTCCACACAACTGCTTTCTGGAGGGATCTCTGTGGAAAACCCTCAGAGGGTGGCAGAGGAAGGACTGCAACAGCAGAGAAGAGGGGAAAACCTTTCAAGAATTAGAGAAGTGTGTTTTGAGTCTCAGTAAGTCAAACAGATCCCTGCCTCCACACAGGGCAACAGCTACATCAGTAAATGTTATTTCTGATGGGTTTCCACTTTACTCTGAGCTTGATTTGTTGCCTGATTTGATTTTTGTTTCAACTTGCCGTTTCCCTCTCCCTCACCTTTTATTCTTCTGCTTCTTTTTCATCATCACTCTTTTTCTTCCACAAATCTGTGCATTTCCCCTGACCCTCCCTGCTGACTTCACTTCAGCCCTAAAATTCACACATACCTTCCAAATCGCACTAAGTCTTATTCCCACCAAACTCAGTTGCAAACCATCCTCCCTGCCGCCTTCTTTGAAATGTTTGGGGGGTTTTTTTCTATCCCATTCTCCTCTTTCTATGTTTCTATTTATGCCACGTTTAATTGCTTATTAACATCACAGACCTGATCAAGTTCTCAGCGAAGTCACTGAAGGCTCCCATGACTATTAATAGGTGCTGAACAAGAAACAAGCTTTGTACCTGGAGGTGATAAAAGCCTTTAGAGCTGAGGGTGCTCCAGAAATAACAGGAGCAGGCCTGATTCTCTGCATAGCTAATGCAATCATCCTGGGAAAATAAATGCAGAAGCCTTGTCTTCTCTTGTGTGGGCCTTCAATGGTCTTATGTCTCAAGGATGCTGATAATCATCAGTTGTTTGAAAGGAATTAGCTGCCTTTTCATTCTCTCCCTCCTTCTATCTCTGCTTCCTGAATTTTCTCTTGTGTTTAGTAGAGCCATTTATAAAGTATAGATTCCTATTGATTCCCAAGGAGAATGAACATTAATATACTCTGGTGTCCATCTCTATTCTCCCTTACATGGCAGGGAAAAAAAAAGATTTATATGGTTTTTCTGGGTATGCTGCTGACCTGCAACTGAGTCAACAATCAAGTCACACTAAATTAAACAAAGATATATTTCTTTTGCTGGCCTAGACGAGAATGCTCTGCCATTCTGTCTCTGGGGGAAGGCACATATCTGTTCCCTTGGGTCAAGAAAAGCCAAATTCATTTGGATCAGAACTGAATTTGTACACAAAAAGCACCTGAGCAGCTGCATTTAACATCTCATTTCCCAATGGCAGTTCTGTACTGCTTCAGGCCATTTGAGGTAGGACATTATATACCCAAATACATATAATAGGACTCTATATACCTAAATACATATAGGAATGAATATATACATAAATCATAGAAACACAGAAAGACTTGTGTTGGGAGGGACCTTAAAGACCATCTAGTTCCAACCCCAAAATTAAATATATGCACATGTATATATGCATGAGTGTGTGTAAAAACATACATCTGGAAGTGTCCAAGGCCAGGTTGGACAGGCCTTGGAGCAACCTGGGCTAATGGAAGGTGACCCTGGCCATGGCAGGGGGTTGGAACAAGATGAGCTTTAAGGTCCCTTCCAATCCAAACCATTGTGGGATTCCATATGAATATCCATGCCTGTTCCCCCCTTCCCTAAATGCCCTCCATAATCAGGGGAGCTATTCCTCTTTAACCATGACCCCTGAGCTCTCAGCTTCCAGCAGCTTCAACAAAAAAAGCCATGAAAAATGCAAGACACCACAAAACATCTCCAGATCAATTGCTGTAATTATTCCTGGAGTCATTTCTCAGCCATTCCTCAGGCCCTGCCTATTTACATGAAAGGCCATTTTCTGGCCGACGAGGAGCTCTCCAGCTTTCCTATTTACAGCTGATGGTGTACGAAAGATTTAACACCGCGCCCCGAGGAAATTCATCTGTAGATTGGCACGAAGATAACGAAAAATATAAGTTCCTTTAATCTTAATGTCCTTTATCTGCTGCTCATTACCGTTCAACCCCTTTCCTGGGAAGGCTGTGACAGTGACAGACTCGATGCCTTACAACTACACAACTTCTTCTCCCTGTTTCCAAGAGTGACATTTACAAAGTGCCAAGGACCCAGGACGTATGTACTAGAAAGCAGATCCTCATCCCTTTTGCATTAATTCAAGGTTCAGAGTCTCAACTGCACCGCCGAGGGAAGGGATAACAAAAGGGACAGGGAAGGTTCATAAGCTCATAAATATGTGACAAGCAGTCTTGTCTTATTGCTCCTTTTAGCACACCACGAGACTGGAATTGATAGTGTAATAGACTTCCCCCCAAACACACCGAGAGCCATCGCAAGCTTTTTCATTTTTATCAGACCTAATTTTTATGCTGACAAAAAAAAAAAATTATCAGTGAAAGGCAAAATGTGAGCTGCTTTGCTACAGCATTAATTTTAAACATCTGGAATGGGATATAATGTATGCAGATGTTTTGTAACGGAGACAGGTTACAAGGAAAATAAAATATATTGTGTGTTGGCACTGCTCGTTAATATAAATTGACATCTGCTGAGTCTGGAGGTAGCAGCTCTATGTTCTCCTGCCATCCAGGCTGGAATAAAACTCCATCTGCTATGTTAATGCAGCAGAACATCACTTGTCCCTTAAGTCATCCTTGATAGGAAGAGACCTGGAAACACTATTCGAGATAATATGGAGGTTATATATTGGCCTTATCTAAATATCTTTCCCCACTGCAAAGAAAACTGGTGAAAAATACCAACTCAGGCTGTTTAAGCCAACCTGGAAAATAGCTCATCCCCACACAGCTTTCATATTCAGGCACTGAACATAATTAGGAATTTATTTCCAAAGGAGCTGTTTAGTAGCAAACAGTTGGAAGCTGCAGTGGCAAGTCCAAGAATAAAATTCTGCTCAAACCTATTACACTCACTGGTATAATAATAATGGGCATGATGGACCCAAATGGGGATTTTGCACACAGAGCCATTTCTCATTAATTTCAGGAATTTGAACCAAAATTTGTGGTGTTTGGCTGAAAACTGGACCAGCCATGAGTGATGAGGACATAAAATAAAAATCAGGTTTGTCTGAATTCGCCAAAAATGAGCTGAGACGCATCTAAATAGGAGGATTAAAGGAGCTGAGTGTCTCACGTTTGACCACAGACAGCCCGTCCCCAAGGTCAGGGAGCTCTGGCACCTCCCCAGGGCAGAACTGGTCCAGAACCCTCCCAACACTGGGGGGCTCCTGGGGAAGGAGCTTCCCCCACGTGATCCTCCTTCAAAAGTTCACACAAGAAATATTCACTAACTTTTAAAAACTTTTGAAAATATTTTCAAAGACCTGCTTGGAATATTAAAGGAAAATTCACATCTGATCATTTGAAATCTGACCATGAATGATGTTTTTTGGAACAGGAAAACCAGAGGAGGGCCAGGGAAGCACAGGCTTTTTTATAGTTTTCTGATATCCTAGGATTCCCTTTTCCTGATTTTTTTTTTTTTGGAAACATCCCCAAAGCCACACAAACCATGTCCACAATCTGAAATAGCACCGTGGGTTTTTCTCCTCATTTGCTTTTAAAAATTGTTCTCTGATTGAATCCACAGGGATGCTGAAGGCAAGAAAATGTGCTCTGCATGATGAAGTCCTTAAATAAGACTGTGGGGGGAAGAGGAGTGCTGCCTGCCCCACTCACACACGGGAAGAACTGGGTCACATGTCAAACAGTTCAAAACACGAGGAGGGGGGGAAAAAATCAGCTCAAGGCAACTCCTGGAATAAACCTTTGGGGACTCAATGAAAAATTGCCACCAAATGAAAGCATTACAAGAAAACAGAGAGTAAGAGAGGAACATCAAAAAAAAATCAAATGATATGTTTAAAAGGGCAAAACATCAATAATACCTAGAGAATTGATAAAATGTGTCATTTTAAAGGATGCTGTAAAGCAAAGAAATCATGAAATGCATCATGACTATGAAAGGGAATGAGAGAAAAAAAAAAAGCACCTGCATCTACCTTTATAGATAGTTTCAGTATCCAGGAAATTAGATTTGATTTTCATGACAGAGTGTATACATATATATATGTAAATACATAAAGGCTGATGCATTCCTGTTCAAGAAAGGCTTGAAGTCATTAGAGAATGACAGAACGAATATGACACACGAATATTGGCAGGATTTGTTCAGCTGCCTCGATAAAAGTGACAGGAGCCACTGCTGGTGCTCAGAAATGCCCCTTGACTCCATCTCCTCCCAAACTGGGACCCTGCTGTGTTCCTGCCCCCTCTGCCTGAGCTCTGCTGGGCCACAGCAGCACAGCAGGGGGACACTCCACTGCTTATCCACTGGCAAATGGAATATGAAAAACAATTAACCAAGGCACTGATCATTATATTAAATACTGGCTGTTTACCTACGGGATCCCTCTGTGAAGAGGCTCTGACCACGTTATCTGGAATAACTTGTTTAAGAAATGGCACATGAGGGGTTCCAAATATGTGCAAATTTACCTTTTTTCATGCTAGAGGGATTAATTCTTTCATTTCTTCTCTGCGTAACACTCCTAGAAGTCAAACTAGATCCTTCACAGGGACAAATGAGGGCAGCTTAGAAATTAAGAATGGCCTGTGATGTTCATTGGAGCTGTGTGTTCATCATCGTAATTTATATCATCAGGACCTGTAGCTACTTCATTAATCAGCTGCAACAGGTGTTAAGCAGCAGAAATACATTATAAAACCATTTTTTAATGTGAATATTCACCAACTGCAGATGGGAGGAGACGCTCAGAAAAGCAGTATTTGACTCAACCAGCCAGTCCCTCCCATTCCAGAGAGGCTACAGAGGTGTCTACAGCCTGGAGAGGAGGTGGCACAAAAAGGGTTTTTTCAGAAGGTACCTAAAGCTTCCCATAAACACCACAAAACTGGGCCAGAAACAGGACAAAACTGGGCTTTTCCTGTCACAGTCCGGTGTTTTGGATCAAGATATGAAAAGCTCCCCATGGGCAGGGACACCTTCCAATATCCCAGGCTACTCCAAGTCCCATCCAACCTGGCCTTGGACACTTCCAGGGATGGGGAATATTCAGCCCAATCCTCCCAAGTTCCTCAGAGCAGAACAAACACACAATCAGGGATGAGTTCAGTAACAAAAGACTTCTTCTTGCTTCAGAACCATTCAGTGAGCTGCTCCTTCTGTCTTTTGTTTTTTTGAGTTACGTTTGTTTTCAAAGAGAGATGAAAATATAGACATAATTTTGGAATAATTGCCTGCAATTCACTGGCCACAGAAGAATGACTCATACCAGTTTCTCTTTGAATCTCCCTAACTGGATTCCCAGCTGCTGGGGCTGGGAGCTGACCCGAGCAGCTCAGGACTTGTATCATCTAAAAAAGGGCATCTCCCTCCTAGTTGTCCATTACATGAATAAATGAGCAAAAATAGTCAATACATCAGTCACAAATTTATGCTTTTGCTGCAGTACATCTCACTGAACTCCTAATGTTTTGTGTCTCCGCCTTCATTGAAGCATCACGATCAGGTGATGCTTATAGAAGGACTCTTGCTACAAAGACCCAGTTATTCCCCTTGCTGGGATTCCTACCAGTAAATATTTGATGCTGTTTTAGCACAGGAAGCAGAGGGGAAAAGCCTCCCCAAATAACTCCAGGCTCCCTTCGTGCTGCTGTGCTGTGCAGCCACAGCTGCCCTGTCAGGGATCTGGCATCCTGGAAGGCTTGAAAGCAGAAAATAAGCAACTTGCACACTCTGATTGAAAATTATGGAAAGCAGGGCTTTGTTGTGGCACACGCCTGCCTGCCTGGATCTCAGAGGCAGCCAGAGCGTAGCTCCACGTTTCATAATGGATGAGATGTAAAACTAATTTTAAAACAAACTATTAGCATGAAAGTGTTTCACTTCATCTCTGTATCAAGGCTGCTTCTCACATCTCTTGCCTGGTGCTTAGCAGAGCTCAAAGTCCCAGCAAATAACTCAAAGGATTCCTTAGAGGGGATGGTGTGGCACCTGCACCAGAGGTCGAACCTCAAACTGCAGCTCTCTCATTTATTCGGTCCCAGAGCAGCCAGTGGTTGGGCTCTTGTGACAGATTGTGCTACCCCAAACCCCCTTGGTCTCTGAATTATTAAAATATGGGGAGTTTGAAATGGACTGGCAAATGGGACATGCTGTAAATCTCCACCTGTGTGTCTGCACCTGCTTTTTAGGCCAAGATCACATGCCAGGGAAATGGCAGCATTAGGTATAAGATAATTAGGCAGGGATTAATAGTACAAGAGCAAGTCAAAAAAAAAAAAAAAATCAAACTTCCACAGACCAGAGCAATTTAAATCCTAAATAAGATCAGTGGAAGGTGTCCCTGCCCATGGCAGGGGGTTGAACAAGATAAGCCTTAAGGTCCCTTCCAACCCCAGGAGCAGTGAGGTTCAACAAGAGTCCACAGGTGATCCCTGATACAACTCAGAGGAGCTGGGCAGAATGTTTTCCTGGGCATTTAGGTAATAACACACCAGTTTTCCCATTCTGCACGAAAGCAGCCTGAAATGTCACAAAATCCATCATGGAGGGGAAAATAATAAATAAATCTACAAAGTTTCTGCCACCCAACAACCAGATTCTCCGGGCTACTGAAGAACCTACTTTGAATTCCTGTTCCCAGCAATGCATAATTATTAATGTTTGGTTTATTTTTTTAAAAAAAAAACAAGTTCTAGTATAGATTTGTTTCATTATAACTGATTTGTTTCCAAGAAAAGCTTTGATTTTTTTTTTTTTACAAGAAGTTACACCCCAGAAAACAAATCCTGACTCAATTCACATGATTATTTTTCCAGGGCCAAGCTTCCATTTCATTTATAGTGCTTGCCTGCAGTTACATCCATCCTGCACCCAAATCCTTGGGAATTCAGGGATGAGCTGCACAGGCACCTTGGTCTTGGCTGGAGCCAGGAGCAGCCTCACACTAAACTGACTCATTCCCACTTCCCAGCCACTGCAGCCCCTCTGTTCAGGTGTGTCTGACTGATAACCTGGATTATCCAGTGAAGAATTAATTCCAGCAGCACAGTTCCAGCATATCAACTGCACTGCTTGTTTTCAGATGCCATCGTTTAGAGAATGTTCAAGGGAATTGTACAAGAGGATTCACTTTATGATGCGGATGAAGTCGGCACTGAATTCGAAACGAGCTGGGTACCACATGCTAAATTGTGTCAGCAACACCTCAGTGAACAGAAATATGAGCTTTTCTCTGTCTCTGAGACACCTCTCCTCGAGTGATCCATAGAGTGGCATCCTTATCAACCTAGACAGAACAGTAGATTTTATGACAAATCTGTCAGCTGTGCAGGCTTTGAGATACGTTTCCAGCTGGATGCAGCCAGCAGGTGGAACGAGGATGTGGGCTCTCACATCAGCACTTCTCAGAGTTGTACTTCAGATAATACACTAAAACCGCCTGAAAGGCCATTTCCCATTCCCTGCAGAGATCAATATCCCATGGAGCTCTCAGACATGAGATGGTTTCACGGCCCAGTTTGCTCCTTGCAGCCCCTTCCACCTCCCATGCCAATGCTTCCTTGGGTTGGAAGTGACCTGCAGCACCCACAGAACAAAGTGGGAGGAAAAGTTGGACAGAAGTTCAAAACCCCAAGTGATCTGCAGGCAGTGGGCACAAGAATGAAGACATGAAACTCCTCTTAGGGCCCAACTATTCCTTTCCCCCAGGGCTCCAATCTCCCCAGCACAGACACACTCACATAACCCTGGGAATCAGGTGCACAGTAAAACACAGATTACAGTATTTTCCATATCAGGGCATCTGCAATGTTTCATATACTCAGAATAAGAGTGTAAGTACTAAAAATAGGATCAGCTCACAAGCACTAAGACCAGGTTCACTCAAACCCCTCTCCTTACAGTACCTCAGGATTTGTGCCCTGCTCAGCTGCGCAGAAATAATCAAAATGGTACCTTTGCAGCCACCAAGAGATCTGAGAGTGCAGCAAGTTTTGACTTCTGGAGTTTGTGCATCCAGCCATGGAAAGAAATAGGTGATTGCATCTGGCATCAAAGTGATAGATTTTCACAGGGAGGCTTCAACCTGAAGTACCAGGATACAAGCAATTGCAAAAAGCAGTGTGCTTTCAGGTTGTTGCATCTCCCCAGTTTGATGGAGCAGACCCAGGACAAAGACGTGAGGTGCTTAAATTTCACTGCCACACGCCTGAGATGTCACTTGGGCTTTACCCATTGCAGGGTAGGATCTTAAAAGAGCATGCTTTATTATCTCTCAATAAAAGGCAGTGTGGTCAAAATAGCAACTGCCAATTTGCAGGACAGTGTGGGTTCCAATCTGTCTGTTATTTACATTATAATGGAAATGGGATGGAAGGGATGACAAATCCTCTCTGCAGATACAATGAGCATCCAGACAGAAAGGAGTTATTAGCAAACATTCATTTAGCAGAGGCAACTACTGCTGCTACAGCCTGGGTACTGCATTGGGCAGAACACGAGCTTGGAACAGGAATACCTCAAATGAACACACAGGGAAGAAAAATGATGAAGGGAAACATCACTGGCGCGGCTGCATATGGCAGCAAGCACCGTGCCAGCACTGGGATCCCTCCATCACCAACATCCAAACAGCCCCATTAACTCTTTGTGTGTCCCTCTGGGGTCTGGGAAGAGTCAGGAAAACAGGACTTCAGGCCTTGTCCAAGGTAGTGCATTGCTGAAAGCCACATGCAGCTGCCAGATGCAGCCAGCTGTGCGCTAACCCTGCACAGCCCAGCTTTGGAGGGAAGCAGGAGGAAGGAAGGGGCTCTGAATCCACAGCTGGGTTTCCCTGATGGCACAGCCTGTAGCTGACACCAATGGGCTTATTTCTGCTGCCTCTCCCATCTTGTGCTTTCTTGTTCCTGTAACAGGTGCAGAAATTTGGTGTCTAACAAAAACATATGAAGAAATAAAAACCAAACAAGCCACCAGCACAGCACCCTTCTGTCTTCCCCAGCAAGGGAACTCATCACTGCCCTGCATGTGGTGTCAGCTCTTCCTCCTCCAGCCCAGCTCTCACAAACCCTGCACTAAAACCCAAGTGATTGACTGGCTGACCCCACAGGACCACCTGTGGCCACCTCTCAGTGTCACAGTGGCCTTTTTGTACTTAGTTTTTGCCTCTCTGGTGTGTCTGCAGTCCTGCTCAAGTCACGTGCATCCTTGCAGCAGGTTTGCTGTTATCCACAGGAACAATATTTCTAGCAGGACTCTGAAAATCTGAGCTGGAGAGACAGTGAATATTTTAAACTTGTCATGTTCAAAAGCTTCGTTTATGTCAAAAAAAATCTCATTTAGTGCAGAGTTTGCAGACTCTGGTGACAAGGCCCACTCTTTTCTAGGAAAAACACTGATGAAGAAAAGCATCTCCCGAACTTTCAGGGAGCTCATCCACTGCAGGCTCATCCTCAAGGGAATGTCAGTCCCCAGGCATGTGCAGAGCTGTTACCCTGACAGGGTTTTGATCTGCACAGAAATCTTTGAGTCTGCTTCCGACACGAGTGATAATAAAGTAAAACTTAACCTTTTCCATTGGAAAAGCCAAGTGGGTGCCTCTCTGAGCACAAGCAGCTCTCGGCTCTACCTCTCTCTTGTTTCTAAAATCCAGTGAAGGGGGAACAATGGGGACCCAATCCTTAACACTTTCATCTCCCTCCAGGATCCAAATTTTGACAAGGAAGCACTAGAAAAGCTCACCAGCAGCTCAGCACCCCCATTTTACCCCAGTGCCAACCCTGCCCCACGACCAGCAGCTGCCACTGCACACACAAAGCCTTCACCCCCAAGTCCAACCCCAAATTCTGGCAAGACTGTCTGCCCTTCATTTATATTCCTTCTCCTGTCAAAAGGGTGACATTAACAAGCACACTGCAAGGGGGGCTTTGTGCCAATTAACAATTTCTCGTTCGCTTAATTAGAGGACACATGTTTTTAATCACAGCTAAGAATGTGGAGTGATTGAGAAATTGATTTGGCACTTTTGAAAGCCACAGTGTCAGTGCAAGGGATTTAATTTGGCAGATGTGGTTAAAGAAGGAGCAAAGGTCTTAACTGACTTTGGCTCATCGGGCTCAATAGTGGGCTCAGGAAATATTTACATGGACAATATTTCCCTACCAACACCACGGAGAGGCTACTCTGAATTTTCAAGACATTGAGAAATGTGTATAAACCACCACCACTGATATAATCTTTGGATTGGCATCAATTATTTTGCAGCACAAATATGTCCTCTCTGCTCTGCCTTCTCTGAGCAGGACATGCTCCCTTCCCATGATCACCTCCCCCCAGAGGTGAAGGAATTACAGTAACCTGGTCATTTCATCTCAAGCATTTCAGTTCCACTGCAAAAAATCTTCTCCTGTACTCTCAAATGCAAGTAATAAACAACTCTGGGACATCCCTCACCCAGGAGAGGGCTCCTGTGTGGAATGAGAAGGTCTCAACATCCAAAAACACACACAATACTCCTCCAGCGAGGCTCTGATGAGATTTACTGCTGGCCCAGCCTTCTGCAATAGGAGACCTTTGCAAACCAGGTGGATGAGACAGTTTTGGTCACAGAAAAAGTCAGTCCATGACTCCTTGGCCAGAATTCAGCCTCAGTTGGAGGTGTGCAACTGGAGATCCTAATTCCATATTTCCCTCTGTTCAATGACTTCATCTCCTAGGGTATAAGGCATAATCAGGGAAGAGACATACTGCTTTAGAAATTATCTCAACACAAGCCAGACCAGTTGCCACCTCCCTGGCCTGGAGTTCAGCCACCTCAGACCTCCTCTTGTGACAGCACCATGCAATTTCTTCTCCTAAATTAATCCCAGCAGTTCCCAGAGGAGAGCAAGGACAAGGTGTTGTGAAGCCATTTGTGCTAAAAGTTTCTGTCACCAGAACCTGAGCAAAGGATCAAAGTGGTGACACCTGAACTGGACACCTTGGAAAAGGAACTGCAGCTTCACTTGTTCTCCTGCCCTGTGTCTGCAGGAGGAGCACAGACACAGACCTGTTTAAAGGCCTTCCCCAGGAACACTCAGGATGGGATATTCCTGCCTCAGAACCACCTGGAATTTTGCCTCTGCATTTTCTGGATCAGCAGCTGTCATTCCCCCCACTCACTGTAACTGCAGCTTTCATTTAACAGCATTGCTGCACATATTCCTTTTGCCATCTCGCTCTGACCTCGCCTTTGAAAGGCTGGAGCCCAACGTGCTGGAGCCCAACGTGCTGGAGCCCAACGCGCTGGAGCCCAACGCGCTGGAGCCCAACGCGCTGGAGCCCAACGCGCTGGAGCCTTTGCACAACGCGAGAAACGCTGACATTTTCCAGCAATCACATACACAGGAATAGAAGCCCCAAGGTCTCGGCAAGCAGGAACAGTATTTATGCAAGTGCTGAAATGAGAGGTTTCAGGCAACAAAACCATAAGAAATGAACAACTCACAGCATGGGCTTGACAGAGGCCGCCTCTGATGCAGCTGGGTCAGCAGAGCCGAGCCTGCTCTGACACCACAGCTACAGACCAGGGTCTGTAATCAGACAGCACCTCATTTCTACCCAGTCTTGTGCTTCATAGACCACCTCACTGCCTTCTCTGGGGAGGAGATGAAATGGCTACTCCCAGCTTTAAGTTCACCTGAAAACTAATTACACTCCCAACTCCAGCCCCCTGACCTTTGTGTGGGCATTTCCACTCCCCCTTCCAACCTGGCACCGCTTCCCACGTGCACTTTAAATGACTGCACAGAGCTCTGGGTCAGAGATGTGCAAGAACTTCAGCTCTGCCCAGCACTGCCCTGTGTCTGAGCTGGCACGAGCCAGCTCTCCAGCTCGGATACCCCCTCGAGCCCATTCCCCTTCCAGGACCCTGAGCTGAGCCATTCTACGGGATCTCATCTACTGGTCTCATCCACAGACTTTGGAGAAGCACAAGTTTGAATTTCTCCCATATCAGCCACCTCCAAGGAGCTTCCCCTGCCAGGTTGTAACAACAAAATTCCAGTTGATTCCAAATCATCTCAGAGCTGTTTTTCACAGGCTCAGTGCTGACCTTGTTAAAGCTTTGTTGTCTTAACAAATTTGGAATACGTCACCCAAAATGAGAGCGAGCTCACTGTTTACTAAACGTGGAGAGATCTTGTTTCTCCCCTGGATTTGTTTTTCAATGTATTCCCTTCCCCCCACCACCCAAATTTAATAAATACTGTAGAAAGGTTAAGGTCAGAAATAGATGGATTCTCTAAGCTAGTAGACTGGAAACATTCAAGGAATGAAATCAGCAGAACCCAAGCCAGCTCTAATAGCTTTCATCTGTTATGTTTGCCTTCTTTCACTAATCTAATGCCCATGTTTTTGTAAGAGAGGAGTTAAACATAACTTTTTTTCTTCCCAGATTTATGAGTAATATGCAGCAAATCGGGCAGATCACTCATGCAAACAGTAGCTTTCCAATTCTCAGAAACATTCATCTTGGATAAAAATGGAATGTGGAATTTTTCAGAAATGCCTCAGCCCTTTTGCAAGCATAGCTATTGATTTACCTTTAGAGGAGCAATTAGAAGATATATATGCAATGTCAATGTTGTTGTTAATGAAACATATCTTTCCCTACTCAGTATTCTGCTTATTTTCTTAGCTACAGAACTTGAAGGAAGTTAAAAATCACACTGCAGTATGAGTTGGTGAGGTATTACCAAAAGATAATCATATTTCAGAGAGCATCACTCATCCTGAGAGATCTCAAACTGCCTGGGCAATATTTGCATAGGCACACAATTTCTGAAACAGTGGCAGAAGAGAGACTTTATGAGAATTCTTCTGTCCTCTCCACTTCTACACAGAATTGAGGAGGCAGCAGGTGTAGTGGGAGTCAGGTGAGCTTGTGGAGCTGGACCAGTACAGAGCAGGTCAATCTCCACTCCTGCACTGGAGGGCTCAGAGCAGGAGCCCTTCTCCAGGCAGGGGACAGGCAGCTGAACCCCCTGGGCCACAAAACACCTCCCAAAATAGGCTTGGATTAACCACACAAGGAGAAACCCCCAATTCTAATGGCAAGTGTAACATTGGCTGGACCTTATGTATTTTCTTGCCTCCAAAATGAAACCCGGAATCACTGAGGTTGGAAAAGATCTCCCAGATTATTGAGTCCATCCTGTGCCTGATTCCCACCTTGCCACCCAGCCCAGAGCACTGAGAGCCACATCCAGTTGTTCCTTGGACACCTCCAAGGGTGAGGATTCCACCACCCTTCCAATGCCTACCATCCTTTCCATGAAGAAATTCTTCCTGAGAAGAATTTCTGTGCAATTTTTAGCCCTTCATTATCTCCCTGAGGACAGAGGGTTAGGCTGTCCTACAGAGACCTAATCTGTATTGCCAGCAGAATTACATTTATCACATCTGTTGAGTCACCCAGCTAGATTTGGATGTCGTGCTCTTTCCTCCTTTCTATTTCTATTTATCTCTCTCCAGCTAACTTTTCAAAGTCAAATTGATGATGAATTATGGAAGGCAACTACATTTTATACAGCATCATGATTTCTGAACATCTTTGTCACCCACACAACAATCCCAGCTCTCTGGCAATATTAATGGATCCTTCCCCGCAGCAAAGCTAAACCAGCCCAGCGAGCCTTTGGGTGGGGGCGAGGCAGTTTATGGGGTGATCCATCAGAGCAGTGGCCTGAGACCACCAGGTCAGAGAGGCTGCAGCAGCAGATCCACAGAGCCAGCAGGGCACAGCTGGAAAGGAACACACTCCCATTCCCCCCTTTTCATTTTTCCCGGAGCCCACAGCACCAGGAGCCCCTGGGAATGGTACACGTGGCACTCAGTGATTTTGTTCCACCTGGAGACACAACAACCCTCCCCATTGCTTCAGACTCAGATTCTTACATTTCACAGAGACGTTGGATTCTGACCTAGAGTAAAAGCTGGGTCACTTCTCAAATCCTTTCCCCAAGACCAACAAAACCACCAGGGATGGTTAGAGAAGGAGAGTTACATACCTCCTGGAGAAAATGGGAGACTTCCAACCACAAATGCAGAATTCAGCCCATCCTGTTGCTGGAAAACGCCACCTTCCTCGTCACTCTTCAGAGCCACCTCTCCCCTTAGGAGCAGCTTTTGAAGGAGAGCACTGCCCAAGCCAGACAACTCAGCAGCACTGCAGCACCATCAGCCCCTGTGCCCGACCCCCTGATTCTGTAGCTCCACCAGGTGCTTTGGGACACACCTGCAGCTGTGACTCAATTGCCAACAGGTTCCATAAATTACAGCAATCAACTGATAGCAGTAACTTTCAGCACCTGTGCTTTTGAAAAAAATAGCCATTTAGAGAAGCTCGGAATCACTTCTACCCTGGTTTATTCCTTCTTTTGTTTTATATTTGATAATAAAGTTATTTTATCCTGAACTGATATTCAGGCACTGCTTGGAATGATGTTGTCATTGTCAATGTTCTATTCAGAGCATGAGGCTGAGAAGTCAATGGTCAAACTAGTCTATAAAAACAGGTCAAGGAGAAACAATGCATAAATAATTTGGGGGCTTGAATGTCAGCTGAGTGTTCTGGGCAACATCAGAACCAAGAATGATCATTGGGATACCAGGCTGAGGTTCTTAGAAAGCAGCTGAAACTCACTGGAAAAAGGAAAGCTCTTAAAAACAGTGAATTAGAATAATTTTTATGAAGAATTAAATTAGTTTAAATATT
The DNA here is from genome assembly GCA_013396735.1 of Grallaria varia. NCBI lineage: Eukaryota > Metazoa > Chordata > Aves > Passeriformes > Formicariidae > Grallaria > Grallaria varia. Next base: position 773,439 of record VWZG01007175.1, read on the forward strand.
TACAGAATATGACATAATTACTGAAAAGATTAAGAAAAATAGGGAAATTGCTAAACAAATAAAATGGCTACCAACAAACACATTTCTCAATGAAATAAAAGGATTATGGCAAAGCTTGCCTGTGAAAATTGATAAAAAGCCTTATTCCCAATTTTCTCTCAATCCGTTAAGAGCCAGCCATGTGGAGAAATTATTAGTAGCTGTAATATCTCAACCTGTATTTTTAATCAGTCATTCAAATTAATGCAAAGCAGATGGAGTGGACCATATTTTCCTAAATCACACACATGACAATATGTAATTGAAGTTTTTGAGCTTAGAAACCAAAATGTACCAAAGCCACAGTCCCAAGTCCCACGTTTTCTTCCCTGATCTACCAAATCCATGGAAGGTACATCAGACTCAGAGAGTCATAAGATCACAGAATCCCACAATGGTTTGGGTGAGAAGGGACATAAAAGCTCATCCCATCCCACCCCCTGCCATGGGCAGGGACACCTCCCACCAGCCCAGGTTGCTCCAAGCCCCGTCCAACCTGCCCTTGGACACTTGCAGGGCTGGGGCAGCCACAGCTGCTCTGGGCACCCTGTGCCAGTGTCTCCCTCATCCATGACACATCTGGAGCATCTCCTGTGCCGGGCTGTAGACAAGCCCTGGTTTGGGAGCCCTTGATTGGAAATGATTTGTAGAAAATACTGCTATTAAAAGTGTGGTCCGTATATTTTTTTCCCCCAAACAAGGACTGGTCTGTCTAATCTATTTGGGGCAGATATTTACATAACTGATTAGTAAAAATCAGCAACAACAGTGCAGATTAGAAAAGATTTCTTCACTGCAAGAGTGGTCAGGCACTGGGACAGGAGTCACTATCGTTGGAATTGTTTGGAAGATGAGCAGAGGTGGCACTTTGGGATATGGCTGAGTGGCCGAGGTGGGATTTGTTCAAAGGCTGGGCTCGATGGTCTCGGAGGTCTTTTCCAACACTAATGATCCTGTGATTCTATGAAATGCAGACCCGAGACTGGTGTGAGGTGGGGGATATTTGCTGCTCTAACACAACGGCGCTGGAGCAGAGCCATGAATCCTTCACGGCTCCGTGACTGTCCCATCTCCCACCCGCAGCTTCTGCTCCACCCAGAGGGTCCCGATCCAGGCTCATGCACTGTGCTGGGAACAAACCAGTGTGTCCCTGCGTCCCGGTGGGTTCCTGGGTCCCTGAGAGCCGGCAGCAGCACCCGGGATAAAAGCAGGAGCATATGGAGCAGCAGGACAAACACGTCTCCTGGCGTCTGGCAGGAGAGCGCGGAGAGGCGCGAAGGAAGTCGCAAGGAAGGAGGGGAGCAGACAGCTGGCCTTGGAGCACAAAGCACCATCTCTCACACACATGGCGAGGCCAACAAAGCCCTTCTGCTCCTTCCCATGCGCGGCAATCTCGCCGCGAGACTAACGAAGGTTTGTGCAAAGGGCTCCTGACCTTTGGAGACCAATTAAGCGCATGTGCACCCACCTATGGGAAACACGAGCACATCAGCTGGGTATCCAGGGCCCCTCTTGGCAAGGGGAGGTTCTGGGACGTCCTCCAGTGATGAAGACACGGTTGGGTGTGCGAAAAGCTCCACTGCTCCAGCAGGGCCATGAAACATCAGCATCTCAGAGTTGGGGCTGCCTTCTTGGAATGATGCAACACCCTGGGAAGGACCCAGAGGGATCATCCAGTCCAACCCCTGGCCCTGCTCAGGACACCCCAAAATCCCATCCTGTCACTGAGAGTGTTGTCCAAACACCCCCTGAGCTCTGGCAACCTTGGGACCATGGGGAATCTGTTCAGTGCCCCACCACCCTTTCCTCTACACAAAGTGCTCAGAAAAAGATGTTGCATATTAACCTGGTCCATGGAATCGATGTGTAAATTAGAAAATTTAATGATCATTAATCTTATCACAAGTGGGAGAGGCTCACAAACACGCCACCACTCATCCATACCCCCTTGATCTGAGTGTTTTAATTGGAAGCTTTGGACTAAGGGAGAGGGAAGTGATTTTTGCCAACATTTCCAAACTCTTTAGTGATCAGAAACTCAGAATTTCTGTTCCACTTCAAATGTTAATGGGTTTTCTTTCTGATGTGCAGAAATTGCCGTGTTTATACACTAAAATGGTAAGCACTAAGTGATGACAGATGAAGATGTGCACTGCAAAAAAATGAACTGAGGTGGGAAGGCTGAATTTTAAAAAAACAAGTTTGAAGGAAAAAAACAAATTCTCCCGTGAAAAACAGAATTAAACATGCCACAATATTTCCTGTTATTTCTCTCAGAAACCCCAGATAGACTCAAAAATGGGTTCAAAATTCACTGGAGGTCTCTTTGCAAGGGATCCTTCTCAGTGAAGAAAGGTCTGCTTCTCAGTATAACATTGCTCTTTAAATTATAACCTCATAGCTATAATAATTAAATAACTATAATTAAACATATATTATTATATAAATATATCCATGGTACTCCAAAGGCACTTGTTTCAGTATTCTTTTCAGAGGAGTAACTGCTCTTCCGTTTCAAACCAAATACGGATTTTCCTCCCTGTTGGAGTGGGTTTGATTTTGTTGTTTGTAGATCTGTTTGCATCAACCTCTGCAAATAAAACAAAAGCTTCCTTTGCCTTTACAGTTCGTTCTGCTCCTCGTCACAGCTGGCAGGACCCACAGAGCAGCAGCGTGGCTGCCCCAGGTCAGGCTCGACCGGGAGCCACCTCCCCCTGTTGTCACACACCTTGTGCTCCATTTCCAAATATTCCCCTCCTGGTAAAATCCTGTATTTTTTTCCAGGTGAGTCCGGGGGAGGAAGGCAAGCACCGACAGCCACAAAGGCTGCGATGAGAGTGGTTTGGTCAGTTTGGAACAGAGCCTGAGATAACCCCCCAGTTAATCCTGCAGCCACAGCCTCCAGCCAGCGCCAAGCAAGTCCCCTCTGCTGGGATAAATCCACGGGCAGGGAGCCAGTGGAGCTGTGCTAGCGAACACTGACTGAGAATCTGCTCTGCTGTTTCCAAATAAATTAAAAAAAACCCCACCGACAGAAGGTTGGCTACGTGTGCGTGTGTGTGGAGAGGGAGGCTTCAAACAGATAAATCGGGAGGGAAGCGCCAGGTCTGCAGGGGTTTTTGATGGATTACGTTGCATGTTTGAACATAATACACATTAAGGCTGGAGACACCGATGCTTTGAATGGTGTGAAATTCCATCTAATGTGGGTTGTTTGCCTGACACAAACATGTTTAACACGAGATGGAACAAAGGCGAGAAAATCACAGCAGAGTTTCTGAGTGATGCTTGAGAAATTGTTTGCTCTTCCTCCCACCTCCCCGTTCAAAAATGCTGCATCTCTCCTGCAGCCCCACACCTGTCCCCCCCACCCCCAGCAACGGGTTAGTAAATAATTCAGGGGAAAAAACCAAGCACCAGGACTCAGAGTAATAAAAATGATGTCTCTATCCAGTGTTGAGGCGCATCGTGCCACTTAAGCAAGACGGATGGGAGGATGCGCCGTCCTTTGCTGGGTAAAACTGCACCGAGAGAAGCTGAATGAGCCCGAAATTAGAGCAGGGGCTGAGCCGGGGGTGGAGGTACCGCTGCTGTGTTGCCTGACAAAGATGCAGGGAAATGTAATTTACTCTGAAATGACACTTTGAGGGGGGAAGAAAAATCAACACGCAGGAGGGAGCTTAGACTCATTAGCGGCCCAGCCGCAGTATTTCATCGTTAATAATAATGAAGGGCCTGGCTGAACCAGTGGCTCACAGTCACACTCAAGTCTCCAGTTTTAGGTAACACATAATAACTGGCAGTGCAGCAGGGACGTGGGATGAGGGATGTGGCACACAGGACGTGGGCTGGGATGGGCAGCCTCTTCAGGAAGTGATTCTGATTTATGCCAGGCTGGGGCAAAGGAATGAAAGGTGAGGTGTTCCTCATCTCCAGCTCCAAGAACTTCTGGCAGCAGGGCAGTCTGGGGCTCCACCGCTCAGACAACTTCCACTCAGTTTTATAAATATTCCCCTTGATGGGAAATATATTCCACGCCTGTGGGAAACAGGGAGGAGCAGAGACAGAGGGAGGTTGTGGTGGGGAGACCACAGCGGGGAACAGACACGTGGCTGGAGCCTCAACTGAGACTTGAGCAGCCAGAGCTCTTTGACCAAATCCAAGCTTAAGGACCACGGCTGGTCAAAACAATATTTTTACCTTTCAATATTTAAAGTCTTTACCTCACTTAGAAACCCTCCTGATGAAAGATATTTTCCCAGGATCACAGAACTGAAGCGTTGGAAGGGACCTCTGGAGACCACCCAGTCCAACCCCCCTGCCCAGGCAGGGTCACCTGGAGCAGGTGACACAGGGGCATGTCCAGGTGGGTCTGGAATGTCCCCAGAGAGGGAAACTCCATGCCCTCCCTGGGCAGCTGGTCCAGGCTCTGCCACCTCCATGGAAAGAAGTTCTCCCTCATGTTGAGGTGGAACTTCTTGTGGTTTAGTTTCTGGCCAAGGTTCCTTTCCCACCACTCTTTCCATTTTGCCCCCTCCACATCACACCTGGCTATTGTCTTCTCAGCGCTGCAAACTAAGCAAGCTCTGCCTGTATCAGAAATTTGGTGGAAAACCAGCCAGAAAAAGGGAGGATGGACATGATGCTGAGATGTCAGCAATGGCCTGTTTGTGACTACCAAGCCAGGATCTCACAAGGACAGCAGCTATCCCTCCCATGGAACCCTGCACCCCTTTTCCTTTAGATTATTGCCCTAATTCTGCAGTGCTGAAGGATCTCTGTGTGATTCAATTCTAGAAAGAGCTGGAGGTCCCAATGGCCAGAGATCACCTAGAACTGAAAGCACATTTGCAGTTAAGCCTCAGACCCAACGTACTGAGCAATTCTCACAATCTAAACACATATTTCGGTGCCAAAATGGAATCTGAGCTCTTTAGAAGGGCTTGTCTTTCAATTCTGAGCGTTGAAAACTTGGCTTTCAGCATCGCTCAGATTCTGGCCTGTGGTATTTTGCTTCCACTGCAAGCCAAATAAAGCCCAGCACCCCCAGAATGTTCCACGCTGCTTTAAAGCTGAAGAATAATTTATAAATATTGATTGTGTGCTGGAGGCTCAATCTTGCAAGGTGCTGAGTACACACACATCTTACTGCTGCCCTTTGGACAGCCTCAGGGGAAAGAGACTTGATAAATGCACAATACAGTTATTCTGGCAAGAAGAAGTGCCAAGTGCTGTTATTGTTATGTCCCTTCAAACACGAGTGCAGATTTATTTTGAAAGCACACATATAGTGGGAGTTGCAAGGTAGAGGTAAGACATTAATTATGCCTCAGCACGAGAGCTCTGACAGATTATGGGCAGGCTAATTAAAGTCTTTAATTAAAATACATGGTCCTTGCAAAGCTCAGACTAGATCTGGAAGAGCTGGCTCCAGGAAGGTTGGAAATTACCTTAGTGAAGGCTCCCAGGACTGAACAGAGCCCAGAGTCTTCACTCTGCTGTGCAACAGCAGATCAGCAGGATCTTGGTGCCTGGTGGGGTGTCAGTGGGTGACTCCAGAGCATAAAGGGGCTTACAAGGACTTCCCTCAAGGCATGGAGTGATAGGACAAGGAGGAATGGTTTCAAACTAAAAGAAAGTAGGTTTAGATGGGATATTGGGAAGAAATTCTTCCCCGTGAGGGTGGGGAGGCCCTGGCACAGGGTGCCCAGAGAAGAAACACAACCTGTCCCTTTGGCTTTTGTACAAACCTACAAGCAGAGCAACAGCCTGGACCTCAATGCTGTAAAGTTTCTTCCACAGAGATGCAATTTGAAAGGGTGGGTTCATAATCCTGGAAAAGTGCCCCACTGCAGATCCTGAACTCAAAACTGGAAAATGGTTCACTTTTAATTAAGAGAAGCTTCTGGTTTTCCCCTTTTTGCTCTGTACCAGAAAGCACAACATTTGGGTTGTAAAGACTAAGTATCAATTTATGTTTTATCACAAAAACCTTGGCTTTCAGACTCTTTCTATAGGTTTAACTGAATCTTTTCAACTGAGTTATGGTTTATATTTCCATAAATTACCATATGAAACTTGTTAATATTTCCTGACTATCCTTTTTCATAGCACTATTAGACAAGGTTCTGCGCTTTTGTTTGGGACTCAATGTCAGCGAATCAGAATTCATGACTGTGATCAGTTAGGAACACAGCACAATAATTTATTCCCTAACATACAGCCTGGGTGTCAAATAATCCGTCCTGAGAAACGCTATCTGAAATCAGCAGAATTTTATCATGCAAATTACAGGAAGTGTTATCGTTGGGAACAGCGGGAAGTTCCTGATTCTCTGTCATTTACACATTAAATGAGCTCAGACTTGCTCTGTGCAAGGCACTGAGCTGGGAACGGGCCCTGGACGCGGGTTTTTTATAGAATCACCAATAGCAGGAAAGGGCAAGAAGAAGTTCACCTACTCACAAGTGTTCATAGTTGGATTTAATCTCCAGCACGATTCCCTGCTGGTGAGGTTATTTATCCACGAGTGAGGCAGCGGGATCTACAGCTCTCCATTGGGCTGTGGCTGCACTGGGGATGTGAAGATACTTGGGTGGCTCTGTACGTGCCATCCCTGGAGCTGGGAGCTTGGGGAAAGACCCCCAACATCCCCACAGTGGTTCCAGGTGAGGGTGGGAACACACTCTGCTCGACACACGAGTCCTGCAGGACCCAGACACCATTCCAGAGCAGCAGAGTTTCATCCCTGAGCATAGGTTATCTCTGGGTAACAGGAATGCAGTGAAGGCAATGCCATTTGTTTCTCCATGAGAGGAACTGGTTTTCTTACCAGTGTTGGTCTTGGCAAGCTGGCTGGGAAGTGCCAGGTTCCCCTGATGGTTGTTATCACCCCTGAGTGATGCTGACACGGGTGAAGTCCAGCCCTGCTGAGCAAACTCTGCTGCCCAGGCAGGTTGTGCAGGAGGAGCAGAACACTTAGACCTGCCTAACCTGGAGAGCCCCGGCTGGGGGGGCTCTGGCCAGGCCCTCCAGAGCACAGGAATTCTCCCTGCAGCACGCAGAGAGACTAAAGCATTCAAGATCAGCCCCACTTTTCATGGAAAATCAAGAGGGATTTGCCCCAAATGACCAACATTTCTTCAGCAGTGCCCTTTTCCCACCCACAGCACCAGGCTGGGCAGGACAGCAAATCTGGCCTGCAGATGCTTAACGACAGGGGATGGAATTAGATTCCATCCACAACTGAGACTAATTTCTCCGAGGACCATGAATCTGTCACTGCCAGGGTGCTCTCAGGGGTGGACGACGGTGCTTGCTCAGGGCACTGATGCATTTCTGTGATCCACCTTCAGCCAGCCTCGTCCCTTCTCCTCTTCTGAAGATGAAAAACACCCAGGGGTTTCTGAGCCTGCTCCATGGTTTAAAGTTAATGGACCTAACACTCCAGTGCTGGCAATAAGGACTCCTCCCCTTCCTGGCCCTGTTTATCTGAAATTAGTTTTTCATGCATTATATGTAGCATTTGATATTTTTTTTTTTCAGGTTTTAGTTTTCTTTCGCTTGATAAAAGCACCCTGTTCCCAATCCAGGCCCTTTGGGAGAGCTGAGAGCCTCTTCCCATTTCTACTGGTAGATATTTTTCACTCCTTGTTAATCCCTTCCTCCTGCTTTGCTGCTTCACCCTGCTTGCCTTGGACCAGGGAGAACTGAAGATAAGCAAAACAGGCCAAAGCCCCTTGAGCAGCGAGGGGATGAGATCGCCTGCCATCTGGAGCCCGTGGTCTTCCAAAGAGGAGACTCAGAAACTAATTAAAAGTACTCTGTGTCATAAAGGCTAAACTGCCAGTGGGACTGAGAATAAATTGGAGATCATTAGACCTCTGCCGTAAATTCCAGTAATTCTAGTTTTGTGAATTCTAGTTTGGAAAACCAACATAATAGGATGAGGTTGCAGCAAGTCATGGAGTTCTGAGAGCTCAGAGTAGGAGCCCTTATCTCTCAAGGTTTATTTATTGACTCCCATCTGCCACCTTTGGACAGGAGAAAACCTCCCCATCACAGATCCTCCCCTCCCTAAACAGGGACATAGGGTTCAAAGGGAGTGCTGGTGAGGAGGTGTCCAGATCCCGAGAAAACCATCAGAAATCCCTCCTCATTTTTAGGCTCCTCCACACTTCCTATCCCTGCTCACACGCACCAGAAGCCCCTCTCCATCCTCTGATCCTCGCCCCTGAGCTCACCCCTCCTGCAGAAGAGCAACCCCAGGTGGAAACTCCACCCTCTGTCACGCTCCTTCTCATTGCAGACAGAACAGGCTCGAGTTTCATGTCTCATTTCAGTGGCAAAATCTCTGCAAGACATCACACACCAAGAGCAAAAACTAGCGACTTTCAAGGCTACTAAATGGACTTGTTTTTTTCTTCTTCTTCTTCTTCTTAGCCCAAAAGGTATCTCAGCAATAATTACTCTGCTGCTTGTGCTGCCTCGCTGCCTGCGTGAGGTCACGAGGCTCATTGTCAACAAACCTGCTAATGGCAATCCCACTAAAGGCAATTCCTCTTCCAGGGCCCATCACTCCATTAATGAGCCTGTAAGCTAAAGAACAGCAGTTTCCAAGATTTATGAGCATTTCTGTGCTTGTTTGGGGGCTATCAGCTCAAGAGAATGATTCCATTTGGCCACACTGACTTGGATCAAGATGGACATCTACCTTGCAGAAGGGGCTTTCTTTCCCTAAATGGGCTTTCCATGGTATTGCAGTAACAAATTAAACCCAGACTGGGTTGTTGCTGGTGGCTCCAGCAAGCAGACACCAATAACACGATCTCAATCTGCCCCTGCCATTTGATTTACCGAGGCTTGTCTGGTAGGAGCTGCAGAGTTATTTTTGCACCAGAGTTGCAATCAACCAGTTCATTTTTTCAGTCACTTCACATCTGCTGCGTTGATTTCCCATTGATTTTTATCCCTACGTAGCCTTTAGAAGCTGTTACAGTGAAGCCCAAATAGTCAGCTTTCAACCTCCTAAATAGGGGTTTGGGCTCAGAGCAGCCTTTGGCCAAGTGGGAGAATCGTGGTGAGGTTCTGCAAAGCTGCTCGTCCTCAACTTGAAACGTCTCTTCCCAAGAAAAGGATGGCAGAAAATGGAGCTGCTGCTCTCTGAGGTCATTGCCTGGTCTGCAGGCAGCTCAGGAAGGCTGGCTCCTGGTTTCCTACATTTATGTCTTCCTTAAAGACTTTTTTTTTTAAATCATAGAATCATAAGATTGCAGAATCCCAGAGTGGTTTGGGTGGGAAGGAACCTTAAAGATCATCTCATTCCACCCCCTGCCATGGGCAGGGACACCTTCCACCAGCCCAGGTGACTCCAAGCCCCATCCAGCCTGGCCTTGGACACTTCCAGGGATCCAGGGGCAGCCACAGCCTCTCTGGTAAAACATCAGGGTTGATGCTGGGCAGCTCATTACAGATGAGCTCCTGATTTTGCTGGGGTTTCTTTCCCTTTCCTGGTCCTCAGACAGCAATTCTGAACGCTCCGTGTGAGAGACAATCACTTTATCAGAGGGAGAGACCCTGAATCATGGCCTGAGACACAAACTCGCTTGTCCCCCTGGTGCAAATGGCCACAACCTCATCAAAGCTTTTTAGGAGAGATGATGAAAAGTGCTAATAGGAATCGGGCTTTTAAATTGATGACTCAGTCAGGATTATTCAAAGTGATGCACTGAAATTTGTTTTTCTCAGAAGCTGAAACCTCTCCCAGGGCCGTGGAGGTCCAGAACAAACACTAGAGATGAGAGGAGTGGAAATTCTGCGTGACATTGCTCCCTCACCTTCGGAAAGATTGGTTTTATCAACACAAAAATGAACAGGACTTTCATTCCAGGGACCTTGCTATGCTTTAAGAGCTTTTCTTGTCTTGCTTGTAATGTCATTCAAAAATGGATCCATGCAGTTTTGTTTTATTTTCGCTCCTTCCATTAGTGCTGCCCTTGCCACTGACTGAGCAGCTCCTGTCCCTGGAGCCCTGGGGTGAGTCAGGGACTGGGATCTGCAGCAAGGCAAAAAACAGGGAAGGAAGTTTTTCCAAATGCAAATCCCATTTCTTTATGGATTCCTGCCATTTGGGGACTGTATTAATCCAGCTACTGTTCCTCTGTAATTTATGTTCAGGCACAATCTTGAACATCTAAAAGGAGAAGTGTTTTATTTTCAAAGGAAAGCGAACGATTCATAAAACATTATTTGTTGACATTTTCTGGAGAATATAAAGGGGCTCATTGCTCTGATTCAGATCCTATTTGCATAATTTTTCCTTCACTCTCCACAGGTAAATCATGGTTAAATATCGAAGCATTTATCACCTGCGTATTTTCAAGCCAAACTTTATATGAGCATAGAAGAGAGGGACACACTTTCTCAAGCACATGCATCAAACTGCAAAAATATTTTGGCACTCTAGTTCTGCACTCACAGAATGAAGATCCTGGCCAGCCTTGGACAGTTTTTCACATGACTTCCAAAGCAGAGGCTGGAATGCTGCATGGATTGCATCTGCACAGTGCTGAACATCCCCCCGAGACACTCACGGGAAGTAATACCAAAAAAAAGAGTATTTGCATGTTCAGTCACCCACAGAGAGGCCCTGCTCTGTCAGCTGGCCTGTTGTTATCCAGGTTTATTGCTCTGTAATGCTGAGACATTTAATTTGCCATAGAATTACTGGCTACATCCTCAGCTAATGGGAACCGAGGTGACTTCCCAGCAGATGCTGACATGGGGATCACATCTTGTTGTTCAAGTTCCTGTTCAGCAACTCTACAATATGTAAATGGGAGTCAATTAAAAATACATATTTTACACAATAGAGAAGCTTTCAGCCTTTCACCAGTGAAAACATGACAGAATAAAATGTGTCTGTTCTTCTGTCCACTTCAATTTCCACCCCAAACTGTGGCTGGGCGACAAATAAATAAGTGAAAAGGAGAAAGGCTGCTTTTTGTCACATAACATCAAATATTTCCCTTTGCCTCATCCTCCGTTTTCCCTTCTGTTGTCCTAATAAATAAAATAATACTTTGGGGATTTGGATTTACAAACAAACCATCTCTGCATTTGGCCATATCTTCTGCAGCAGCGAGGGAGGAAGGGTCTGCTCCTCAATAACTGGCTGTACACAGAAAATGCATACAAATTATTGCAGCTGTCGCTATCACAACTTAGGAGTAAATGCAGATGGCATGAAATAATATTCACAAACAGCTAATAGAATTTTAATGGCTGTAGAAAGAAAATAAAATGAAAGACACTGTGTTTACTTGTGCTATGAAGGGAATTTATAGTGTGGCAGTGCAAGTAACGAGTCACTTTGGACCTTGCATTTTCCCACATTCAGAAGTGGGCAAGTCCCCGTGGGTTTTATTTAAGGGAAGTTTAAATAGCAATCATAATTTGTGAAATATTCAAGGATGCATCTGCATAAAGTATGATGTTCACATTATGCAAATGTCATGTATGATGAATGAAATGCATCAAATGTCTTGAGGACACCCAGATGTTAAGCCTACCAGGATGCCAGGAAACATGGAAGGAGGTGAAGAACATGATTTCTTCTTGAGTTAATTGATTTTCATGTTCCAGCATCACCTTCTAAATACTTCCAATCAGGAAGCAAGCTACAGTCACAGCTCACTTGTTGTGGTTGTCTTTTTCAATCATCATTCTCACTCTCCTTTTCCCAGCCCAGTCCAAGAACCAACACAGCCTTTCAGATGGTTAAATGAGATAATTTCCTTACACGCACAGCACTCAAGTGTGAATGCTCACTAGTTAAATGCTGCATTTGGAGCTTTGCTTTCTTCATAGTTTTTGTTCTGTGGCCAGCACAAAGGGCAGCAAGGCCATGCCACAGCTCCCTGCAATGGGCAGCCCTGTATGGGCACCGTGGATGGAGGAATTCCAGCCCTGGCACAGAAGAACAGCCCCAGAACCAGGAGGCAGATGGGGCTTTGCAGGGAGGCACGAGGCTGCTGTGGCTCTCCCCTGCAGGTTTGGGAGTAGAGATCATAAAGATCCATATGTGCTGAGGAGCGAAATTTATGGCAGAGTAAAAGCCTGTCCTATTAAAGTGATCAGAAGCTGTGACTTGGAGTTAATTTAGGTGTTATTTCATGCCCTACACTGAGCTCAGCCAGCACTGAGCCCCCTCGCCTTGAACCCCGTTGTGTTTTGTGGAGCTTTCCCTGCACAGACAGTCTGACACCCTCAGAGGAGCTGAGAGTGGGGGGAATCATCTCTTGCTCAGCATCAGGCTCTGAACTCTTGGTGCAAATTAATTCTGCTCATTTCTTGTAGTGCACATGAGGCCGACCAGCAGCACCAGGAGCTGGTCAGGGTAAGGGCAAGGGCTCATCGTGGTTTTACTGATAGAGCAGTGATGAATTAATAATTAAAACACAGATTAGAAAGAATCTCTACCGTTCTGCCTTGTCTTTGAGACAAAGAGACAATGGCCACCCTTCTCTCCTCTCACTGCTGAAGAAAATAAGGAGATTTATTTAAGTGAACAGGGACATGTCAGTGCAGCTTTTCCATATGGCAGAGGAGGAGGAGGCTGCAGCAGGTGGGTCCCCGAGCAGATGTTAAGAATTTACACACAACCAGGACCTGGCTCAGACTGGATTTGCTAAAATCATGAGCGTGCCAACTGTGGGGACAAACCTGCTTTGACCCAGAGGGAAAAGATTTGGGGTAAAATGCTTAGAAGTATTTAAGCAACTGACAAACCAGACCTGTGATTTCACCTTTTCTGGACCCAGCAGCAGCACTTCCCTGGAGGGCTCTGATCCTATCTGCCCCCTGATGGGCTCCATCAGCCCAGGTACCCCTGCAGAGCATCACAGAATCCTACAATGGTTCGGGTTGGGAAGAACCTTAAAGTCCATCCCATCCCACCCCCTGCCATGGGCAGGGACACCTTCCACCAGCCCAGGTTGCTCCAAGCCCCGTCCAACCTGCCCTTGGACACTCCCAGGGATCCAGGGGCAGCCACAGCTTCTCTGGGCACCCTGTGCCAGGGCCTGCCCACCCTCCCAGGGAAGGATTTCTTTCCTCAAACCCCTTTTGTTTCTTGAGCTCAGATGCTGCAGTAAACCAGGCCAGTAGCACCATCACCGAGATGTGCTCTCCAAAGTTATTTACTTGTTAACCCAGGCTTCGAATAAAATTGAGCAGGCTCATAATTAAGTTAGAAATGTAAATCTGAGTTAATTTCAATGATGCTGATCTTATTGATATGGCAAATCAGTAACTGTCTGGAAATGACAGATTAAAACTGATAAAAATAGTTTTATTATTGAGCACATTATTTGATATCGTAAAAATGGAATTGTGAAAGCCAGTTAAAATTATGACTATTGAATCTGCTCGCAGTGATAGATGGCTTTTAAATGCACCAAACTAGCCCACAATCTGAAATTCATAATAATTCTCGAAAATGTCCCCGTTAAAGGAACACTCACACATAAATGCACAGTTTTGTCTGACAGGAAAAATATTCCACTTTAAATATCAATATATATTCTCATACCTCCCACTCAGTGTAACTTCAGGAGAGGGATGTGTATGTGCCTACTGACAGCAGGTTGCACCTAAGCTGGTCCCCACTCAGGTTTTAGACTCTTAGTCAGGACTCTGCAATCCAGGTGGAAGAGTAAAGCCAGGAATATAATTCCTCTTGCACCAGACACTATCAGACAAAGCGATTAGAACTCCATCAGTCACTCGATGCAGTGGGGATAGTGCCTATGGAGCGCCGCTGCCCCCGGATCAATAGCTGCTGGTTCAGAGCCACCCCCAAATTCCTGGGCTTTGCTGGCAGTTGTTCTGGCAGCGAGGGGCTGTTATCCAATGGCTGCACTCAATTCCATTGACAGCTGCTCTTAAATGCTATGGATTCCCAAAGAGTCCATGCAAATTCGGGTTACATCTGTCATTAAAACACTTTGCTCGAGTCTCTCTGGGAGCTGCAGCAATTGTGGGGGGGTGTGTAAAGTGAGCAAAGGGGTTTATGTCCCGTTTTGGGCTCTGACCACTTTTGTACCCATCCTTCCTCTGCATAAACAGCAACCCAGGCTCCAGAGGGAGCCGGAGGGGCAGAGGGAGCTGTGTCCTGGTGTTCTGGCTGGGCTGGGGGCTCATGGGCCAGCCTGACTCAGTTTCCCCAGCAGCAGGGTGGCAATAATGGCAACGCAGCTGAGGAGATGTCGCTGCTCAGGAGCCATTTCTGCAATTAAACCTCAACATTTCTCACTTCATTTCAGCCCCTGTTTCCTCACTCTACCCTCACATTTCGCACTCCCGTTTTATTTGTCATTAATAAGTCATATCAGAATATATGGTGGTAATAATGTAACAGCACATGACATTGTTCCTCCTTTGGCTTGGGACTTGCTGGCTCTTTGCTGATTTGTGTTGCAGCTCCTCGTCGTGCATTTCACGTGTGAGAGGCTGAATTTACACCGCAGTGATCCAAGGCACTGCTGCTAATGCATCTTCTCCCCTCGCCTCCTCTGGGCGCCCCAAACTTCCACCTCCCCAATGCCACGCAGATATTAAACACATTATTCTGCTTTGATTGAATGCCAGTGAAATTAAGTTTCTGCAGTGGCTTGCTCCTCTTTGAGGGAGCTGAGCAGGGAATATGCATCCAGAAAAGTAGGAAGGAAAGAGAGGATCAAGCACTGAGCTGAAGAGTGACCATTTTCACCTCCATTAGCAGTTTTTTGCTAGATATGATAAATTTTAGCTTCAGTGGTGCAAATTCCAACATCTGCTCCATCTCTGCCTCACAGACGTGTTGACAGGTGTAGTCTCCTCCTCAGTATTGCTTGGGAGCTGGCAGATGGACTGTCAGCAGTAAATAAAGGGTAAATCCCACTGGCAGTGGCAAGGGGCTCCTGAACTTTTCCTTTGTTTTCACTCATTTGGTTTCACATCTCCAGACTCTCTACTCCCTCTCTTAACAGCATTTAGCAAGGAATTTCCTTCTCTTTAATCCTTTCTTATCTCCCTGGAGAAGATGAAAGCTAACTGATGTTGATCTGCCAAATATTTCTGATCACTGAGAGTGTGACATAAATTACCACCCCGACTGGAAATTAATTGCGAAATCAAACGGGGTTGGAGATGGAAGTCAACACCTGAGCATCGTTTCTTCTCACGCATGTGCAGGTCCAGAATTCAGTGTGCAACCAGAATTTGTGGGACAGGGCAGGGACCAGCCCTCTCTAAAGCCTGGTCACCCCATGGGTTTTGTCTCCAGGGCCTCACCACCCAGTTTTGACAGTATTTCAGCAAGGCTGAGATGTCACCACCAGTTTCCCTTCCCACCTTTGTCCCCACAGCCAGTTCACTGCAGAGTTTGGACCAGTTCAGTACAGTTTTTGGTGTCTGATTTATCCCCTGGGAAGAGAAAAACTCTTTGGGTCCTTCCCAGGAACTGAAGAACAGCATTTAGGGGTGAGATGAATGAAGGTTTTGCATCAAGAGAGGTGACAAGCATCTCCTTGAGTCAGACCTTTCCAGATAAGCATCTCTATGTGCTGAGCAGCATTATTAATACCACCAAACTCCAGAGATCCCTGCACAGGTAAGGGTAATGTGTGGCTTTCCAAAAAATTCCAAATCCATGGCTGCTGGGACACTGACAGCCAAGATCTCCTGCCATCCTTTGTTTCTTCTTTTATAAGCTTTGTGTAATTGTCAATATTTGATGCTCAACAATAGCTGCACCCATGGGACACTCAGTGATTGTACACCCTCACAAAAGCCAAACATAAGATGGTTTGGGGATCACAGCTTTAATTATTGGAGAGTTTGGTTGCTCACAGTGTTTAGTCCTACCAAGAATAAACAAAGTCTGGTACTTTTCCTGCACCTGTCAGGAATACAAAAAATCACACTCAAAGAAAAGATCCAAAGCCACTGGAGCCAGTGGTGAGAATCTCATTTGCTCCTGTGCACTTTCACTGGCTCTGAATGCATGGAATAAAGTCGCAGGAGGCAAATCCTCATTTTTTTTTATTCCACTCTTATTCATGCAAAACTCCTGCTAATGTCAGCTGGAGCTCGAGGGGAACAAGGGCAGTGCCATGTGTGAATAAACTGATCTAACAGCTCTTTATTCAAAGCTTTCCATCTACCCAACCATCAAAAGACATTCCAGACAATGAAGAGATCTATCTGTCCTCTAAGGGACAAAAGGAACATCCTTAGGATTTGGTCAGAACTATGCAGGAAAGATTTTTGCTTCCTGATAGACCAACTTTTTCTTAGATTTCGTAATTCCTCTTGAGCTGCTGCTGGTATTTATAATACTGAGGCATTACAAGTAGAAAGAAAGAAAACTGTGGACATTCTGTGGAAAGAATTAGGCCTCCCAATGGGAAATTGAAACATGCAAAAGCCACTTTGCTGTTCCCATTTTTCTGACGAAAGAAGCTAAGTTAGGATACCAAGGAATTTGCTGGCTTTCCTGTTGGATGCACCAGTCTTCCTGTGTCATAAATCACATTTTATTCCTTGTTCCTTTCTCTATTATTTTTTTCTACATTAGTTATACAACTTCCCTCAGCTTAAAATATCCCGAGCTTATCATGGTTTTGATAACCAGGCTATGTCTGATGAGCAAGACACTACCAAGGCACTTTCTGGGTCATACCAACAGTTCTCACCAAGCAAGCACAACCCCTCAGGAGGTCCAGGGTGGTTGTGATTCAGAGGTAACAATGACCCACGTGGCACAGGCACCCTCTGGCTCTAACCCTGCCCATCAGGGGTGGCACAGGGCACCTGACCCAGCTGGGAGGAGGGACACGAAATCACAGAATCACAGACTCGTAGAATGACGGTTGCACAAGACCTTTAAGACCTTCAAGTCCAACCATGGAGCCAACACTGCCAGGCCCAGCAGTGCCCCACATCCCCTGGCATCACAGCTCTACGGTTTTGGGCACTTCCACAACAGAACAAAAAGCCCAGACCTGGCAGAGGAGTGCCTGGCATATTCCCAAGCCAGGTGAGGGATCTCCTGGCACTGGGAGGTGTTTGGGTAGAGCAGAACTCAGTCCTGTGCCATCAAACCCAAGGAGAGGGACCGGCTGAGTGCCCGAGACCCCTCGGCTCAGCCGACGGGCACTTTGCCCACGCTGGGTGAGGCTCTGCCAGACACATCCCAGGGCTCCTGCAGCATCCCCTGCCCCAAAGGAGAGCTGGCAGGTGATGCCAAACTCGGGTGGAGCTGCTGCTCAGCGGAGCTGGGAACAGCCAGCAAACCCAACATCCCGAGCCAGAGCCTCCTCGCCCCTCTGGGGTGGGAAAGGACGAGGACACAGGCACTGCTCGAGCTTTCATGTGCACACACGTGTCAAAGCCAAACCCATCAGGAATAAAACACTCTGATGCAACTCAGACAAACACTCAGGACGGGCTCGTAGCGCGTAAGGAAATGACAGACCAGGGAAAAGCTGTCCCACATTTGAACTTCAAAGCCTTTCTTCTCCCTTAGTTCCCAGCTCCTTGCCAAGACCTGGCGAGTCCACAGATCTGGGATTTCTCTGCAAGAGCTGCTGATAGTCAGTGGTGCTTAAAACTATTTAGGGAGACAGTCTTTGCAGTCATTAGACTCTCCAGGCTGCTTTTCAGCCTGAGAAGCAGCTTTCCTGAGCAGAACTATTTGAACACAAAACTTAGACAAGAAATTCTGTAATATTTGGCTTAAAAATATTAATTTGGGGAATAAAGGGGAGGGGGGAGTTAATGAATTTCACACTCATGAAGTGCTATCAGATTTTGGTGCCATCTGCTTATGCTTAAGACAGTTTCCAAGGCAGCTTTTCTGTGCTGCCTTGAGCCTCTGCTGGTGAGAGACCACGGACAAGAGAGAGGAGCAACCTCCGTGCTTGGCCTCCCAGGGCAGCCTGTACCAAGCCTGACAGTCTGACACTGAATATATGTGCAGAATATTTATAAATAGCAACATCTTTTAACTACTTTGCTGAGGGAAAGGGTGAAGAGGGATAATATCAGGGAAAATAAATGGTACATCGTGCAGCAGAACAGATTCACACTCTCACAAAGACAATTTTACACTTGCTCTGTACTGTTTGCATTTATTCCCTAATAGTCCTGAAGAATGAAAAATTCATAGAGGAATTACTTTGCCCACCAGAGAGAAAGCAGCAGAACAAATGAAATCCTACCACCATAAGGCAGAAGGAAGGAAAAGAGCATAAGGCAAGTTGCTGCACATTTAGGAAGGAGGGAGAACAGAATTGCTCTTATTGGAGACTTCTCAGGACAACAGAACTGGCCTCCAAATGGCCACGAGTCACTGCTTGTATAAAGGCACAGGACACGCGTCCCAGTTATTTGTCTGCATCAAAAGCAGAGCTTTTCTTTGAACAAATAAAGCCCCAGCTCAGAGGGGTTGTTTTCTGAATGGAAGGAATTACGAGAGAGCACCTCGGGGACCTTCAGTGCCAATTGTCACCCCCCCGACGTCCCTCAGCTCGTGAGATCTGACAGGATCCCACGTGGGCTGGACAGGGGTTCAAGTCCTTGGAAAAGACTCAGCTGAAAACACCATTTGGATGGCAACAGAAAACCCAGGAATGGCACTTGTTACCCCCCATTTACTGGGATGAGGCTGGAATGTAAGAGATGTCTGTTTTGGAAGGTTTCGTGCCTGTTTTCCTACAACTGATGGCCAGATGACATTACACTGTCTGTGTCTGCTTTTGCTTGGGGGCATTTCTTTTGCTCTGGTCACTTCACACTCACAAATTTTGGTGCTCTGCAAGACTCTGCCTCAGCAGTGGCAAGTTTCATACATTCACAGCACTAATGGCAGCTGAAAACATAAATTATACTTCACCATTCATTACTTCAAATGTCTCTCAAAAGTCAAAGATCCTGCCTGATCAGTCACACTGTCCTTAAGTCCCCAGAAACCTGACACTTGAGACCATCAAGTCCATGTAGCTGTTCAAGTTTAACCCCAAGTGTCAGTGGGGTCCAGCACTGGCCAGTTCGAGCAGAAAAACAGCAATCCTTGCCCTACACAGCTCAGAGCTCAAGGAATTTTGCTAAAAACACGGCCCTGACTCATGTAAAAGGACAACACGAAGAACTTGTGGGGCCCTGCACCAGTGGGGCACAGGCACTACACGCAATGTCACGTCCTTCAAGTATTTTTGGAAAGAGGGAGCGAGAAAGTCCATTTTTGGAAGAGATGGAAAAGAAGCAACAGTTCTGCAGAGATTTGCTTGAAATACTGTACACGATGATTTCACAGAGAGCTTTCTGCTGTTGACCCCAGGTGGTACATACATAACTCCTCCAGCACAGAATACACACAAACCTTATCTAGAGACATTAAAGAAAGCTGCTTGACATTGAAAATCAAATTGATTTCTTGCCAAGATTTCACAAGGGCATGTGTGACAGCAAATGACATGTTTAAGCCTTGCAAGAAGAAAATAAACATGTCCAATGCAAAACCCATCAGCTTCTGTGCCAGCTTGAATTATGCACATCTGTACTGATTTGACACCCAGCTTGCTTGGCAGCACAGGCAAAGTGTGTGTTGCCACAAGCTGAAATAGATAAATAGGGTAGAACAGAATGCACTGTCTTATATAAAGGCTGCAGAAAAAGCAACTCAGAGATTTAAGGCAATAATGTCCAGTCTCCTCTTTTCTCTCTTATTCAGTAATAGTTGCTTGGAAAGACTCTGCTTCTGCCCTTGGACTTTGTTTTTTAACTTTTCTTTTTTTATGCTATATATGAACAACTAGCCTTCAGAATATTGTTGACTTTCTGCTTTCTTATAACTAGGATAGAATTCCAAGTCAGGCAGAACCAGCCTTTTCCCCAAAAGCTAGCAATTTAATGTTTCAGGTGCTTTGATGGAGAGAATACCTGGAGCTCAGTCCCTGGCTCCAAACCTGGCTGAGCAGGCACTGGGACATAAGGCTCCCATTCCCAGGCTGACTTTCTGCCCTTAAACTCTGGGAATCTGGGGCTCCCTCTCACCGAGTGCCTTTTCCTGGAAGTCTGTATTGCCTTGTGAAATGAGGTCAGCTGTCTGAGCTCCAGCTTTTAACCAAAAGCAATGGGAGCAGAATTGCCCCTGACTGCCCCGCTGGGGATCACAAACTCTCTGATGCCTCCGAGGTAATTTCTCGGGGATTATTTGTCAAATCAGAGCGTGGACTCTCCAGGCCAAGCACCATCTTTACCAGGAGTGTGTCAAGCCCAGCACACTGGGACCACTGCCCTCCGGGGTGCCACAAATAACCCTTCCCATCTCCCTCCTGGGGAACAGACACGAACGCTCAAGTCCCTGAGCACTTCCACCCACCAGAGATTAATGGGACTGCCACCTCCCACCGTGCATTTTGCTATATTACCATAAAGTTTCTATTGCACAGCAGTTTGATCCATTTGTGTTTATTTAACTCCTGTGTTCTGACAGAAGAAGATGGAGAATCTGCATAATTAATAATGACCCAAGGAATCTCACTTAATGCCTGTTCTGAACCCCCTGACTATCCCTGTTAACTAACGACATCGATAATAGTGTCAGACAGGTAAAAGACTCCTTTAGTCTGCTGAGATATTATTCACCTGGGATTATCAATGGGTGTTTTTCAGCTCTAGCCATTAGCTGGAATTGCTCAGGTCATTCATAAAACTTCTTTTACTTTGCACAAAGGGAGCACGAAAGCAGGGCTGGAGCAAAAAGCTATGCACCAGGATTAATCTCTTTTATATATATATATATATATATATATATATATTTATAGCCATAGTGCTCCTGCCATCACCAAGGCAGAAAAAGGGATAATGAGTTTTCCTGAGAATAAGATGTTCTCCCAAGGGCTTTGGAAAAGCCAATGACTCATTAAATGACCACAACAAGCTGTGCTTGCTGCAGAGGGTCACCTGCATCCTCAGGAGCCCCCTCTGCCCCTCCAAAAGCAGCAAACATTTTGGCTGCCTGCTGGCTCCAGCTGCTGGTACCTTCAAGGTGCCTAAGGGGGCACCCATGGCATGTCCAGGCTTCCAGAGGTCACTGAATCAAGCGCCAAGCTCGAAGTCCAGTCCACGTGGCCTTAGCTCAGACTGCCCATCAAACCTCCTGCTTTGGGTCACCTTCCCTTGGAATTAAAATCCTCTGTTGCACAAAAGCCAACCCTCCTGCCAGCCTGTCCCCAAGCTGTAGCTGGCGTGTGACAATCAGTGATGCCCTGAGTGTTGTCCCAATGTATTCTACAGGGAGCCTTAGATGCCCCAAGCCCTTGGTCTGCACGGACACTGCTTTTATTTTTGTTTACAAGCAGTTTTGGAGGGATTTAAAGACCGTGATCCTTGTGTGTCTCCATCACAGAGCATCGAACAACAGGGCAACTGTGAATTTTAAGGTCAGAAGGCTGAAGGAAACCAGGTTTAGCTTCATTTGCTCAAGTAACAGATTTAGTCCAGTTCATGGAAGAAGTTTGCCAGGTTTTTCCTCACTGAGATGCTCCTGGCCTGAGCAAATCTGGAGGTGCATGGATGGTGGGTTTTTTGAGGTTTTGACCCCTGTGGCAGCCCAGGTCACCAGGCCACCACCACCACTTCTTGTCACCTCTCCCACCACTGCTCCAAGCTGAGCAGCTGCCAAAAAGAGAATCCCTGTGCTACAGGCAGCCAGGACCACAGGCAGGAGTTCCACCCCTAAATTTAATTTTAAACAGCTCCCTGGCCACAAGGTGCTTTTGAAAGAGGCCACGGGAGATGTGAAGCTCTCAGCAGGCAAAGGCTTGATTTCCTCCAACGAAGTAAACTTGTAATTCCTAATATCAGAACAATGACGTTTGCCAAATCAGATGAAATGCTTGTAACAGGGGCTAATCAGATTCTACATTAATGAGAGAAAATATGAAGCTAATCAACACCCAGGCAGGTCTCTAGGCTGCAGGCCTATTAAACTTCATAAAAAATTAATGACTGAAAGAGCAGAATCGTTTGTAAGGGGTCTCCAGTGGCAGTGGAAGTGTCTGGAGCACCGTTCACCTCTCATTACACTGCATTAGCCTCACTTTCCAGCCCCAGCCCCAGCTATGGAGCAGCAGCTTCTGCTCAGCCCCGGATTGCTCCATTTTCAAGGCACTCCTGACATATTTCCCCGTCCTCCTTCCCTCCCTCCCACATCCTGCTCCAGCTTCACGGGGGGTTTTTCCATTTGAATGGAGGATGTTGGCCCCCCCATCAGCTCACCTTCGGCAAGTCCCTTCGTTCCTCGAGGTCTGGGGGTGCCCACGGCGAGCAGGGGATGGGGCAGCTCCATCGGGATGGCACCTGAAAAACAGGGATGAGACAGCGCGGGAAGAGAGCTGGCAGGAAAACCTGTCACCACTCCACCAGGGGCTTTGGCTTCAGGACATTTCCCATTGGGAAGAGGATTTTCAATGGGAAAAATGTATCGGAGAAACACAGAATCAAAGACTCAGAGAATGGTCTGGGGTGGAAGGGACCTTAAAGCTCACCCAGTTCCCACCCCTGCCATGGGTAGGGTCACCTTCCACTAGATCAGGTTGCTCCAACCTGGCCTTGGACATTTCCAGGGATGAATAGAGGAAAGCTTCTTTGTGATGTCTGCAAGATGGATTTGCAGCCATTGGACTCCCACCGGAGCTATTAAATTCCCACTGGAATTTAGTCTCAGTGCTGCCAGTTTCCCTGGGCCACCTCCAGCGGGTTATGAATTACTAATAAGATACAAAAATGAAGATCCTAATACAACAAACCCTACGAGAATGGAAACAAGACAGGTTCTTCTGGCTTACATCTGTGGAACAAAAGGAGGCTCCACCGATTTTGGCTGTTCCAGTCAAATATAAATAAGACAGGCTCAACCTGCCCGGTCCAGTCCTTTTTCTCACATGCATTGTTAAGCTCTCACTTAATTGCAAGGTTGTGCACAACAGATCACTTAAAGTGATCCTCTGTTTTCAGTGCTGTGGAGGTAAAACAATCATTTCTTAGATATTTTGGCTGGCAAAATAAAAGACCATTAGAGCCAGTCTTCAATATTTAATGCACTATGGAAATTATCTGTTTAAGTACATATCTAGCTCAGTGAAAGCAAAGTAGAGGAGGTACATTAAAAAGTATGAGAAAGACATCTGGAGGATTCAGTAATCACTGTTGCAGTACATGGGTCTCAGAAGACCCAGAGGTTTTGATCTGAAATATCTTCATGCCTGAATGGTTGTCAGGGGCGTAGTCCCAGGCCCATTTATAACCTGGTGCTGCTGAATTAAGCACCTCTTGTTTCTTAATCAGGTTACAGGAGACTGTCATTTGCGTCTTCAGTATTGAGATGTTTCATTTTCTCTCCTGGTGTGGGGCTGCAGACCATTAGTGGGAACTCATTGCCAGTAATGAACCTGCTTGGAGGATGGAAGTCCCACGGCTAATCAAGGCTTAATCTTTGCACGCTGCACTGGGGACAAGGCCACGTTCTCTGCTGCCTTGGACTTGCAGAAATCATTTCCCTCTGCACAAGGAAGGGCATGTTCCTGCCCTTTGGGTGCAGCAGCAGCTGAGATCAGCTTTGCCCTCAGCTCACACGGATGCACGGAACCGCACGAGACGCAGAGCAAGGCAAAGGGTGTTTTCTCTCACCCAGTCACACCAAAATGACACCAGTCTGCTTCAGGACAGCTCTGCAGAGCAGGGAGGAACTCCAGAATATTATGGTAGCTTGAGCTGTAGGATCCATGCTGTGTCCCTGTGTGTTTATGCCCACGAACAAGCTGTGGTTGCAGTTGGAGCAATGCCTGGGTGAGACATGAACCCAACTGGAGTCACGGGTACACCCTTCCTCTTCCTTCCCCTAAAAGGCTGGAGCCAAATTCTCACCTTGTAGATGAATTCTCAGCTACACAGTTCAGATTTTGGGAGTCCAGAGAGTTGAATTTCACAGATGAAAGGAAGCAATAGCAAGGACAGATCTAAAATTCATCTTTCCCACTAACAGCTTGAAGTGCCTCTGTTTAAAAAAACATGCAGGCCCTTTGGAGGTGCAGCTTTATCTCTGCAAGACCTTCCTCCTAGAGAAGATAAACCCAAGATGAAAAATTTATTTGAATGCAAACTGTGTAGGTAAAGTGCTGGCTACAGCTCCAAAGCAATAAAACTGCTCTTAATGTCTTCATCATCTGTGCCAGCTCCCTCAAACAAGATGGTCCAGGATACTCAGCAGCCATCAGTCTGACTTACCTGAGCCCGGCTGGCTCCAAGCTCTGCAGAGCAACTGCAATATCTTGTTTTTGGAAAGAATAATTCTTGATTTATTTCTTTTTTCTTTTTTTTCTTTTTTTTCTGCATAAAATAGGAGGAAGTGATAAAGCTGCCCCTGACTTCAATACAAAGTTATGATGCCCACAGCCATATAGTCTCACCTTGCAAAAATTTGCAATATGACCAAAAAAAAATGGCAAGAATAAGTAGAAAGGAGCTGGTCTGACACCTCAGGACACTTTAGGACTTCGCGGCCATCAAGTCCAACCTGTGACAGATTTTCACCTTATCACCCAGACCAGAGCACCGAGTGCCACGTCCAGTCCTTTCTTGGTCACCTCCAGGGGTGGGGACTCCAAACCACCCTGGGCAGCTCCTTCCAATGCCTGATCACCCTTTCTATGAGGAAATTCCTCCTGATGTCCAACCTGAACCTTCCCTGGCACAACTTGAGGCTGTTTCCTCTTGTCCTGTCCCCTTTTCCCTGGGAGGAGAGCCTGACCCACCCTGGCTCCCTGGTCCTGTCAGGGATTGCAGAGCCAGAAGGTCCCTCCTGAGCCTCCTTTTCTCCAGGCTGAGCCTCTCCAGCTCCCTCAGCTGCTCCTGGGGTTGGGATTTGTGACCCATCATGGGAATTTCCCTGGCTCCTGCAACAACTTTAACTGCACTGCTGTATAAGAACATTGTATGTCTGTGCCACTGATGTGCTCCTCCAGCACTCATTTACTCTTAACTTATACCCCGAGTATATTATTAAGTGACAGAGGTGGGATCCACCTGCCCACTGAAATACTGAGAAACCTCTCCTGTTCAAAAAAACCTCACTGTGATTTATCCTCCGTTGTCGCTGGAGGTTGGGAAGGTGGATGTGCTGGATACAAAAAGGGTAGAACAAAGCAGGTGGGAACAGGTGGTGGGAGCTTTTGATGACCACACAGAGAATACAACATCATTAAGAAGATAGATGCGGCTCTTCCTCTAATTTATTATCCAAGTTGCCTCTTCCAGGATCGCATTGTCTGCAGGGCAGAGGAAGGGGATGTGTGATCCCGCATGAAGTGAGAAGGCAGGAGCTGCAAAGAGCCCTGAATAAAAGGAAATTAATCAATTGTTTTGGCGCCTTGGATCCTGAACCTTTCCAGGCAGAGAGTGTTTACTGCTGCATCTCATCCTGTTACTAATATTCAGTTGGAATGCAATAAGTGAAATTGGCTCGTTAGAAACCCAAGCAATGTATTCATGTGGGGTTTTTTCTGCTCTTTTGGGAATCCTCTCCTGTGTAAACAAGACACATAATAACCCTTCTCTACATTTCACATGTGTGAGCTGCTTTTCAGCCGTAAATGTCACAGTGCTGGCGTAATTATCCCCATTTTCCAGGACTAAAAAGGAGCACGGAAGGGTCTGATCCACAAACATTAGATGTGACAGCTAAATTTGGGGAGCCTGTGTACAGTGCAATTTCCAGCCCTCCCACCATCTCCTGTGAAACAAGGAGGATCCAGGAACAGCATCCAAACCCTCAGCCCCGACAGTCAGGGTTGGATTGAGCTCAAAGGAGGGGGTAGAGAGGTGGGGGTCGGTCTCTTCTCCTGGGTGACAAGTGACAGGACGAGAGGAAATGGACTCCACTTGTGCCAGTGGAGGTTTAGATTGGAAATTAGGGGGAAAAGTCCTCATGGAAAGGGTTGTTAAGCTTTGGAACAGGCTGACCAGAGCAGAGGTGAAGTCACCATCCCTGAGAGTGTTCAAAAAACGTGTGGATGTGGCACTTGAGGACGTGGTTTGGTGGTGAACATGGTGGTGGTGGGTTCAGAGTTGGAATTGTTGATCTTGAAGGTCTTTTTCGACCTTGGCAATTCTGTGAATTAAATTAAAGCCCCTTAAATGCTGCTCTGGTCCTTTCCATGCTGTTCAGTGCCATTCCCAAGGCTGGGCTGGGATCAGCACCCTGGAATCTCCAGCTCCCCTTTGGACCTGGACAGAGCCAGCCAGAGCTGGGCAGGAGGGTCCAAGCATGGCTGAAAATCAGCCTTTGGAGAAGATACAGGGACTAAAACACTAATTTTGCACTGGTGAAAAAATGTGGGGGTTTGTTTTGTTTTGTTTTGTTTTTTAACAGACTGTTGAAAATGTACTAAAAGCTCAGGAAATGTGGGTTTTTTTTAATGGTACCCAGAGCACAAACAACAGGGAACATGGAGAAGCAGGAACCAGCAGAGCCCAGAAACTCCTCAGCAAGATGCAGTCCCTCTGTGTTCCATCTGTCCCTCAAGGACCTGCCCATTTCCAGCTGACAGTGCCATAGATTCAGCTCCTTTTAATTTCTGAATTTACACAAAGACCCTGTAAGTGATTGCGATTTTCCTGTGGAAAAACAGGGTCTCGCTGTATCTAACCCTGGGAGTATTTTAATCTTTAGATCAATAAAATCCATTAAACAAATTGCTCTCTACCCCCCTCATCTCCCCCTTCCCTTCTCCGTGCATCCTCTCCAAACTGAAGGAATTAGCCGTTATTTATTTATTTTGGGGCACGTTTCATGGCTCTGATGATGGATTGAGCACTTCTGCTGCTGCAGTTCAGCTGTCGAAGGGTTGCAGCAAAAATCACAGTTTCAAACTTTGAATGGAAACAAATGGCCTGTAAATGCAGCGCTCGAGAAGGAAAAGCCACTCCACAAAAAGCCCGGAATGTTTATAGATTTTCAGGCTTCATGCTCTGTATGTGCAAATCAGAAGTAATGATTAAAAACAGCTCTTCTCTTTGGAAAGGTTAAGTGTCTCCTCTCGTACAAAGGAACTCTGTGTACCAGCTCTCTTAAATCCTGGAGTGAGATCAAGTGCGTGGAGTCTTGATAGCAGAATATTTAGTGATAAAAAATGAATATCAGGGAGGATTGAAAATATGGAAAGCAGGCAGATGTGCTGCAGCACTTGGAGCTGTATTGACAAGACTGAGTTGGAAATTCACCCAGTAGAGGACAGAAAAAAAAAAGAAAAAAAAAGAGGGGAAAATAGTTGGAGAATGATGTGTTTATGTGAGGGTGGATCTTTACCATGCTGGGGAAATAAAGGGATGAAAAGATTTCCCATCTCCTCTCACTAGGAATTCCTGCTCATTTTGGGTACAGACCAACCAACGGGCAAAATCTCTTGGAAAACTACCTATCAATGTAACGGGGGTTAATTTAATTTCATTTTTCCTGGGGTTTTTGAACGCAGCAGAAGCCCGAAAAAAAAAAAAAAGGAGGGTGAAGCTCAGGGCTGGCTTTCCCAGGCTCAGCCCTCGGTGCCAGGCTCATTGATGAACTTTGCCACGTCTTCCAAGGTTGGCAGATTGCAACCTGGAGGTTTCATGGTGTATTTTAAGCGGGTTGTGGGTCCGGGACACGGAGTCACTGCAACTGTGTGTGAGTTCAGGGCTGAAGCAGTGAGAGGTTCCCCTGCCTGTTCATCAGCCCATTCCACACTCAGCAACCAACTCCCTGGGCAGAGCTGCTCTGCTGGGAGAGATTTCCCTCACTGCTCTGTTGGAGCTAATGAGAGAGTTTTCTATATTAAGTCTCTAAATATGACATTAAGCAGAATGGGGAGGAGAGGAAAGGGGCTGGCAAGAGGCCATAATTAATTTTCTGACATTTGGAGAACTGTGACATTGGGTCTTATCTGTCTGTGATGAAATACTCCTCAGCCCTAAGGCAACTGGTAGTATTTAACCAGGCTTCTGATACCCAGACAAATAACAACTTATTATGTCTCTGACTCAACAGAAGGGCAAAAAAGGAAAGAAAGAAAAAAAAAAAAAAGGAGCTAAAGCTTAAAATTAAAGCACTGAAGTATTGTTATGACTGAGCTTCTCAAGCAATGAAAACCCATTCCTGGTGTATTGGCAATATAAAAGCAGGGTTAAAACATTGAGTTCTGCTCATTTACAGGCCAGAACTCTGTGTCTTCATCTTCAGATAGTGGGGATATGGAAGAAGAGATCCTCTTGGCATGGGAAAGGTGATGGGAAGGAAGCACGAGGTGCCAAGGGATGTGAAGAGGGCCTGGGCTGTGGCTCGCTGGGGTTTGCTGCTGGCAGGGGAATTTCTGTCTCTTGGCTGCATTTTTAGGGTGCCCTGCACTGAAGGGCATGGCCAGGCAGGTCTCTGCAGAGCTGCTGGTCCAGCATTCCCAGCAGAGATCCCACACACTCCTGTCCCTACATTTTTCAGTTTCCTGGGGAGAAGAGAGGAGTGAGAGGACAACGCCCTCCCTGTCACTCATGTCCCCTCAGTTCTGGGCTCTTTGAGAGCTGAGTTAAGGAGTTTAACACAAAGGCACCACCCAGCAGCAGCAGCAGCGATGCTGAAGCACGCAGGGGCCAGTTGGGTTCCTACTGAACAGGAGAAACTCAAGAATGCTGCAAGTGCCAAGAGTTTGTGCAGTCAGAGGGTGACTGGGACCAGCCACAGGAGGAACCCACGGGAAATTCCCTCCCCTGGCCACGGGACAGCTGCCACCACAGAGAAACAAGGGGAGGATTGGGGAAGGATCCCCCCTCCTGCCTTCCTGAACGTGCAAAAAGCACAAAAACGAGGAGCGCCGTGAACACATTCAACCAGCGTTTAGCAAGATAAGTGCAGCAGCTAAGTGCCAAATAATAATAATGGAACATCTTGAAGTTTGCAAATGGAGGAGTTGAAATACTGTAATTCTTAACAGATAGCAATTAATACAGGCTGGAGTATGCAATAAATTAAGAGACCTCATCTATTCTGTTCTGGAACCACATGATGACATATCACACGATGACAGCTCTGGCTTAGAAATCAGATATGTCTGAAATTCCTTTATTTTTATGGGGACAGACAGACATTCTCTAGACTAAATGAAGTTAAAGCCCTTTTGTAAACAGTTTGCAATCCCTGTATTCATTAGAGTCAAAAGATATTGTGATGTTAATCAAGTCTTCATTTTAAAAGGATCAGAGCTGGACCTGCCCTATAGCCCTCTCTCTACCCCTTCTTTTCCAATAATCACAGAATAACCTTGTGTAAATTAAAGCCTCTCTGTTCAGTTTAGTTCAGTTCTGCCCTTTCAGCCACAGTATCCTTTGCAAAGTGTGGCCAGGAGATTTGGGGGTAAATTTTTTACTGGATTTCCTTTGGTCTGAGATGAAGGATATAAATCTTCTCACAAAGTCCTATTTGCATAAAATATATATTTTTCTCTTGCACCATCTGAAGCTGACAGTGCGTGAGCACATTCCACACTCTGAAATAATTCTATTCCAAGCTGAAAATCTTGAATATCTCCGAGGTTGGGGAGTGTTGGGTTTTCAAGCCCATTGTTTTAGGCAGTGGATAAAACATTGACTTCTTCCTTGGGAAACAAAAGAGACCAAAATAGTTCCATTTTTCTGAACTGTCTGTCTCAGGGTCCTCATCATCACAGCGTGTCAGATCTCACATGGCACAGCACTTGAAAACACCTGATCAAGGTTCTTTCTTTCCAAGTCTAACACTTGCTCTCCTCCAAGAGGAGGATGCAGAGACAGAAAGGAAGGTTCTGAAGGGAACCAGCAGCGTTTGAAGGGTGAGGAGCAGAGCTGTGCCAGCAGCCCGGGGTCTGTTCCTGCCTGCAGACACACACACATATGCCTTCCCCGAGATGCAGAATGAACAGCGAAAAAAATCCAAGGAAACCTATGAATGAGCTTGGAACTGTCACTACGCTCGCTTCTGTGCTGTCACTGCTCTAAAAATGAGTGTTTTCCTCATGAAAACAAGGCATGGCTGCAATTTGGGAATAGCTGGGTATGGAAGTTTGGCCCTTGCCCTGGTGCTAAAGCCACCTCGGTCACCTCAGCCCACGAGGGACAAGAAGTGGCACATCCCTGGTTCTGGAAGGCAGAATTGCCCTTGCCTGGGCCTTGTTGGCTCAGATGGTCCATTGATTTTTTGATGGCATCTCCATTCTAACACGAGGGCTCCAGCAAAGGTCCACATGGAGGGAGCCCTGAAATGCCTTCAGCAAATTTTCACCCACGTCTGAAATGTCTCATTTGAGCCACTCTGAGTCATAACCTCAAACACACCTGTGTTTGACAAGAAGCTCAATCCAATCTCCGTGCTACAGGGCTGCATTAAGTTGTTGGGCGGGTGTAATTTTAAAGAAGTGTGGCATGGGGAGAGATTTTCAGGGAGATGTCTCTCTCTGAAAGGTTAGAGCAAGCTCAGTTGCTGCGGCTCTCTGAAATTAAAGGTTAAATTTAGCCAAAAAAAGGGAAGTGGTGTCTTCCATCAGTGAGCATTCGATTGCAGTGACATAACAATGCCACAAGAGCAATTTAATTCTTGGCATATTTAGAGGTGGCATTAGGGAGTCTACCAAGGTAGCAATTTTCTAGATAATCAACTTAATGTCTTCATTCTAAGTGCATTTATATGTGTAAGTTAATTAGGGGAGTTAATTTTCACAAATGGCAGAAAATCTGCATTTTTTTTCCAGTAAGCTTTGCTCCGTGCCAGTTCAGGATTCAAGGGAGCTGAGAGAGGGAACCTGAGGTCCCTGTCATGGCAGTCAGCCCGTCAGGCTGGCACCTGCATTTTGGTGCTCCTGCTGCCAAATCCAACTGCTCCTGGGGGCAAAGGGACACACACTGGAGAGCTGCAGAGAGGACCACAGCCCCTAAAGCCCTGCAGCATCCTCCATATGCCTCGGCACAAAGTGTGGGGAGAAACTCGTGCTGGTGAACAGAAAAAGAAATGGAAATAGGAGTTAAGTGATAGAACTTCAGAGTGGTTTGGGTTGGAAGGGACTTTAAGGCCATCTCATCCCACCACCTTCCACCAGCCCAGGTTGCTCCATGCCCCATCCAACCTGGCCTTGGACACTGCCAGGGATGGGGAGTCCACAACCTCTTTGGCCAACCTCTTCCAGTGCCTTCTCCTCATGTCATTTGACAGCCATTCAGAAGGCCACATTTTTACAAGCCTACTGCAAATCACCAGGGAACCAGGATGAATATGGATCAAAATTCCTGGCAGTAAACACGGAATTGCAGAAATGCATCTCAAGGGGTGCCAAAGTCCCTGTTGCTTCCGTAGGAGTTCCCCAGCACAACACCATTACACTGAGCTGGAGGGAAAAATGCTGGAAAGGAACTCAGTGAACGACCACACAATTGTCTCAAACCTTTATGCTAAAATTCTGTAAAAGAGATAAAAGCAGACAGTGATATCTGGCCTCAGTGAAGCAAAAGAGAATTTTACCACATGCTTTAAAAAGCCTGGAATTTCAAATAGAGTCTGTAAAAGTTAAATTGCTCTGAATAGCCGTGCTGTATGTCCAAATTTAGCAGGGCTATCTGAGTCCACAGCAAGTGCACATGCATTAAGATAATGACTGCTTTCCACTTTTGAATGTGTTAATGCCTTGGGTTGAAAAAGAAAGCATTTTTGGTGATTGCCTTTACACCCATCCCTCTGAGGACCTCTCAGCATCGCTCCCTCCCATCCTCCTTTCTGCTGGACTTCTTCATATTTTCCTCCACGTGTCCCCTTTGGCCCCATTTTCATATTCATTTTTATATTACTGAGTACAAGCCAACTCGGAGCAAAGACAGAGGGCATGTGAGAACAGGGCCACTGACACTTTAGACACTACTATGAGAGCAAATACGGATTGAAAAGCACAGCTTGAACATGAGCCATTTTCCACTGTGGATGTGGGGCCAAAAATCCACTTCTTTGCTCCCCAAATCCATCCAGGATTCAGAGACTTGAAAAGCTGAGACAATTGGGGTGTTCAGCCTGGAGAACAGGGAGATCTTAGAGCCCCTGCCTGTACCTAAAGGGGCTCCGGGAGAGCTGGAGAGGGACTTTGGACAAGGGATGGAGTGACAGGACGAGGGGGATGGCCTTAAGATGAAGGAGGGGAGATTTAGATTAGATCTTAGGAAGAAATTCCTCCCTGTGAGGGTGGTGGGGCCTTGGTATGGGTTACCCACAGAATCTGTGGCTGCCCCATCCCTGGGAGTGTCCAAGGCCAGGTTGGATGGGGTTTGGAGCAACCTGGGCTGGTGGGAGGTATCCCTGCCCATGGCAGGGGGTGGCACTGCATGGGCTTTAAGGTCCTTTCCAACCCAAATCATTCCATGACCCACCCAAACAGGCTGGAACCCAGAGCAGAGGGGAAGGAGTTTGCTCTTGCAGCCCCAGCTGAAGGATGCAAATGTGCAAACTCTGAGCAAGGCAGGAAGAGCAGGGAGAAAAATCAGTATTTCTCCCTGGTTTGTGTGAATGGAAACTGCTGGTCCCTCCGTGGCAGCCCAGACACAGCAGGGTTTGTGTTGTGACACGGCTGATCTGCCATCATGTTTTGTGGAGGCAATAGTGGAAGGCAAGAACATATGGAAACTTTGATTTCCACGTTTATGCCACTCCTGCCATCACGGTTTTACATCCAACCATTACTTTCAACATGAAATTTCATTGCCTAATCCACCCATCCCTGCAGGACCCAGGTGCCAAACACAACCGTTAAATGAACGATTGCCTCCCACGAAAAGGGCCAAATTCCTGGTTCTTCTCAGGAGGAACAGCTCTTGCTGTGTGTTCAGGAGGGTAAGGAATGACAGGAAGGGCCTTTGCTGGGGTGCAAATACAGGGAACATCATCAGCTCAGTGCAACATATTGCCTGTGGAGAAGTGGTGGAAAAGGGTCTGCACCCACAAAGCAAATATTTCATTAGCAAAGGATGTGCCTGGAATGTACGCGTTGCCAAATGGTAATAAAATGGTTTTAACTTACCTGAGCTGCCCAACCAACTCCTTGTGACAGAAGCCAACACCTGTGACAGAGGGAAAAAACAGGGATTTTAGATTTTGCTGCATTGTGGGGCACAATTTCACGTGCTTTGGCAATTCTAACAAACTAACAAATTTGCCATGTAATGGGTCAGCTACTGCCTGTGTGCAGTAACAGCCTGATGGATTTGGGGAGGAAGAGTCTGGGCAGAGCAGCCAGCCTGGGATTTTGAAGAATTTCTTACATCTTGAGAGGAGAGGGTGGGAGCTGGGACAGCTTTCCAAACCCTTCTACCCCTCTGGCTTTTGTAATGTGGTTTCCCATCAAGTTAAATGGAAACCATGACAAGAGGGGAAATAAAAGCAAGAGCTCGACACATTGAGAAGAGACTGAGAGGTACTGCTTTTTACAGGGATGTAAAACAGGAGGGACTGAGGTACAGGCTATTTTATATATGAAATAAACACTATTAAGGTATCCATTAACCTATGTGAGCCTTCAATTAGATCAGTAATGCTTTGAGGGAAGAACTGTTTCTGATGTATGCTTAGACTGAATAATGAAAGATTGGCCCCCAGGTCCTACAGCACTATCAATAATAAACATTATTACTAAATAATAGGAATGAAGGCTTGGAGTTAATATTTAAAACGGGCATGAGACCAAGAGCATGCCCAAGCACATTTCACGCTTATTTTAATTGCCACAAGACAAATAGAATGAGGATGGATGTTCACTCAAGAGGGTGTGATTCTGTTTTGCTGAAGCACTCAGATTTTAGTGGGCTATTGTCAAGCCTGTTTGGACTAAATTGTGGGTAGAATTGCAATGAGAAATGTAGTTGCCTAGCAAAGGTCTAAGATTTCCATTTAAAATTAATGTGAACTGTTTCTCTGAATCTGACATATGGGCTTTGAGAACCCCTGCCAAGATGTCAAGAGCTAGACTGCTCCCCCTCTAACTCTGCAAAAACGCTGGAGGCAACTTTCTCCTGGTATTTTGGCATTTGGCTCCAATGCAAAACAAAGAGACACAGAAACCCTCCTGCAGAGGAGCTGCACGGCCACAAATAATGGAAGGGCAGCCCTGCTCCCTCCTGGGCCACACACTGAACCTGCCCCTGGGCTGGCACCTCGCAGAGCTGCTTTGGGGGGCTTTTCATCCTCTGCCCTCCAGGGCATCGCCCCCAGACCATCTCCAGCACGACAACACTGTGGGCAAAGCTCCTTGTCCCTTTGGATCAGTGAACGGGAGGCTCAGCCACTCTCACAGCCCTTTGACACTCCACAAAGACATCCAGTCAACCCCTTCCATGAGCAAACCAAGCCCCTGTGCCGGGGTGGTGGCCAGAGAACCCCTGACAGATCAGAAGCACAAGTGCCCTCAGAGCTTTTGGCTCGTCTGAAATTCAGATCACACTTATTGCCTGACTCTGTGACCAGGAAGGAAAGGAGGAACAACTGCTCTTGGGGTGTGACAGACGTGTGACCTGTGGTTAAAGTGCTGGCACAAACCTGGAGCCAAAGGGAGATTTGGGGAGGGCTCAGTTCTTACAGGAGTGGCAGCCACCAGGTACCTTCTGGGGCAGATGGATGGAAGCAAATTATATTCCCATTGAAACCCATTCCAAACCTCTCAGTTTTTTTAAAAGGCTTTTTATTAAGGCTTTTTGGAGTCCCCAGGCTTTGCTCTGAACATGGGCTTGGCTGCAAGGGGATGTTCTCCTGGTCTAGTCCTCAGTCAGATCCCGCTGCAGCTCCATCATTGCTCCCATCATCATCCTCAGCCCTTCATCCTGCTCCTCCCTGGCTCCCTGAGCCCAGCAAAGGCCTTTGCAAGTCCCCCAGCTCCCCATCTCCCTCATTCACCTCCCTCTCCAGCAGATCAGCTTCTGAGCTACGCTTCCTTGGATACCCAAGCTTGCTCAGCACTTGAGAAAATTCATTTCCCTTTAAATAAATTCCCCTTTTACTCCACTAAAAGGAACACACATTTCTCTTTGGTTTGTTTTCTTTCTTCTTCTTTTTTTTAATTTCCATTTCCCAAATTATACCCTTTCATATAAATGGGAAACTCTTTACAGGGAAACACGGGGGCAACAAGGGTGAAATCTGCCAAGGGTTCTACAAAATCAAAGATTGTGTAGTGTGGGGAAGGGGAAATGCAGAGGAGGGGGAAAGGGAGAAAATAAGGTGCCTGATGGATAAACAAAAGGTTCTAAAATGTAAGAAAAAAAGGTAAGGATGCTAAAAATGGCTGCAGAAAGACAGTTGAATGCTCAGCTTCCCACACCATCTTTAGGATGCTGAAGGAAGCTCACAGATGTGAAAAGATTGTCTCTGGATGAAGAAACCACCTGTAAGACATAGAACAGGCTGCTCTGGGCTGCTGCCCTGTCCCCAAACGTGACATTCCTCCTGGAGTGCTTGGACAATCAATCCTCATTCCTGGCTGGAGAGGATCCCTGCTCAGCTGTGCACGGGGACAGGCCCTTCAGTACAGCTGTAGCTATAACGTGATGTAGACTCTAAACTATTTGGAACAAGACTTGTTTTCATTCTCTTCTCTCTGATTTCAGCTCAACACAGCCTTGAGGTTCAGAGGAACCTGCTCAGAACTGGACTAGAGCAGGAAACCAAGAGCAGAAACACCTCTGCTTTCCACCCATTTGAGATGCCACCATTGCCCCTCCCAGCTGAATCCTCTGTGGGAGTGGGAGGAGAGAGACAACAGAATTAAACAAAAAGATGAATCAGAAGAAGAAAATCCCAGTAATGCCTCTGCTGTGCAGCTGCCCCTCCCAAAGCAGCCCTGTTGGTTCCCTGGCACGGCAGCAGGGCAGAGCACAGCCTTCAGAGGCAGCAAGGTGCAGGCACAGGTCCTGCAGAAGGGAACTCTCACAGAATCCCAAAATGGTTTGGGCTGGAAAGGACCTTGAAGACCTCTTGTTCCACGCTCTGCCACGGGCAGGGACACCTTCCACTAACCCGGGTTGCTCAGAGCTCCATCCAACCTGGCCTTGGGCACTTCCAGGGATGGGGAGCCCACGACCCCTCGGGGCAACAGAGGAGTTTCACGTTCTCGTGAGGCAGGGTGGCCTCTAACCCAGCATTTCTTTGGCTTCACTTGGCACCTGCAGGACGAGAAGGTGCTGAGCCACCAGCTCTCAGCTCAGTGCCAGTGTCCCCTTTTGCCCCCTCCTCTTCCCCTCGAAGCCACACTCGGGGCAGTCAGGCTGCCACGGAGAGGTGCAAGAGAAATGGGTTTTTGCCAAGGCTGGGCGTTGCTTCCCGTGAGTCCCAGTTCCACTGTGGAGCTCTGGGATCACATTCCCTGGCTCTCACACAGGCACGTGCAGCCGAGTGACTCAAGACACCTCACCAGAGACAACATTCCCCATGGAGAGACACAGCCTGTTCTGGCCACACCAGGGAAAAACATTGTCCGGTGATGGAAATAGTCTGGAAGGAGAAACAAAACATGCAGACACACAAAAAGACGTTGTCTTTTTTTGTTTAATCTGACTTGGACTATGTTGAATTGGTTCATTGTTTGGGGAGGAATCTGAGCAGAATTAATGATCCGCAGGCAGGAAGAGGCACTGTTTGCAAATGCAGTGGCCAGACATTCTCCAAGATCTGTAATCTAATTTAGCTTGGAGAGTTAATGATTTTAATGATTTGTTGTGATCTCAAAACAACTGTTAGGAGATAAATCTACATCATTAAACCTATTATGGTGTTTTGCTTCATTTAGCAAATGGTGTTTTTTTGTTCCGAAGACGCCCACATTTTAAACAAGCAGAGAGGTCAGCTGCTGATGGTAAGGAACAATTTATTCCCAGCTCCCTTGGAGACTGAAAGGAAAGGTGTCCTTGGGAAAAAAAATAATCGTTCACAAATGTTATTGACTATTTTATAAACAGAAAGCTTTGCTTGTGCTGTGCTGTGTGTCACTGTGAGCGCCTGGCACAAACCAGACAAGACTTCTGCAAGGAGCCACCGAGCTGATGGCTCAGGATCACTTGATTTAAAATCCAGTTACTTCTCAAGGAATCACGTGTGAGCAGCACTTTAAGCCTAAGGCAGCTGGCAACAGCAAGAGAAAGATGTCGATATCAAGAAGCCTTTTAGCAGCTGTTTAGCTCTGGACAGAGCGTTTCACTTCTACTTTTGGAAAGACACGTCCGGTCCCAAAGCACGGCAGGTGGTGAACTGTCCTTCTGCAGGACATCTCCATGGGGGAAGCAAAGTGCCACTCACCAAGCCCATGTCCCCCAGCTGCCATTCCAGCTCCTCCTTGTGCCCCACACCTATGAAGACCCACTTCAAAGAATCATGGGATCATGGAATGGTTTGGGTTGGAAGAGACCTTAAAGTTCATCTCGGGCAGGGCCACCTTCCACTAGACCAGGTTGCTCCAAATCTTGTCCAACGTGGCTTTAGGCACTTCCAGGGATGGGGAGTGCACTTCTCCAGGAAGGTTTACTTCTTCAAGAAGGACAATTTTATGTAAGACTGATACAAGATCTACCCATGAAACGTGAATTTCATTCTAAATCTGACTAACCACAGCATCACTTTCCTATAATTATGGTGGACAATTCTTCCCTGCAGGTAATCGAACAGTAACACTGATACCTCAGACGTGAACAAACTGACTTGCATCACGGGTTCCATTTTTCACATCATCAGGAACAAATTTTATGATGAAAAAAGGGCAAAAAAAATGAAGCTCTGAGCAGTAACTTCAACCACGTGAGGAAGATGGACAGGGTGTGTCCCCTGAGTCAGCAGTGGGTGCCCAGCCATGGTGACATCCACACACACTGAGATGCTGCTGCAGCTCCGCTAAAGGGATGGATTTCAACTGTGGTTTCACCGTGTTCCTCCATCACAACCTCCCTCCAACCTATTCTATTCCAAACCTTTTCATGCTGACTGCAAAGAGCATGGAAGGAAGAGCAGAGGAGAATGTTTGTTTCCTTTCTTTTTGTGTCAGTTATTTACACAGCAGAGAGCAAACAATCAACCTCCTTCCTCTGCAAGTTGCAGTAGTCTATTACAATTTTTACTGCATTTGCCTAAGCTAAATATTTTATAAATTTCAAATATGATAGAAAGGAAAAAAAAAAACAATTCTGTAAACAGCAATAACTATTTTCTTGCCCAGCTCCTTTTTAATCCCTGGGCAGGGAGGAATAATTGAGTTTTTCAGATGTCACTCAGCAATCACTACCATGATTCCACACTTTCAGCCTGCCCAGGATGTTCACCTAGCACAGAACAAACTCGAGAGATGAGGAGGGAGAGGAACAGATTTGTTTGTTAGGGAAGTGAAGCACCCACCGGGGTCTGAGCTCTGTCCACGGAGCCTTTATAATCCCCCACACTGCATGGACAGCACAGACCTGGCACTTCAATAACCCAAAGTAAATAAAAAACAAAGAAAATTCCTTTCAGTTGTATTTGTTTTGGGGAAGCTTCTTTCTTCAGCTCTGAATAGAGGGAATATATTTTATTACCCACAGTGACATCTCCAAAAGTAGCAATTGAACTTAAGTGGAAAAGAAAGTCATGTCCTGCCCTTCTGCATGGCTTTCATCCCCAGAGACTCCTGTTTCTTATCAAAGGGAGGGGGCAGGAGGGTCTGGGGCTGTGCAGACACACACACTGTGCTCTAAACACACTTTGAAAAGACTCTGAAGTTCTGGAGACAGTCCCCACCTGCTTGGCAGCTTCTGACAGTGGCTCACGTCAGCCAGGAGCCACACTGGCTCCAAACTGGTCCTTCATTCGTACTCCTAGTCAGTCAATCACATAAATCAAGGCACTCACATCTCTAATTACCAGATCATCACCTGGAATTTTTGCCTAGCAGCAATAAGAACAATCCAAAAGCAGTGCAGCACTCCCAGCCCTCCCAGCACCTCCTGCCACTGCAAACACCACCAGAGCATCAGCTCTCCGAGGGTCCAGCCCCAGCTCCGTGCTGGTGTGAGTGTGCACCCAGAGCACTAACCAGTCTGCAGCTCCAGGTGACTTTGCATTCTGTGTTTTAAGAGGAAAAACTCAAAGTCCACAGAACCTGAGGATGTGGGCATTTGTGTCCTGTGTTGGAGAATGAGTAAATAATCCATCCAAAGAAACGGAACTTTTCAAACTTAAGTGGGAAAAATATTTACATAAAATAGTTACATTAGGGGTTTTTTTCCTAATTTGAACGTTAGATGAAGATTCAAGTTAATTTTGTTGTATTCACCCTTTGTTGTATTCAGCTTTTCCTCAGAACCAAGACTTTTCTCTCTGTGAGTGTTTAGGTACAGGAAATATCTGGCATCACAATCTAAGTCAATATAGGTAAGCAATACCGATGAAGTTGAAAATGTGATGACTGTGCCTGGCCAGGGCAGTCCCAGCTGAAGTTGTGGTGTTTTATTTAGTGGGGATATTCCCATGCTTTTGCTTTTTCCTGTCTCAAATAAGACACCCTGTTCATCATTTTTGGCCACTATTCCCATGCCAACTGTTGCAGCCATGCCTGGCTGTGCTGTGGTATTTGGAAACTACCCTCCAGGTAGAACAAATGTTGGCTTATTTGCTGGGTGGAAATTTGTTAAATAAATCATAGACTCATAGTGGCAGAGGAAATAAGCAATAAGCCGTGCCTGGAAGGTTGGACATATTGTACTTCAAAAATAAGCAGGAGGCCGCTTTGCAATTCAAAAGAGATATATTGGGAAATGGGAAGGCACATCTGGCAATCATTTTTCCCAACACCCGAAAGGTTGTTTCAAGCATCCCAGCAGAGCCCTGGCCCCTCTGCTAAATCAGCTCCAGTGACTTCTGTGCCTGGATGGGAGCTGGGAGTGTCCCCTCGGGGGGCTCTGATGTCCTTGGCCACGTCTCAGGAGCAGGGCTCTGGCTTTCCAGGCTGCTGGGACTCCCGGGCCATTATTGCATTACACTTCCCACTCTGAAGCACCGCGGGGCGTTATTAGTCTGGGAGGGTTTGACATTTCCCAGGGGCTGGGGCCTGGGGTGCTCTTTATTTGACGATTACTGACGAGTTTCCCTTAGAAAAGCACACCTGGAAAGGCTGTTTCTGAAAGCTTCCTTCAAAGTGACATCTGATGGATTCAAATAACGGGTTTGAGCACCGCTAACGCTCCAAACATTTTTACATGTATTATAACCTTTACAAACCCTTTGTTCCTCTTCCCGATCATTTTATAACCCCCATCTACCTGGGAATATTTCAAGCAAGCATTTGAAAAAGATGCTGAAAGCCTCGACACCTTTTTGCTGTGTTTTGAGTTGCTGTTCGTATCAAATGTTCTTTTCACCAAGAGTTATGGGATATGAACTGTTTCCTGAACAGCTTTTCGGTCAGGCAATGGATTTGCATTTTCTCATCTACAATAACCAATAAAATCAGAATAACTTCAGCTTCTCTGCTTTTATTTTCATTGAATCACAGAATAGTTTGGGTTGGAAGGTCATCTCATTCCAAGCCCCTGCTGTGGGCAAAGAACCTCCCACTAGGCTGTTTTATAGAGAGAAAGAGTTCAACAACTTACATTAAAAAAAAAATATAATAATTTTCAAGCTCTTAAAATTCTGAACTTTTTCTCTTATCTATGAAAACTCCCATTGTGCTGTAAATGATTTTTTTTTCTTACAATAAATATATCTACATTAAAAAAATCTCTACCTACAGGCCAAAGCTTCTGGTAGGGGCTGTGGAGTAAAGACCTTCAGGGACAATTTCACTCACCATGACCAAAGATAAGCAACTGGATTTCATTTTCAAGGAGGCAGAGACATCCTAAGCATCACCAAACCTTCATCTTCCTGGGAGCAGAGCGGGCTCCCACCTGGAGACCCCCACTCCTGCCCCACACAGCCTGAGCCCAGGACAAGGACATGCTCGTGCAGCAGAACTCTGGAGATACCATTCCCTGTATCCCTATGGTGCTTTGGAGACACTTCTTGAGGGGGTTTTGTAGAGTCCAGGACAGGTCTGAGCATAAAATGCTCCCTCCTCAGCCCTCCTGCAGTCACAGGGCTCCTCCTCACATCACAGCCAGCAGCTATCATTTCTTTTTTCACTCTTAAACTACTCAGAGAAGAAAAAAAAATAGTGAAAGAAAGGCCAACAGAAGTTCAGATGAAGCAGAAGTGATGCTCGTCGCTGCAGGGCACTTTAAACTGAACTACAGCGTAGTTTAGATAAA
The DNA here is from genome assembly GCA_013396735.1 of Grallaria varia. Classification (NCBI taxonomy): domain Eukaryota; kingdom Metazoa; phylum Chordata; class Aves; order Passeriformes; family Formicariidae; genus Grallaria; species Grallaria varia. The sequence goes on from VWZG01007175.1 coordinate 814,866, forward strand.
CAAGGATTAATTATTTTTCTGTTAGTCTGTGAGGCAACGTATAATTAAGTTATTTTGCAGTTATTGTTTTCGGAGTGTTTAACCAAGAAGCAGCACAAAGGTAGGATTTTTCCTTTAATATCTTGCAGAATCATTTCACGTTCAGAATATTTTGTTTTACTGTATTGGCTTCTGTAAACTGTGGCACTGCATGTTTCCCTTTTCTTTTATTTGCCCATTGGGTCGTTTGCTCGTTGGAATTGAAGTCAGAAGGGCTTTGCTCTCACAAACAGCGCTGCATTTCTAATAAATATGTAAATAATATCTCTCTGAGCTGTTGCCTTTGGCATGTGCTCATACATTGTGCTCTGCAGCAGTTGCTCTGCCCTGAGCACACACTTGTTTTAGTTGGGAGAAACACCCATTGCCCTGCTCGGAGTCACGGGGGCTTTCCCTCCCTCTGCTGCCAGTGCAACTCAAAAGAGATGATGAGAGAGCAGAGAAGCTGCAGAACAGCAGAGATGAAAGCCAAGGGGTCACCTCGCTGGCAGCAGGTGACATTTACCTGGGCAGAGGGTCAGCACGTCCCTCCTGTGCCACGGAAACCATGGGCACGCCAGCAAGCAGGGAAACCTGACCTTGCAATGGTGTTGCCATGGGGTGAAGGGGCATCCAGGCAAGCCTTGGATCCTCTCTGGTGTCCCCAGCGCAGATTCCAGCAGGGCTCCCCAGTTTGGCTGGCACTGGGGGCACTGGGAGCACTGGGAGCACTGGGAGCAGGCAGTGGGGAGCAGGCAAAGCCGAGCCAAAAGAGGGACAGAGGATGTGACAGAGCAGGGATTAGGAAAAACAGCAGCAGGGTCTTGGAGGAGAAGCTGATCCTTCAGGGCACCTCGGGATCAGGGAGATGTCCGAGGCTGGAGCTGTGCCGGGCAGGAATTGTACCCGGAGAGGCACCACTGGGAATGCAGCTGGGCAAGTGCCCAAAGAAACCCCTCCCGGCCCTTCACTGCAGGATTTTATTTCGGGTGCTGATGTCAAAAGCACAAAGGGGAGACTCCAGTCAGCTCCTGCCTTGGAGGCTCCTTTTGATTTCCATCCAGCTCTGAGGAGGCAAAGAAGTCTCCTCAGGCTCCCGGCACTGGGAGAAGAGCTCTGGGAGGGGGGACAGGGCAGAGGGGATGGCTCTGGGCACTGTCACTGCTGAGCGTGTCCTTCAAGAGACAGGCCCTTGGGGAGCTGCTGCCCCTGAGCTCAGGGCTGGAACCCAACCCGAGTGTGGAGCACCCGCAGCTCCAACTGCCTTCGCTGAGCTGCTCTTTGGCCAAGTTCTTCTCCAGCTTTTCCACTTTTCCCCCTTTCCTGCTGGCTGCCTTCACACCTCCGAGTGGAAAGCCAACAAAGGTGGGCTCTGGAACCCCCCATGTCCTCAGAAAGCCCTGGCTGCTTTCCATTTGCCTTTGCCCAACAGATCAGGGGGACCATAAATGTGTCCCTTCACACCTTCCCTTCCCACAGTGGAGACATCCGGGGGGAGCTGAGCAAGGTGCACAGCCCTGCAGGCATAAATAGGTCCTTAATTGCTCTCCTGGGCTGAGGCTTAAATAGATGGGACAAAGAGGATGGAGAAAAGGAAGTCTTATTTATTTTGAGGAGGAGGGGAGGTCATGAAATTTTCCTGCATTTGACCAATGAGATAATGAATCTTTTAGCTCACCAAGTGCAGTGGATCCATAGGTGCTTAGGGCATAATGTAATTCCACCCCTATAAGCACTTCCACATCTAATGGTAGAAGAATGTTTTGTGCTCCTGGTGCTTTATCAACAAAATGCCCTCCTGTAGCCACTTGGCCTTTGGAGATTATTTTCTCAGGGAAGCTGTCATCACACAACTGATTAATTACTCTAATAATCATAATTTTTTTGCTAATAAAACACTCTCTTCCCATTCATTAGCTACATTGCAGGTAGGTGACAGTGGTAATTATTCTCTGGGAGTACTTCTGAATTATCTTTTCTAATCCAGCCTGTGCTGACATTTTTGAGAGAAAAAAACATTTTGTCTTTCTTTCATGAGCAGGGTAACATTTGAATATGCAAACAGTGTCAAAGCATGCCCTCTGGATGTTTTCCTGAACTATGATTTATGAGGTTTGCCTATTGTATTTGCTATCATAGACCTAGAAAGGTCATTAGACAAAGAGGTTTTCCCTGCAGGAGTCCCTTGCCATCTTTATCTTCTGATATTTTAATTTTTTTCTCGAGCATCAAGCAGGAGAAGTGCTGTGAGGTCTCCCATATGCCTCTGCTATTTACTATTTATTTATTCAGGAGTGTAAAAGTCCTGTGTGATGCTTTAGGCACAGAAACCCACACAAAACAGCCTTTCAGAGCATCGGGTCAAACAGCTGCTGTTTGGGCTCCCAGGTGTGCAACCCACAGTCAGCCTATGGGGGCTTTTTGTCTTTTGGGATGGGATTTTCCACCTAAGGGCCAGACCTCCAACCCCTCCCTGCAGGAGGGATATAAAGGGGGAGCTCACCCAGCCCTTCCATCCCTACTCAGACTGCCAGACAGGATCCAACTGCTCGTATTTGATATTTAGGGACAGAATTTCAGAAGATCCCGAGTTCCTCCTGCCTGCACAGCCCTCAGACCAACTCGGATGCTCAGAGTTGTTCACTTTCAGCAGCAGGGGCAGGTTCTGGCCCATAATTAGCAAAGCTGAGTAAACAGAGCAACAGCTGCTCTGCAAATATTAGTCTGTGTGTTTAAATTAACTTTTCCTCGCTCCTGCCCTTTCCCCTTTTGTTCTTCACTCCCTGCAAGTGGTTATTGGGGTTGGGTTTACTCGTGCAAACGTTTCCAAAAAAGCTGCTTTAAGTCTCAGGTAGAAATATTCAGGGGAAAAAAATCCATACCCATGAGTAGGCTCAAGCACGGTGGACAAGTCAGTCAGTGTTTCATGGAATCCTAAAAAAAATCAGCTTGGAAGGGACCTCTGGGATTATCTGCTCCAAGCACCTGCTCAAAGAGGGGGAAACTTCAAAGTCATACCAGCTTTGTCCGATTATATTTTATTAAAACTTAGTGAAATAGAAGCAGCCAGCTTCCAGTGAAGGGGAACAGCTGCCAGAATGATCAAAATAGAGAACTTTGGCCACTGAAATAACTTCCTCTGGTCTGTTTTTCCGGGGGTTTTCTGCCTCTCCCACACATTCCCTGTTCTGCCCATCCCCTGGGCCTGTGCCTGATGCCTCCTTCCCTCGCCGTAACCCTGTGTTATTATCCAACATCCTTGACAAAACATGACAATGTGACACGGGTTTTGGTCCAAACGGAGAGAGAAACCACTGGAGGACGTGGTGGATATTGGTCACCATAAAGGAAAAGCTGTTTTGCAATGTCTGCCTCGGCTGGTACACCATTCCAGGAGCTCTTGCTTCAACGGAGCTTCCCGAATCTAATGGATGTGCCTAAAGACACAACAGCACTGCTCTTGTGTTTATTAAAGCTACATGTCCTGAGCTAGCCTAGGGAAAATGAGGATAAATTGATACCTTTATGTTAAAGCTGTGAGCCAGCCTAGGATCTTATAATTCCTGCACTGTGCTTTGAACAAGACTCCCAGCCCAGCCCGGCTGTGTCACACCAGCACAGGCTACACCTAAGGCTTGACTGGGCACAAGGTGCTCATGGAATAGCAACTACTCCATAGTTTCAGTGGAGTAAAGGACAAGGAGGAACTGTAAGTCATAAAAAACCCTCTGTAGCTGTGCCCTAATAGTGGGATAGTTTTCCTGCTGCCACACTAACAGGCAACAAATAGATGTATAGGAATTATTGTTCAAGGGGACAGTAACGTGGGATTCTAGTCTTAGAGAAAGAAAGAACTGCCCCAAAATGAAAAAAAGAAAGGCTTGATTTGAATGCAAACTGATCCTCAAAGCTCCCAATATGCACCTTCAACACAGACTGCTGATTTCTGGGGGGTAATTACAACAATGTGCTTAACTTCGCTCTGACCTACATTGTACAAGCCAGGATCTTTCTTTTCTACTTTTCAGCAGCACAGAGTAGTTCTGTGCCCTCAATAAATGCCTGCTCAGGACAGGATGCACTTGGATGGTGCTTGAAATTATCCTCATGAACTTCCACCACGGTACAGCATGAAATTAAGTTACCAAGTTTGTAAAATACTTACGGATTCTCATGTGAATAGAGTTATTACATTAAATTAATATTAAAGAACACTTCACCATTCGATTGGCCTAGTGGGTGCCAGTGCTTTGAACCCCACGTTCTCACCTCTCCACCCACCTGTGAAGTTCCAAATCCCCTGCGCCAGAAAATACTTCACTCAGGAACAGACCCTGTGCACAGAAAAAATTAACTCTTAATAGGCCAAAGGGATGGGGAATGGGTATGGACAGAGAGCTGAAGGCGCTGCTTTAACCCCCAAAAATTGCTCCCTGTCGAGTGTTTCTGCCTCAGCAGTGCCAGAAGAGCTGTCACACACTGCAGTGCCTCAGTCAGCTCTGGCTACTTCTTGGGCCATCAGCAGCACAAATAGCTGTAGCTTCACATATTCCAAAACCAGATGAATTATCTCTTTTCAGATCTCATGCTCCCAGTGAGGTCATTGCTTTCTGCTTTCTTTTTCATCTGTATTCACTTTTTAAAAAAATAAATAAAAGAATCCCAGGTGCTGGGAGTTGGCTGCATTCTGGTGCCGTGTTCCAGTGTTTTATTTTTCGTATCAGTGGCCCTGAAAGCAGTGCTGACCCTGAGCAGCTTGGGTAAGCACAATCTTTGAGACATGGATGCTGTTAAGGAGATCCAGCACTAGTGAGTAAAGGCAGAACACTCAGGATCAATGTTAATCCTTTTTTCTTAAGGACCTTGGGAGTCAATGCTCTCTGATCCTGGCTTTATTTTATCAGAGATCCATAGAATGGTTTGTGTTGGAAGCTGACCTCTTCCCACCCCCTGCCATGGTCAGGGACACCTTCCATGAGCCCAGGTTGCTCCAAGCCCCATCCAACATTAAATGTACGAGTAAGATTTCTCTGGCAACTTTTAAACCTGTTTCTAAGTAAGACACTTCACATGTCTTTTTAGATGTACCTTAATAACTAGTCATTGGTTGTCATAATATTAAAAGGTCATATTTTATCAAAATGTTGCCCCTGTGAAAATGTCACTTTGTGACACTCCTGTTGAGGTAACAATTTTCTGGTACATTTACTCTTCTATTGTCATTGCAGCTGAGCTTAACAACCAGAAGCAGCACAAGTCCACATGTAACTTCCTTAGAACTTAAAGAGAAAACTCCAACTGCAATATTGTCCTTAGCTCTACTGCCAAAAATAGCCATTTTGGGGAAAGTTGTGTGTCTGTTTTGCCACTGACGACTGCACAGAGATCAGGCAGGGAAGTTGCTCTGTTCTGGTGCTGAATATTGTTAGTGCACCACGTACCAGCTCATCATTTGCAGTGCTGACAGATGCCACCAGCCTCTGCTGCGTTTGGATTAATGAAGGTGGCAGGGAGGGAAGGAAAAGGCAAAGCTATTTTATAGAAAGAGCTCCAAAATAACAGGATCACTTAAGGTTCCCCCAGCTTTACCCCTGCCCTTTGAGAGGGACACCTTCACACCAGCCGAGCATCCCAATTCCCCACTCAATTTTCAGACACTCACTGGTTACATCTGTTGAAACTGAGATTTGAATGCTTAAAACACCTTTCCTCTGTTTGTTTTTGCTCTCCTACCCCCCGCAGCCTGCCTGTGCACACAGTGCCTCTGTGCTCCCAGATAATGGCTTTGGTGGGAACTGTTTGCACGGGAGAAGCCGGAGCGGGTCCGGGGCTGTGTCCCTTAACAGACCAGGAGTGTGCCAGCACTGCAAATCCCAGGCATGGGCAGCCCCTGCCGTCTCATCATCACAATTTCAGCTTTTGCTCAGCACAAGCCTAAGGGCAAATACAAAAGTTGAGAACTTATTTGAACTTGAGAAGGATTTTTGCATCTGGAGAACTGAGCCGAGACACACGATAACAGACAACTGCTACAGAGCAGCCTGACCTCCTTAGCAGCTCATTTTGCACTCCTGGGGTAATGTGGGATGGCTGGTGCCCTCCTGACAGCTTGAGCATGAATTTCCATTATTAGTTTTGCAATTTGTACATATTTTGTCAGCATTTGACTTCATTGTTTTGACTTTCCACCTGCAATCTCATTTTGCCAGTTCTACCTGGTTCCCCTGCTTAATTGAGATCATTACTGCGTCCAGTCGGACTTGATGATGTTTGTGGGTCCCTTCCAGCTCAGGATATTCTATGATTGCTGCCTGATTTCCTTACCGAGGCTGGTACACAGCCCTGGCTTGGGATTCTGAACAGCATCAATTATCAGATGTGTTTCCTTTGCCACCAGTGCCACCAAGGACCACTTGGCCACAGTAACTGGCCAAGCTGACAGAACTTCAAGCACGTTTGATAATTCATATATACATATACAGAATCCCCTGTAGTGAAAGATGGGCTGAAGTGTTTATCAGCGTTCCAGAATTATTAAGGACAGAGCTGTATGTTGGAAGAGCTGTAGGTTGGAAAAGATCTCCAGGATCGAGCCCACCCCGTGCCCGATGCCCACCTTGTCCCCCAGTGCAGAGCACTGAGTGCCACCTCCAGTCATTCCTTGGACACCGCCAGGGCTGGGCACTCCAAACCTCCCTGGGCAGCCCCTTCCAATGTCTGACCACCCTTTCCATGAAGAAATTCCTCCTGATGTCCAACCTGACCCTCCCCTGGCACAGCCTGAGGCTGTTCCCTCTCCTCCTGTCCCTGTTCCCTGGGAATAGAGACCGACCCCCACCTGGATCCAACCTATTTCAAGGAGTTGCAGAGCCAGAAGGTCCCCCCTGAGCCTCCTTTTCTCCGGGCTGAGCCCCCCCCAGCTCCCTCAGCCACTTCTGGTGCTCCAGACCCTTCCCCAGCCCCTTTCTTTTCCCTGGACCTCCAGCCTCTCCATGTCTTTCTTGCAGTGAAGAGCCCAGAACTGGACACTCTTTCTTAGCAGAGGAGGAATACATCTTGAATCAATCTTGCCTCACTGATTAAAGAAGAATTAATTAGCTTTGTGTACATTTTGGCGTAACTAGAAATGTTTACCCACCATGTGTATGTGCAGCAAATATTGTCTGGCACAGCGTCAGCACCCAAATGCGAGGGTGGCCGTGGGAACTGAGGCTGCCAGGAACGCTGGCACCTGGGCATTGACCCCAAAATACACAGAGCACACCCCTGAGAGTCAGCTGGAAACACCCAAAGGTGAAATCCAAAAACTCACTGAAAAGAACAGTGCATGTGAGTGGCCTTGAGGGCAGTGCTCATCCAGCCGACCCTTCCAGGTGCTTCTTTTCCAACTCCTCCTTCTTTGCCAGTGGATCAGTAACCTCTAACAAAAGATCTGTCCTTTTTAATCATGCTCTTCCCTCCTCATTCCATCCCCTCTACATACCCAAGCCTGTTTCATTTGTTAAGCCCAGCACAGAAGCCCCAGGGCTTTAGAAAAGTCTTTTTCAGCACGATTTTCTACATCTCCAACCTCTCCTGGCCCTTTGCTTTCGCCTGCCATTCACCATCACGGGGCTGCCGTGCACTGCAAATCGAATGTGACAACAATGGCCTACGTGTGTTTGTGTGGTTACATCAAAAATGAAATGGGTGGAATATACGTATCTTAGGTGTTTATTTTTAAAAGGATAATGAAGAATTCCATTGTTTGCACAATTCTTGCTGTAACTGATTACTTTGTTTACTTTATTCTGGATGAGCAGAACACAGAAAGCCACAAATACTTGGTATGGCAGATGATTTTCTGGAAAAGCTGGGAATTAACTGACCTGCAAAGCTTCCTGGCCGCAAATGGATGCTAAAATTTGGTTTTTGATTGTTCAGTCTGAATGTTCGGGCAAGTAAAGCTTCACAGAGCAAAATCTACTGGCTGTGAAAAAATTCCTTTTTCTGTCTTCTGCTCCTTCTTTTTTTTCCTTGAGTTCAGAACACACTTTACCCACTTTGCTTTCTCTTTTGCTACAAGCTCTGGCTCCAGTAAAGTCAATAAGAACTTGCCCACTGAGGTCAAAGAAGCTGTTTTTACACTAAATTTAGGTCAAAAGCAAGTAAATCCCTTTTGATGAAAACAAAATACGCATCAGGTGCACCATCGGTTTGAATTCCAACTATGACAGACAGCTGACACCCTCTGTGATATATATATATGGATATATATATGAGATATATATTAAAATACATATGACATAGATATGTCTATATTAGATATAAGCACCCATAACTGCTGATTCATAAGCATAGTCCGTATATTCCTAAATGCTATTTATGCTCACACCTCCGAAAATGGACCAGATCAATAACTGAACAATTAGATACAATAGTACAGATGACAGATGCTACAATAAGTGTAGAATAGTTATATATTAAGTTGTGAAATACTACAAGGTGTACAAACACCATTTGTATAATGAGAACTACATGTGAAGGCAACAAACCCCCAGCTGTTGTTCTGGTTCTGTAGCTCTGTCCTTTCACCCCAAAGTCCTTTGCAACCTTGAGACAGCTCTCTGAGCTTTTCTTTGCCATATTTAGAAAAGAAAATGAACCAGCCTTGGGAAGCACAGGGCACTGTTCCTTTCCCTGCTAAGCTGCAGTGACACGGGAGACGAGGTCTGTAATTAGCAGGATGACCCCATGCACTGAGATGGAGCATCGTCGGTGGGAAGCAGCTCAAGGCCACGCTCCCCCGAGATCCAATCCCTCCATGCCCTCCTTTTCCTGGATAAACCTCCCCCAGACAGCACCTCTCACATCACAGAACCCCAAACAGGCACCTTTGGAGGAGCCCTGGAAGGATCCCACAGGGTGATGGGTTGCCTGGGCACACAGTGCCTATTTTTGCTCTTTGCCTCAATGGCAAAAATATGAGAAGGGGGGGATTTAAAACTTCTTACTGGGTATTTAAATTGAAAAATAAATAGTCCATCAAACCAGCATGTTATGCATTTAGGATATAGACTATTTACATGAATACATAGTGACAGGACAAGGGGGGGGGTGGCTTCAAACTGAAAGAGAGCAGGTTTAGAGGGGATGTCAGGAAGGAATCCTTCCCTGCGAGGGTGGGCTAGCAAACTCCATCCCGATGGATGCTGCCCCTGCCATAATTAATGCACAGACATGAGTGTCTCCCGTGCCAGTGCTCTCCATCTGTCAGTGCGGGCCAGGAGGATAACAAGGTGTTCTCCCAGCCCTGGGGAGCCGAGGGCATTTTGGAGCACCAAACCCAACTGGGAAACCCAGCAGGAGCTAATTTCCATTTTCTGCTGTCTCCCCTCCCACACTGGTTGTTTCGATGAGAGTTAATACTAATTAAGTGTGTGGTCACTGTACTTTCAGTCACCCACTGAACGGGGCTGTTTGGTGACAGCAAGTGCTTGAGGGCTGTATTTACACCACCTAAACCCTCTGCAGGGACGTGGGAAACGTGGCAGATGGGCAGGTCCAGGCACCAGAGAGGAAGGTATTGGTGTAAAATGGACAAGAACAGCATATTTTTGTGCCAGAAGGGAATTCTGCTTGGCCTGATACTCTGAGTCCATCTGCCTCAGCAGGATATGCTCCTCCTGATGCTCCAGGCATCCCTGAGGTTTCTGGGAATTCATTCTTTGGCATTTCTGGTCCCTTGGGTGTGGGAAGCAAGGAAACGAGGATGTCAGATTTTATTAGTGTGTGTTTAAGGCACTGATTTGTAACTCTTCACCCAGCTGAGCTCAGACAGACCCCCCCTTACCCTCCACACAGTAGGAGGTTTCCAGTGTGCCTTTCCTGGAATAACTGGTACCTGGACGGGTACCAGCTCTAAAAGGTGTTGCAAAATCAACAAACACACCCCAACGATCTCATCATTAATACAAACTGAATGTATAAACTGACAAACTTGGCATAGGGAGGTCACTGGTGGGAGACTGGAATTGTGTCTCCGTTGTATCCCTAACAGTGATGTCGTAGAATCACAGCATGGTTTGGGTTGGAATCATCTTATCCCACTCCCTGCCATGGGCAGGGACACCTTCCCCTAGCCTAGGTTGCTCCAAGCCCTGTTCCACTTCCCACATTCCCATCTCTCCAGGGCCACTCTAAAGCATCACCCAGAGCTCTCAGTCCCACAAATGTGGGTTCTGGAGGTGCACAGCAAACAGGAAAGGGCTCAGTGGGTCTACACAAAAGTTGGGAAGAGTTTCAGCTCCCTGTGGAGGAGGGGGAGGATGATCTGGAGCCCCTGGACTGTGCAGAACCCTGTTTGGTCCTGTGTCAGACCCAGCAGTCACCCAGAGGTCAGCACAGGAGGCCAGGCAGGGGCTGCACCACTGCCCTCCCTGGGCCTTCTTCCAGCCCACAAAATATTTCTCTCCACCACAAGGAGGTCTGGCCACATTTTACTGCTTGCACATTCGCTATTAAATCTTGACTTTTTGCACCTGCCAGAGCAATAATTACTCCACATTAAAGTGCTTTTCCCAACCTTTGCCCTCCCTCCTTTGGCTCTGAGCTGGAGCATCTCTCCCGCTCCAGGCTGGGTGCAACAGGGAGGACCAGAGCAGAAACACAAAGCAGGACCAGCAGAGCAGCATCAGAAACTTATTTCCTCCTATTTTAATGCCAGGAAGACATTGAGTGCCACAGGGCACCTCCCAAAGCACAGTCAGGGCATTAGCTAAAAGACATTTTGTCCATACAGGGATTTTTCACATGATTTCCCACAGGACTGGGGCAGTCCCATTCTGCCCAGTGACAAAAACAAAGATCAGCAGGTGATTTGCTGAAATTAAGGGTAGGAGAGATTCACAACTTCCTTGCTAAATGTGTGTTTCTGTCACTAATAGAAGGTTATTGTAAGAAGTCGAATAAAAATGTATTTGTGTTTAACAATTAAATGTAATTGGCAAGTGCTAATGGCTCTGTGATCGCAAAACTGGGGGAAAAAAGCAAAGAGGAAGAAACTAGTTTGAAGGGACTTTATCTAATTTCATTTTAATTAGATCCTTTTTCTAACTGAGTTTCTAATTTTTCAATTAGCAATTAGCAGCTGCAACTCATTCTAAGCGTCACGAGGTGCCAGAGACACTAATTACACCACAGGAGTAGGAGGCTGAAAATGAGAAATAAAATTATCCATGAATGTTATTAGAAGAAAGGAATGATTACATTCTGTAATAATATACTGATGTGAGCCTAATTAGATGGAAGGATTGGGGGGAAAATAGGAGATTTAAAAATGGATTCCACTTAGAAGCTTATAGGTCACCTTTTTGTCATTAATAATGATTAGGCACATTGCCTGGAAAAGGGCCAGCTGGGGAGGGATGGTGTGTCTGTGTCATCACCCAGCAAAGGTCTCTGTGATGCAGTGGAAGGGACAGGACCTTGCTGGAGACCTTCAGACCTCCAGGAACACAACACTGCCACCTGTGCCAAGGATAACGTATACACCTTATTTTGACGGGGTTTGACAACCACGATGAAAAGAAATACAAAAGTTCCCTTATTTTCATACTTTACAGGCTGCAGCAGGTCCCCACTTGCCTGTTAGCAAACCTCTGCCCAGGCCCTGAACTGCACTGGGGGGAAAAGTGGAGTCTCTGGGGGGAGAAAACTATTTAATCCCAGCAATGGGGCACCTCAGGGAACCAAGTGCAAACCTATAAAGAGCCACTTGATATAGCAAAGAGGGAACACTGCACTGAGCCCATTTATTGCCACTTTTAAAACACACCAATTTTTCTTTATGAATCAATAATTTCTTACACTTGATTTAATAATGGGAGTGACCTCTCTCCGGCTCCAGTGCGCACAACCTGCAGTTTGGAATCACTTCAAGGGACCCCAGTAATAAATGATTACAACCAAATGTGGTTCTTAATAAAATTTATGAGCTCCCATTCATCCCACTCCCGTATTTGTCTTTATATATCTCACAGCATTTGCCACTAATTATATTCCTCTTTATAATCTGGGCTCCCCAGTTAAGGGATGTAATTGATCGCTTCTGAAAATCATTAATTCCAAAATGGACCAGAAGGGTTTTGTCACACTGTTACCCCCATTACTTCTTTTCCTCACAACATCCCCATTCCTAAGACTCTTCAGAGCTTATAGAACACCCAATAATGTGTCTATAATAAGACAGGAAAAAGAATAGTGAATTAAACCCAAAGTGTCTCCCATTAGTTGATAGGAAAGGAGACACACTTAGGAGAGGGGGGGTGCCACTGGGGACCAGCCCAAGGTGCATTAAGCTGCCTGCCCTTTTAGCCTCCCCACCAACTCTTTGTGATGACTCCCTGCCAGAGTGGAAGATTAGTGCAGAATGACAACAGAAGTTGGGGGAGAAAAGGGGGAGGGAAATCCCTTTATTTGAAATTCAGCTGTTGTAGCATATGGTCCTGGTGAGCTGGAAATTCTCCTTGCAAGCGGCTCTGCTTTGTTGTTGGTGGCACCAGAGTTTGGTGATTTAGGGGCAGTGGGGAACAGCCCTGAATAAATAACACAGACTTTTATTGCAGGAGAACGGAGGGGGAGAAGCAACAAAGGCCAATAAGGAAGTCTGAACTAATTGGGGGGTTCAGTTCTGCTGAACAGTCTGAGCTGGTCCATCTGGAGAGGGAACTGAAGGATGGGGGGACCCAGTTTGCTCCACACTCATCCTGCTCCCACCTGGCCCCTTCCCCTCCGAGCAGGCTCTGGCTCCTCCATCCTGCTGCCAGATCTGCAAAGCTAAAGTTGTTTGGCTGATTCCAAACCCAACCTGATCCTTCCCTCTCCCTGTCTCCCTCTTGTTCCGACCACAGGGTCCCACTGCAGAGCCATCAGGGGCCAGGGCGAGGGAGGACAGTCCTGCAGGATGCTGCATGGTGGGGATCAGCAGGTTCTCCTGCTGCTGAGCAAGGGAACCCTGGGGAGTTCCACTGTCCTTCCACAGTGAATTTGCACTGCAAACCAGGGCCCTGCTGGCAGTGGTGTTGTGGGACTCACTGGGATTTCCTGACAGTGACACTTCTGCTTAATAAAAGCCCTGCTTGGTAAAAACCAACATCGACCACCACTTGTGGTCCCAAAGGGACCCTCTCCCCACACACCAGGCAGAGCCGAACCAGCTCTCCCACACTGTGGGTCCCATAAACTCTGCTCACAGCTGGCTGAGAGCATTTCTTCCTGTCTCACAGCCTGTGAATTCCCCCCGAAATCCAGCCAGGATACCTGCAGAGGCAGCTGACACAACCCAACCCATCCTGCTCCACCACAGCCCTGCCCACCTGGACAATCCCAAGGTGCCCACACGGGGCTCTGCAACCACAGCCAAAGTTTGGATCCAACCCTGGTGCCCAGCAAGTCTGTTCTGCCCTTTCTTGAGCGCTGCCATGTAGAGAACCAACCTATAAATTAATCTTGCATTTAGAAGCTGCTTAATAATTCTGGCCCATCATCTCCTGCCAGAAAACTGCTGCATCTGCAGAGCTTCAGGGAGTAGAAAGGAAATAAAAAGGAGGAATGCAGCACTCGAAGCACTCTGCTCCTGCCTGGAGCTGCAGTGGCAGTATTTCCAAGAGCACCACCATAAATTTGAAGGCCTAATTTTAAAAAAAAAAAAAANGCACTTTCAGCAGTTTACTCCAGAGTAATTCAAGGCGCTTTTTAAAAAAAGGCAAAAGTCCCAGTTGCTAAGGATACAAAACAAGGCTATTTCTTGCCCTGTTCAGATCTTATTCCTCTACCAGAAGGCCAACCATTTATCCAAGGTCCTTCTGACTCATGGCCATCAGAACCACTCGCCGAGTCACCCTTTAACTTCAGTGCTTGAAAACCTTGTGGGCTTTGGCAATAAAGGCTTGGGAGTTTGTAGTTATTCCTGGGAGCATCACAAGGTCTAGTGCCTACAGAGCCAGCCCAGGAGCCTATTTTAAGAAAAAATCATCACTTCACATACAATTCAAATTGGCCTCCAAATCTCCAGGAGGCTTCGCTTGTCACACAGATAAAACATGTAAATAAACAGATGCTTGCCTGGGCTGCTTTGCAAAACAAACAAGTGCTTTCCTAGAAATGCTCTTCAGAAGTTCATATTGTCATGAGTTTGGGTCGAATCCAGCCCATGGAAACCACCACAGTGCACCCATTGAGAGGACATTCCAGGCAAGCAGATCTCTCACTCCATGCACACAGCTCCACGTGCCTCCCAAGACATCTCCCACTCACCAGCCCTGGACCTGTTTTTCTTACTCCAGAGCTTTCGAAGAACCCCACACTTTCAACCAATATTTCCACCATCTCATCTGATGCCAAACAAGCAGGAAAAATATGGCCCATCACCAGAAATATCAGCATAATGCTCCAATTTTGCACCATTTGACAGCAATCGAGTAGAGACTAATGGCTTTCCTCTGTGACTAAATCATTTAGCCACCAAGGTATTCTGTCTCCTTCTCATTAGGTTAAAAAAAAAAAAATCTTCCAATAATCTCATTATCCTGATGTGAATAACAGTAAAAATACACCAAGACTAATGGCTCCTTCAGCTCGGTGGCATCACTGGGGCAGGTTTATGGCTCCTGCCACAGCACCTGCAGCCCATTCCAGCAGTGAGGACCCACCTCCCCTGCAGCACAGCCCTGCTCCTCGGGCTCTGCTTCAACCCAGACTTACTTATGCTCCCCCTGCACACCGAGGACTTTTATGTACTATTTTTAACTAACTTCAATAGAAAAAGAATGTGTCATGGAGTGTTAAACTTTATGGAAATTCTCCTGGAGAATAACATAATTTCACGGTGCATTACTCTACAATGACCTGGTACTTGAACAATTAATTTTTAAGGTACAGCCTTTTTCTTCCTGTGCTCTATTTAGCTTTTCCCTAAACCATCAACAACACCAGGATTCCTTTATA
>VWZG01007175.1:833945-860958 GCA_013396735.1 Grallaria varia
GGGGGGGGCGAGGCAAAAAAAATTTAAAATGGGTTATATTTTAAGATTAAATTTTTAGGTAATCACTCATAAGATTTTCTGTTAAGACCAAAAGAAATCCAGACCATTTAAGACCATTAAATCAAGAAAGAACAAAAATTATGGAAAAGAAATCCTTCCATATAAAGGACAAAAAGCTTCCCACTGGGAAAGAACCCTAATGAAGCTTTTCACCAGGTCTGACCCAGGCACAGACTGAACTCCCACCAGCAGCAGGTTGTGCTGAAAGGAGCAGAGATGTTTCCTGAGAGAAATAACAAATATTTCATAGCAACCAATAGTCCTCAGCCAGGAGCTGCAATCTGGTCTGGAGTTCTGGGGCAAAGGAAAATGGAAGGGAAGGTACAATGGAAGCCACAAATCAAAGACCTCTTTGCAAATCAAGCCTCTCTGTTCATTAATCCCAAATTAGCACATTAAAATAAAGCAGCAGTTGATTAATATCCCTAAGTAACACTTGGAGCTGAGTGAGAACTTGATGCTAATATACTTGATATTACAGTGCATTAATAAAGGCACAGTCTCCCTTCAGCAGGGGGGCTCTTCAGCTCCCCAACACAAACAGGGGCGAGTGGGAGCACAAGGCAGGGAAGAAGGAGCTGTGCCCCCCCTGCATCCAGAGGGATGGTCCTTTTGCAGGGAAACACAAGCACTGGAAGAAAGGCAGCTGGGAATTTTACAGGGAAATGGTTCCCTGTTCCGAATACACCAGTTACTGCAGAAACTGGACTGGGAACTCTTCCAGCCCTGGGAGAATGTGAGAGGCAGCAGAGACACAGAATGCCTTGGCAATGGAACTGGGGAGTGCAGACATGGCAGATTTTGGTCTGCATTGGGCAGATTTACAGGTGGGGAGCCCTAAAGCTGCCAGACTCTGTTTAGGAGTTTCTGAGCACCAGCAAACATGAGACCCCCCCAAAAAGAGCTGCTGCTCCAGGGGAGGGATTGTGTCCATTCACGGAATGATGGAGAAGGCACTTGTGTTTTACACATCTCAGCTGAGGATTCTGACCATAAATATTTTTAAAATGGGAAACAAGAGGTTTTCAGTTACCTTCATAAAGTGTCTTAACTAACACTGTTAATTTTTCACCAGCCACTGATATTCACCTCGTCTGAAAATACTAATATGCCAATAATGCAGTTCAACATCTATAAGACACACCATTAAATTTTATGTAGTTATCCCTCCACTGAACTTACAGAGCATAATTTCTAGACAGCATCCAGTACGGAATAAATAGAACCTTGTAGCAATGTATATATTGGGAAGCAAAGATGTGGAGATAATTGAGGACACAGGTGGTTATTAAAGATACACCAGCAGAGAATCAGGTCCTGTAAGAGAAATAGAAAAGAAAATCACAAGAATGGCTGCTTTGGAGTGGTCTTGGGAAAAAAAAAAAGAAAAAAAAAAAAGGAAAATTCCCCCCAATGTGTCATCATTAGTTTGGAATTTCTGCCTTTTTTTCTTATATAGATTTCCCAGTGCCAATATCCCTCATGCCGGCGTGTTGAACAAATTAAAGTGACAAAACTCAATATGGAAATTAAGATCATTAACATATTAACCAAACTGTCGATATTCTAAAAAGCTGCACGAGCTGCCAAATAATCATCTGATTAACGACTTGAGGCCCTGCCTTGTGTCAATTAGCACTGCAGCCACCCCTCTGCCCCTTGCCCACAGCCAGATGTCCTGAATGAATAAACTGCTTCACTGTGGCAAAGACCACCCCGTTATCTTCATGTGATGATTGCTCTGGTATATTTAATTGCTTTGTTTATTTAGGAAAATTCTGTTCCTTAATTATGCCAAGTTGCTAATTAGTGCAGTGGTGAAATCTTGCATTTCAGTTCTCCAGGTCTGGGTTCTTAATCATGGAATCACAGGATGGTTTGTGTTGAAAGTGACCTCAAAGATCATCTCATTCCACCCCCTGCCGTGGGCAGGGATTGCACCCAGTGAAGGCTTTTTGTTTCCCAAGTGTTCTATGCTCCATAGATCACCTTTATTGCAATCATCACATCTATGCCAGCCTGCTTTTTTCCTGAAAAGGGCTCTTCCACAGATTTTTGGATGTCAGAGTTCATTATAATCAGCAGTTTCAAACTAATTTCTCTATTTCTGAATGATATAATTTCAAAATTTCTGACTGAGCTATAGTTATCAAAACAAAACCTCAGGAAATGTCACGGTGTGCAAGAATTTGACGACGATTCTAACAAAAGGTGATCATTAAGCATTTCCAATAACAATTTAATAAAACATTTGCTTGTAAAATGTGTAGTAGAAAATTTGGAGCAACTTTTACATGATAAAGGCAAACAGAAGGATCACCATGTGCCTCTCTATCAATTGATATTTACTCGTTTATTTGGGAGATGCTTTTACAAGTGGGGCAATAACTTATTCATTAACTGCACAAACACTGATTTAGCATTTGCATGCCCAGCTCCTGACCTAGAGATGTTTATCTTTTACTTTTATGGCTGAGCTAGCTATAAAAGCTTTGAAAATCAGGGCTTTGACTGGAGACTGACAAGCCCTGGCAGCCAGGATGGCACAGCACTAAGTACACATCCTTTATCACTGACATTTCCTCCAGTGACACAAGGTCATGCAAGCAATGAATGGCAAAGCAGAGCCATGAAAAATGGATATTAATGAACTGGAGCTCTGAGTAATAATGCCATAAGCAACCTCTGATAACAAACACATTCTCCTAATAACATCTTCAATTATCTTCATTAATGCCTGTCCATGGCAAAATGTGCAACGCAGCCCTTCAGGACCACAGAGCCAGCAGGATTAGAACACACTTTAACTGCTTCCTTCAGCTTATCCATGAAAGTGCTTGCTGATGGATAGCTGAAAGGATGATAATATGCATTTATCATAATTTTTCAGTCACATATGCCTTCGTCCTGTCACCGGGAACTCGAGATTTGAATGGGACTGCCTGCACTCCCTGGGAGATGTATGGGCTCCGAGGAGGCAGCAAACACTGCCTGTCAAAATGCCAGGGAGCAGCAGCACAGCATTCCTGGGCCTTCCCCAAACCTGGGAATCTCAGGAGAACCAAGAAACCCACTGGGAACCTGCAGTTCTGTGGCAGCAGCTGACAAGACCTGTGCATGGCCAGGGGCAACAGCAGCCAAGCCCCACCTTGGCTATAAAAGAAGCCCCCAAGGAGCATTGACAGCCTCAAGTTGCACCAGGAGGAGGTTTTTTGGATATTAGGGGCAATTTCTTGACCAAAAGTCTTGTCCAGCACTGGCAAAACTGTGCAGGGCAGTGGTGGAGTCACCATCCCTGGAGGGATTTCAAAGACGTGTAGATGTGGCACTGGGGGACATGGTTTAAGGGTGGGATTGGCACTGCTGAAGGAACAGTTGGACCTGACGATCTGGAGGGTCTTTTCCCACTTTACCATGTCTATGGTTCTATGATTCTTTCCTTAATGCCATTCCCAGCTTTGCCCTGCCACACTCTGGAGTTCAGCTCAGCTCCAGTTGTCTCTGGCAAACTTTCACAGCATATCCCATCCCATCCCATCCAATCCCATCCCATCCCATCCCTGCTCTTCCTTTTCAAAAGGATCTCGGAGCTTGTGAAAGATGCCTGACAGCAGCTCTAGGAAATTAAATCCTTTATTCAGAATTTAGCCCAGCATGGCACTGACATCCTCCTCAAATTGGCTCGCAAGTATTTGAGTCCTATTTTGGAAAAGAGGATTTCCAAGGAGAGGAGAGGTTATCAGTCAACAAACCCTGGTGAGGTTTGTGACAAAGAAGGGATAATTAGTGCTTTCTGTAAAAGCATCTTTTAGGATGTGGCCATTATCTCCATTTGAGGAATGAAATTGAGACTAGAATTTCTGATAATACTTTGAGCTATTTACTGTGAGTGAAAGATCCTGAAGTACCAGCAATCTACTCCCTTCACAACAACGGCTCTGGGCCATTTATGGCTCACTCAGGATGATGTGAAAGACGGCACAAAACTAATTACTTTGTGTATTGCTAACAATTGTGTCAGTTCTAGATTTTTGTTGACTTGAACTTTGGGGTTAGGACTTTTCAAGTGCAGGAGCTGACACTAGAAAAGCTTCCTAGGAAGTCCCTTACTGGCTATTTTCAAAGCTATTTTTCTTTTTCATTGCCACACATGAAAAAAAAATAAAAAAGAGTTTAAATGTTTAAAAATTCAAATAAAAATTGTGTAAAAACATGTCCAAGTATGAAAGGAAGGAAACTGTGCAAGCAAGTCTCTCTTCACAGACCTTGCTGAAATCCTGGGTAATGGGAAGGAAAAGCTGAGAGAGATTTTCACGTCACCACTGAAGCCTTGCCTGGATATTTTTATAGTAATTTAAATTTAATAAAGTCATCATCTGTAAATTTGCTCTCCTCTCCTTTGAATTGGAAAACATTTAGTCTCAACCCCTGCAGCCCTCCTGTGACGATACAGAGATGCTAATGAGGTTATGTCTCAATCTCATCCTCCCTGGTGCAAACAGAGTAAGTGAGTCCTTTCAGCTCAGGAGCCTCATTTATCTTCAGTAAGTTATTCTCCTGTTGTCATTGCTGCTGCTGGCCAGAGCAGGGACAGCTGAGGAGGAAGGTGGGGAGGAGGAGGCAGCTCAAAGTGATTGTCCTGCTCTGCTCTGGTTCAGCTTCCCCTCGAGTTCTGTGGCAGTTTTGGATGCCACAATAATAAGAAAGTTATGAAACGGTTGGAGAGTGTCCAAATGAGACACACGAGGACAGGGAAAAGTCTGGAGGGGCCATAAAAGGAGCAGCTGAGGGTCTGGAGAAGAGCAGGCTGAGGTCAGAACTCACCAGGGGCTGCAGCTCCAATCCCTGCTCTGCGTGACAGGGACAGCACCCAGGGAATGGCTGGAGCTGTGTCAGGGAGGGTCAGGTGGGATATCAGGAAAAGGTTCTTCCCCCAGAGGGTGTTGGGGGCTCCCCAGGGCCAGGAGCTGGGCTGATGATCCTTGTGAGTCCCTTCCAACTCAAGATATTCCATGATTCCATGAGAATGCAATAGTGCTCTCACAGCAAAGGAGTCACAGGCAGAGTTTCAAAGTTTACCCGCTACAGGAATGATAAATAAAGACCTTAAGGGTAACAAAGGGGGAAAATAAGAGGGCACCAAAGAAATAGAAGGCTTTTTGAGCGGAGAGGGTAAACCCTGCACTTAGGCCAGATCAGAGGAAGATGTGAGGAGTTAACACAGCAATCACAGATTTAAGGGACCAGGATTTAAAGGCCTCGATGTAGCAGGGGAGATATGAGGAAAACTAAGCACTTTCTAATAATAGAACATAACACAAAAGGATCTAAACCATATTTATGTGTATAATAATAATGGACACCTTTCACCTTTTAACTCAGAGCACCCACTGAACTGGATCCCACAGCTCTGACAGTCAGGAGGTGCTGCAGATAGCCCGAGCAGAACAAGAAACACAGCTGGGCTGAGGCTGCCCGGCCCCACAGGCATTCCCACACCTCCCAGCTCCACTCAGAAATGCTCAATAAAGTTTCCCAGCCTTCATTGTGAGGAACAAGACATGGAGAATTTTTTGGAAAGCCCAACTAAGTAGCAAACCCAGTGAAGGATGGACGGGTGCCTTCACATCCAAGGTCTTGGGCTTTGGTCATGGTTGGGCAATGGTTTCTCTATTTGGCATGTTAATGATTATCTTCCCTTCCTTTTCATGAACTATCTCACATAAGTTTTCCATTCCTGGAAACGTTTTTCTCCTGATATTTGACTTCTGCAGAGTGCAGTGCATGGAAACCACAATGATGGTGTGCAGCAGCTGAAACAACAGCCTTGAAACTGAGACCTTGTTAGCACAGCCACACTACAAATCTGCCCAGAGAAGGCTCCAGAAAAAGGTCTCATCTTTGTCAGAGAGATGCAAAAGCTGAAAAAAACAGCAGAAGAGAAAGGAGTAGTTATGTGGGTAAAGAAAGAAAGGGCAAAATAAGTAATTCCATGGGGCTGCTCGAGTGCGTCATCCACGTGCCTTTAACCTTCCCTAAGAGGCAGCTTTTAAACTTGACCACATTCAACCCCTACTGAAGTGTTTGCATATGAAGAAAAGAAATGGTAGGAGTATTTTATGGGCTGTGACACTCCAGCCCTCCCAGCTCCCCAACACCCGGCAGTGGGATGCTGGGAACAGCTCCCCCAGCCCTGGGTGCAGTGCACGGGTACCCCCACAGTGCTGGGGTGTCCTTGCTGCACATGCACAAGGAGCAGGGCCATCAGGAATATACAGGCTTGCCTGAAATATTTCCCAGCAGAGGCAGGATTGGCTCCCTGAGCTGCCCCCAGCCCATCACAGCATCCAGAGGGACGGCAGCAAAGAGGGGGGCAGACCCAGAGCCTGGGGGAGAAGGGGCCACGATTCTTGGGGGGCAGCTCTGCTTTGAGGGGTGAAGAGATCTGCTCTGGCTGTGACACAGAATGCAGCTTCAGAACCCTGTTCCCCACTCCAGCCTGTCAGATCCCTCCTGCAGCTCCCAAAAAGGGGGTTTTATCCACGTGCTGGAGAACAGGAGGGCACAGGGTGTGAGGGCTGCATGGCAGCTCCCTAAGCCAGGCTGCTTACCCGGCTTCACAAAGGCACTTCCACAGAATAAGGAACAAAAGGATTAGGAAAAGGTGTGAATAATGCACTTCTACCCTGTCTCTCCCCGCTTGCTGTAACAGATTGGTAAAATAACTTCATCCACCAGTTTATTAACAGCTTGCCCTCTCTTGTATCTCACCTCCATAATGAGATAGAGCAGATATGATGGATTACATTTTGCCTCCTGCTTCCATCCCGAATGAATTATCATTTCACTCTCCTCGCAGCCTCGTGGTTTGGCTGCCTACAGCCCATTAAGTGTCGGGAAGTGGGAGGGAGAGGGTGAAACTCTGGGATGGAAAAGGTAAAGGTCCCTCGGAGAAAGCAGCTTTAATTTTCAGGCTGGAAGAGATGAAATTAAAAGAGAACGAGGGGATTCTCCCTCTCTTATATTTCGCCTAGCAATACTAAAAACAAAACAGAACAATCTTTCTGCAGGAGGCTCTGGGTGTTCAGTCTCCCCAGCAACGTGCTCGTGGAGGGTTTGGCTCCCACCCACTGCCCATCACACTGAGCCAGGCTGGGCTTTCTCCTCCCTCGCCAAAATCCCTTATTCTGCAGCTCTGCCCCTGCAAAAGCCCTTGGAGAGACAAATATTCCCAGAGCCATAATTCTTGCCCTGCTCTGACGAGAAGCACTTTACACCATCTCTCCTCACAAGAGTGTCAGAGTTTTACTCGCACGCCAGAACAGATCACCTCAAATCTAACACACACATTCGTGCACCTGAATAACAGAAATCAAGTGCTTTCTCAAGCACGTCGAAGGCTTCAGCTGTTTTAGACAAAATCAAGATGCTTCAAAATTCTGGATATATGTCACAATGCCACTAAATACCTGGTTTCTTTGTCACAGAACTAAGCTACTGCCTGACCTCAATTACAATCTCATCAGTCTTGTTACATCAAGGAAATAACACTCAGAGTTCTTGCTTTTGGCTACTTCTTTAAAAATTGTTCAGGGTGCTCATACAGAGCTGTGCTGGAGCTCGAGGCATCCTGGCTGTCCCTCTCCATAGGGCTGCTGTGGGTTTGGAACCTCCCAGGAGCAGAACCAAGCCCTTGCCAGCAGAAGGAAGAGTTGCACGACCCAGCCCTGAGCAGTTTGTCCTGTTGTTCAGCAGGAAGTTTGGGTAATTATACCACGACAACTCCAACTTCACTTTAAAATCAGTTTAGCACTGTGAAAATTCAAGAAGCAAAAATAAAGGAGCTTTATGCAGCTTCAGCACTGACCTCTGCTTTTTCCTTCTCTTTGCCAAGAATTTGTTACAGGTTCTACTCCCAAGGGCTGGTCCTTCCCTACAAAGAGAATCGGGGAGCTCACTGCATCCTGCAGCAGCAAAACCCTTTCCCCCATCAGCAGCTCACTAATATTCTCCCCTCGCACAATATTTCCATACAGGGCTTGTTTTAAAGCATCTTTTAATCTAATGCCAAAGACGGGTCCGGCCACCTTTAGCAAAATATTGCAAGTGAGTAAGTAAGGGGTGATGGCAACTGTACCTAAACAGCAAATTAAATCACAAAACAGTTTCAACTTTAGATAAACTTGACGAGTCGCTCACTACAAGCAAGTTGAGAAAGGGAGGAGAGGCTGGGCTGACCCAGCAGCTTATCAGGCACCTTTAATTTCCATCTTCAGAATTTCATGCTGTGCTGAGAATATGAAAGATATTGATTTTGCTCGTACCGACAGTGCAGGACAAGATCTAAATTTGATTCTGCAGTTACCCCGTGTTCTATGCAGTGAAGACAAATCAAAACCAGCAGAAGAACCTGGGGGCAGGTGACCTTCGTGGCAGACACGTGGTGACACCTGAGGGCACCTGAGCCAGAGCTGTGTGGGCACAGCACCTTCCAGGCACAAATCCACACCAAGTTCCCACTAGCAAGATACAGACACCCTGCAGAAGTGGGGGGACCCTTTTTGGGGGGAGCATGTTTTATTGCCCAGGCTGCAGCCTGAGCCCTGCCCTGCTTTCAGGCCAGTCATTGGGGGCTCTGTTAGGGAGTGTCCAAAGGAGGGACACAGATGGGGAAGGGTCTCAAGAGGCCACGCAAGGAGCAGCTGAGGGCACTGGAGCAGTGTCAGGGCAGGGTTAGGTGGGATCTCAGCAAAAGGGTCTTCCCCCAGAGGGTGGTGGGCACTGCCCAGGGCAGTGGGCACGGCCCCAAGGCAGCCAGAGCTTGTTTGGACAACACTCCCAGGCACATGGTGGGATTTTGGGGTGCCTGTGCAGGGCCAGGAGTTGGACTGGATGGTCCTTACGGGCCTTTTCCAGGATGTTCTGTGATCCCCTGACTCTGCTGGCATGTTGCTGCTATTCTGCCAAGCCCACCTTCCCACTGGCCATGCCACCCTCTGCCATGGGGCACAGACCCATCCCTGTCCCACACTGGGCACCCTGTGCCCCACCAGCACAGCCCCCAGTCCCCTCCCAGGCTGCCAAGAGCCAGCCCAGGTGCTGCTCTCAGTGATGCTCAACTCCCTCTGTTAAGCATCGAATGATTCTCAATGTCATGCACCCAGCTTTGTAGCCAGGGCTTTGGCTTACAAGGATTAAAGCTTAAACACCCAGATCCTATGTTCTGTGTCTAATAATCCTGTAATAATACCTCCCTGAGACTCAGAAGAGGAGAGAAAATAGAGGGGTGAAAACAAAACAAACAGAAAAAAAAAAAAAAAAGGAAAAAAAAAGAAAAAGATAGATTTTTTTTGTATGTTCCTGAAAAACGGGGGGAGGCTGGAAAAGTCTGCTCCAAACTCACCCCCGTGAGCAGAACATGGGATGAAATAAGAGCAGAGGAACTCTGAAAAGACAAGGAACTGACTTTGACAGAAGGATGTAAATGTGCCTTTCAGTGCTGGAGAACAGTTGATTCTAAGGCATGAAATCAAATTAGTGCATCTGCAGCTGCCTATGTGTCATCCAGCTTCATATTTTACACACTAAAGACATTTTTTAACCTCATGTTAGCTACACTTCCTTTTTTTTTCAGTGTTACACTCCAGGATTTGCAAAATGGTATTGGCAGGTATTAAAATGAAAGCAGAAGCAACGGTGCAATCTGTCTCCTCGTCTATTGTAACATGACAGAAATCTCTCTTGGACTCGTTCTCTAGCAGGTAGCAGTCTTGGGAAAAAAACCAAAATCTCAGCCTCAACTACATCAAGAAATGCAAAACTCTCCAAAAACTGTAAGCCAACAGTATGATTCTGCATTTCATAGAATCACAGAGTGGTTTGGGCTGGAAGGGATCTTAAAAACCATTCCATTCCAACACACAACCCCATTTCTTCATGAAACTGAGGCGAGTTGGTTCTTCAACTCTTTCACCACCCCCAGCTTTTCGTCTCTTCCCCCACACACTCCAGGAGCCTTTGATGATCCCTGGGGGCCCCGTCCAGCTCAGGATATTCCATGATTCTATGACTGACACTGCCCTGAGAATCAAAGCCTGGAATGTGCTCTGGAATATCTAAGTTGGCTGAGTTTTTATTCTAATGTGGCTGGAGGAGCACTGCAGGATCATGTGTCTGTACACAGAGAAAAAAACATTTTCCTTGTTAAAGACCAATTAAAGCCATTTGCTGTCCATATATAATGCAGCTTATTGCACCAGAGCCATATGGAAGTTAAATGATAAATGATTTTAAAATTAATATTTTAAAATAAGAGTCTTGCTTGCAGTCTTGAAAAATTTCATTCTCAGAGCTTTTAACTTACAAGCTACTTGGGATTTCAAAAATTGATAACAATGCAGACAGCACAGATGATTCAAAACTTGTTGTCTGATTTACATCACAAACGGCACGGTGTTACATTTCAGCTTTCCAAGAGCAATGATTACATTACAGAATACCTGCCTACAGCCCTCAGAATTGATCCAAATAAAAAGCTGAACTTGTACAGCTCTTATAACCAATTCCTGAGGGTTTGGTCCAAATTAGTACAGGATAAAATTAAGCAGTGATTGATTTATGTAGAAGGAACCGTGGTTGCAAGGCTGCTGGATTGTATGTACTGCAAGCGGGAATGGCTGTTGCCTGACACAAATCAGATTAATTGCAACAGAAAGAGGAAGGCAGGAGGTAAAACTTTTTTCCTGTTTCCTTTCTGTGCAAGCACCAGAATAATCTGTGAGCCAAAAAAAAAAAAAGAAAAAAGAAAAAAAAGAAATACAGGCAGTGTTTTGTTGTAACACAATGAGACAGCAAAACAAAATGAGGGCTTCACAACTCCTGATGATTTGATTCCCAGCCCTGATGCTTCATTTGTCATCTCCTGTACAGCACAAAATCAAGACCTAATATGTTACCAAGTGCAGAATTTTATCAAATGAAAGGACCCAAGTGCTGGATCCTGCCCTGGAATGGGTTTTTTCATGCCTTCCTTAAAAACTAGAATTCCTGCTGAGTGAGTCATGAAAAAACCAGGAGATAGCTTTTGTTCCCTGCCATAGACGATTGATCATGTACTCTGGCATTTTTCTATCACTTCCTCTACTAGAAAAGTGGGATAAACTTTTCCTACAGGTGCTTCAGATCCCAGTGAAGGCATAGGTGAGTGAGAAGGTCCAAGGGAAAAGCTGTTCTGTGCAGGATGCTCTGAGATGACAGACCCGTACTTGGGACAGGAGGTGTGAACTCTGGGGGACCTCTCAGTGCTCTCTCCTAACCTGAAAAGGCCTCTGAAGAGTCGAAATAAAACCCCAGGTGGAAAGCAATGAAAGGCTGTATGAGCTCCAGGTGCTTGGACATAAGCACTGCATCCTAACCCATCCTGAAAAATCAGGGCCCATCTTGTTGATGATTTTTATTGCAGTGGAAATCCCAGGTGGGCACTGAGAACCCTCAATGAAAACATGGTAGTGCTGCAAAGGCTTCACAACTGAGACAATTTCATCCCCATGTTTCCTGCCTGAACTGCTGTAGCC
Organism: Grallaria varia; assembly: GCA_013396735.1. NCBI lineage: Eukaryota > Metazoa > Chordata > Aves > Passeriformes > Formicariidae > Grallaria > Grallaria varia. The sequence continues at coordinate 845,579 of VWZG01007175.1, forward strand.
TCACTAGTGGTGTTGTTTGAGCACCAGTTCAAAAAAAACATCTAGTAGGAAATGTCTGCATTGAGACGTGATCCAAAAGCAGCTTTTTTTTTATGTAGATCTTTCTTCACTGACTCAGCAATAGCAGTGATGAAGAATCCTGCTGGCAAAGCGCCTCTCAAGCCTTCAGCCTGCTGCAGCACTGGATTATTTCCCCCCTTGCCACCCCACTTGCCTTTCCCTTGAAAGCCTGGTGATGTCTCTGTCATGTTCCCATTTCAAATCCCCTGTTCCTACACACGTGCTATGTCTGTGGCGCCTGCTGTGGCTGCACCCTGAAAGCAAAGTGCCAAACAATGCAGGGAGAAGGAGGGCGAAATCAAAGCGTTTTAGAAATGTTAAGCTTGGCAAAAGCTGTGTATAATTTTGCTTGGGCTGCAAGCTGGCTTGAGAAAACAGTACCCAAGCACCATCTTTTCCAATTGCTTGAGATTTACTTTTTAAGTTTATTTTTACTGCCTATTGTAGATCCCAGACTGACAGCTCTGAAAACTCTATCTTTTCCATTTATGCAAGAGTAAGAAGCAACAACTCAGCCACAAGAGAGGCATCTGATCTGTTTTTCCCTAACAATGAACCCAAACTGTGTGCTAGGAGAGCACCTGGAAGGGTTGTGACCCCACAGTCCAAGCCTGCCCTTGCTTTGCTCCAGCCTCACTACTTGTGGAAGACTCAGCCAGAACTATAAACTGACAATCCACTAATGACCAATTGATGAAAATTTCACATGGAGGCCGCATACAAATGGAAAGAGAACATAATAAACACTTCAGCCTCTTGGAAGACCAAGCCCCCCAAAAGCCACTGCTCTGCTGTAAAAGCTCCTTCCATGCAAATCCACCGTGTGTTGGTGTTTGTGTGCCAACGTAAAATTCCCATCTGAGCTTATTTCACAGTGCTCTGACTTCATTCACTGGTAGCAGAGATGAAGATAAAACTCACCACTGCTCCGAGATCCCTTGTCTGCAGTTGGACCATCCTCCTGTGGACCAGAAGTGTTTGAAACCCCCAGTGTTCTTAATTCACAGACTAAACCGAAAACCACTATTTCTACAGCAGCCTTTTAAAATAAAAGCACTTGCGGCTGTGAATCTGTTGGTCTAAATTATTTCTGCAGGTTCATCCCTGATAATGATAAGATGTTCTCATAACGCATCACTTCCTGATACCTGGATGCAAATTCCAGGAGCCATATTTCCTGAAATCAGCATAAAAAAGTCGAAAATGCATTAGGGGGGAGAGCAAGCTTGGCTGTCAGTATAATATTTCTATTACAGCAACCACCCAATTGGAAAAAAACAGCTCATCCTCGGGATGATAAAAACAAGCTGATAAATTTGCTGCTGTGATTTGGGGAACTTTTGACACTTGCAGTATTTGCTGGTCCCACAGAGTTTATTATAAGGTAGCAATTAAAACTCTTTTTTTTCTCCTATGAATGAGTTCAGTTTGGACATGTGATATGAAGGGCTGCAAGCACTGCCCAGATGAGCAACAGAGGGGCACCCTCTGGCTCCCAACCCACCTGGGCCTCCCCTCTCTGCTCCAATTTGCCATTTGGCCCATAGACACAGCCAGAAAGCTTCATTCTCCATTTCCCTGCCCCTCTGCCATGGCCCAGAACCCCCTTTCTGTCGGGCTGATGCTGTTGGGGTTTGCAGAGCTCACAAGGACACACCACCCCGTCTCCCGTGGGTGGTTTGGGCGCTGCAAAGTTGGGTTGAAAAGCAATCTGAGAAGTGGATGGACCTTTTTGATCTGCTCCTCTGTTTGATGACACTCAAGCATGTGGCAATAGTGATGAGCGAGGTTCTGGTGCAGCCCTGCCTGCTCTCAGAGCAAATCCTCCGGTTGGGTTTTGCACACCCACGCTGTGGAAAACCCTCATGGTCAGCCCCAAACCGGCTCTGGCCCCTTGGATCAAAGAGCAGGACCAAGGATGGAGGGAATTCACCTCCCAGGTTCACACTGGGGAGCACACAGGGCTGTCGGTCGGAGCGATGGCACTGTGAGAATGAGGACCCATTTCCATCCACCCACAGCATCCCGGAGCAATCCCCCCCAAGTCCCCCCTCAGCCACAGCACTCGTGTGTGGCTGAACACAGCTCCGGCCTCTGCACCGCTGCACACACACCTTCATTCTCATCTCAATTATTTATTTACATTTACTTGAGTTTTCAGATCTGGGAAGTGCTTTAGGACACCACAAGATGAAAGGCTGCCAGGAAGTACCTCCATTAGTCTTAATGACGATTGCAACTAAATTACTGTAATCTCCCGACAAAAACCCAACCTCTCAAACCCCTCACGGACTGCTCAGATGAGCCCTGGAACGGTCACAAACAGCAGCAAACCCACAGTAACTGCGGGGGAAACCCATCGCAAGGTGCGGGAACTTGTTTACAGGTGGCTTTATCGGCTTTTCTTTTTTACCTTTTTTATGCCAGTGGCTGCGTGCAAACCAGAAGGAATGGAGGTTTTACCTTTCGTGTGAGGCTGTAAAAGGCTCGCTGGCAGCGGCGCCGGGCGCGGGGCTGCGCCGGGCGGGCGCTGGCGCTGCCGCAGAGCCCCCTCTAGTGCGGTCCCGACCCGCTCGGCTTCCCCTCCTTCCCTGCCCTCCGAGAGCTTTCCGGGCAGCCCCGGCATTATTGACGGCTTTTGTCAGGGAAGGGGGGAAATTCAAGCGTCGCTCAGAGCCGACTCATTGGCGGGGCAGAGCCCGGCTGCCAGACCTCCGGCTGCCTCAAAAATGAGATAAAGATCTTTACTGTCATTATATGGACTAAATCTCATCGGGTAAGGCTGCAGAGAACTACAAAGATTCCACCCAAGCTCGGTAAACAAGTTTATATCCTTAATTTTCCTGTGCAGATCTGTTAGGCTAGACATGGAGCTCCGCAGTGCAAAGGCAAGTTAATCGAACGGGTTTAAAAATGTAAATAAAATGCTGCAAGGAATAATATTTGGAGATAGACTGTTCTAAATGTTATCAAGTAAAAGATGACTTCAGGACCTTGAAGTATTTCTGTTATCTGATTACATTTTCATATTCTTATAAAGCTGGGGGGGTGGGTGTTGAGTCTCTGTATATTCAGCTCTTAAAATCCACAGCACCTCTGCAACAGATTCACTGAGGGGAAAAAAAATGCATGCAATTCAAATTTATCAAGTACCTATCAGTTCTACCAGTAAGGAATGAAATGCAAATAAATTAAATAATTGAAATAACGAGGGAAATTGTGTCTCCCAGGGTCTGTCTCCAAGACCTCTTTCCCTGCTGCACTCCCCACATCCACCCTGGCAGGTTGAACAAGCCCCTCTCTTGCTGCTCTCCAGAGCTGCTCTAACTCTGCTGCCCCAATTTCTCTACCAATTGCACCAACCTATATCTACCAAGGCAGCAGCAGAGACCTGAACTCCTCATCACCCCAGTGGGGCCCACGCTCCACGTCCTTCACAGCAGAAGCTGAAATCCACACCTTAACGTCAATCAAGATGTTCCCAGGAGGAGACAGCGGTTCCACCTGCCAGGACAGCAGGGCAAGGACCCTCTGATGTCAGCCCTTGGCTTTGGGGGACAGTGACAAAAAACCACCCCAGCCTTCTGCTCCTCATTTTAGGCCCCGTGTTTTGTGGTCCACAGCGGGGACGTCACAGCTGGTGCTCCTGCAACTAGTGAGAGATGCCTTAAGAGGGCTGTCTAACCAAAAAACTCGGCTGTGCATTTCTGGGAGAGCTGATGAAAAATGTTACCTCTGCCTGAAAACCTTTCCTTCCTCAGGACTTTCTCGGATGCTCTTCAGCTGAGAAGAGCTGGTCCCAAGAGGTGTCTCCATCACTGTCCTCATCATGGCACTCACAAAAACCACCCCGTGAACTCAGACAGACTGTCCTTTTGATTTGTGAGGCTCACAAAAGGATCACGGCTCCGAGCTGCTGCAGAGGGGAGGAGCAGGTTATCATTTCTGCCCTTATTCTGCTGCTGGAAGGAAATATTTTATACTCCTCTGAGCCTCACACCCAATCCTTTTTCCTTTTTACCATTTTGCCCACGAATAACTGCTAATTTCTTACAGACACCTGAGACCCCCAGAGGTCATTGGGACAAATGACTCCTGCAGTCACAGCTCTGTCATCGCCTCTCTATCTCTTCTCCTTATTTTTATGGCACTTTATTTACTTGCTACCTGTTGTCTCCATACTAAAACACAACCTCTCGGCAGCAGAAGCTTTAGTGCTTTGCTTTAACAGCCTAAAAGGCCCTGACCTGAGCCCTGAGACACAAGTGCACTGAACTCACCCCCACAGGGATGAATCATGGAATCATTAAGGTTGGAAAAGACCTCCAAGATCATCAGGTCCAAACTTCGACCAATACCACTGTGCCCACTCAATCATATCATGAACTTTCTTGTCTACACTCATTTTTTTCAACGCTTCCAGTGATGGTCACTCCATCAGTGCCCTGGGGAGCCTGTTCCACTGCTAAGCCACTCCTTCGCTGAAGAATTTTTCCTAACCTGAGCCTCTCTTGGCATAACTTGAAGCCATTCCCCCTTGTCCCATCAGCAGTTGCCTGGGGGAAGCAGGTATTTCTGCATTCAAAATGGGGTTGGAATGCTGTGCCTTCCACCACCCCCACACCCTGTGATATCCACCTTGCAGGGAAAAACACAGAGCTTAGGAGCAAAGGCAGAGAGGTGATGGACGTCCCAAAATCCAGACAGGGCTGGTCACCTTTCCTGGTGGCCCACACAGGTGCACACACTGTCAGTCAGTGGGCAGCCTGAGGTCCAGCCTGCAGGGCATCTCCATGACACCAAACTGTGCTGCCATCAGTACCTTCATGGCACAGCTCATCAGCTCTAAGGACAAGCTGCACTGGGACCAATCGTGTGTTGGCTTATCCTCAGAGGAGGACTAAATATTCCAGTGCCAGAGATCCTCCTCCAGGGCACAGACTTGTCCATAATGACACAGGTGCCCAATCTGCAATGTAGAGCTGTCCCTCAGCCAGACTCTCAGGCTTCTCATGTGATGTTTTTTGGTTTGTGGAGGGTTTTTTTTTATTCTAGTAGAGATTTATGTGAATAATAAAGACCCAGATACACTTTTTGTACCTGGAAGCATCCACCCTCCTGGAAGATCCATTGGTGGAGCTGTTACAGAGGTCACATGAATTATTTGTACAGCTCACATCAGCTCCACAAGCCACAGAGGAAAGTGACTGTGTACCTTCCTCAGCAAGGTAAATACTGGGATTTGTTTGACACTTTGCCACAGGGAGCTGAAGAGGAATTTCCTTTCTGTTCCCATTTGTTCCAGGCAATTTCCACTCACACCTCATGTGGAAAGTTACAGACTTCAGGGTCTATGCCCATAGATCAGGAGTCAAAAAAGGAGACAGAAAAAGGTGATGGAGTACAAAGTAGGAGACATTGGAAAGCTGGTTAAATAAAAAGCCTTTTTTCTTTGCTTTTTTCTTTTTTTTAACACCTTTGTATAGTGCAAATGTGGAAAAAAAAAAAAAACAACCACCCACAGCAAGACAGGTTAAGGAACATTTGTCAATAAGAAAGAGAATAAAAGCAGGCACTAAAACAACAGAAATAATGACTCTACTTTCCAGATTTTGATTCCAAAACGTCTGGTGCCTCAGGCAGTTATCTGAAAAACCCTTCTTCAGCACAGAACCTCACTGTTTTGCCTCAAATAGTTGTAGTTAACAAATATTCTGTGTGTGAGAGGGAGAGAGGCACTGACAGACAGCCCATAGCTATATGGAGAGATGGAACTGCCAAGAGGGAATAGAAACAAAAGCACCAGAAATATTAGAGCAATATATCTTCAGCTTGGAAAAAAAAAAATAATTCCATTTTCTTTGTCTTTCCCTCTGTGTCCGAGGGAGCCACATCCTTGAACTGCACTTAAACCACTGGTTTGTGCTGGGAACCCCATGGGAATTGCCCAAAATGGAGCACAAAATACACTGAGCTTGTTCTCAGTGGTCCTCCCTACACTGCTGTGTCAGTCACTACGTGTCTCCCGTGAGAGAATATGACCAAGAGAAATGGGAAGCTGTCAAACCACTTCTGAGGAAAGGCACATCCAGCTGGGATTCCTGCAGCCTTTTGCTTTCCTCATGTTGCTCATGGTCTTCCCACTCTGCCTAAGCCAAAGGCCCAGGTAAAGCTCCAAACTCCATCTATGTCTTTTAACTGTGATGGTTACCAAACCAAACCATCAATATTTAAAGAAAAACAGCCAGTTTCCAGATGTTCTTCCTTTCACTATTGCCTTACTACTTAAAAAAAGGACAATAGTTTGTGATATATTGAATGTTTCATCTGCTCTGACACTCATATAGTGGTGTCTGGTGGGAGTATCCCAGAGAAACAACTTCATTATTTTCTGCACAATTACTGAAATGAAAGCAGGGTTTAAGAGCTGCCAGAATGCAACAAGAAAACATCCTCAGGCTGAACTGAATCCCCCTGCCCACGTACAAGGTGCAGGAGAGGCAAGGGCAGGGCCAGCCCATGGCTCTGAGTCATTACAATGACCAGCCAACAGAGCCAGCCACCACCACGTGGAGGAATCACTGGATTACAAAATTGCTTTGTATTCCACTTAAGGCTCTTTCATCTGTTACCCAGGGATGTAGGAGGACTCTGAGTTGTGGCACCCTCCAGTCTCTGCCAATAATGTCATAATTTGATATGGAAACTATGCATACTATTAATTCTAATTTGATATTTAAAACATGCTTTGGTAGACAGCTGACTCCTTTTGATGCATTTATCTGATTTCTCTCCGCCTTTTTATTCTGGAAACACTCAGAGGGAATATGTCATATCACATTTTTGTTATGCAAACTGAATCTACAGAACTTCCAGTTTTGGGGTTTTTTTTCTAGAATTTGGTAAATATATGAGCACATAAAAAAAGGAAAATGTCAAGACTGAAAACTGGGTAAAATTCAACCACATGCCACAGAGAGAAAATTCCTAGAGCTCTAATCTTAGATACTTGATCCTCATCCTCTTCAGTCCTCACTGTTCTTTCTGCTCTTCCTATTCCAGCTCCTTGTTTCCATATTCCTCATCCTTTCCATCTCAGTCTACGCAGGCCTGGCCAAACATCCTTGTCTCTGCCTCCACCCCACCTGTACTGCAGAATTCTGCTGCATCTGAGGAGCTAACAGGGAGATCCATGGCCCCGGGAAAGGCCTTTTGCAGGAATATTGGGACATTTTAAAGAAGATGGGAACAGCCTTCTGCAGAATATTCATTGCACCTAATGATGAGCATCCATCACCACTCAGGGTGTTCCCACTTCGCACCAACAGCCCTCGTCGTGGCTGATGCAAACTGAAACCACCTCAAACACTCAATATTAAGGGTTGTTAAGAGGAGCTGGATGGCAAATCGGGAGCCTGCTGCTCAGGCTGGATCAATATTCACCGGGAAGTGATGGGAAGTGATGAGGAAGGCGAGCGGCGCCGCCCGTCCCCCCGCCAGCGGTGACACGAAGTGACAGCGGAGGGGAAGGAGCCCTGACAGGATGGGAATGGCAGCACCACGGCCAGGCCAGCTCAGCTGATGGAGCAGTTTGCCAGAGGGAAACAAATAAAAGAAAAACAACCAACTAGTTCAAAAAAAAAGAAAAACGACCAACTAATTCAAAAAAAAAGGAAAACGACCAACAACTTCAAAAAGAGGAGGCCAAGCGAAGGCAAAGGGAGAGGGGGATGCAGGAGAATCAATGGGAAATTGGGAGTGACTGGGCAGGGAATGTTCCCTCCATCCTGCAGCAAGAGCAGAACTGGCTCCCCAGAAAGGATAGTTCTGCCACTTCCAACGGCTCCCGCATGGCTAACCCACCTAATTCAATTAAGTTTTTATTTCTAATGAACTCTGGTTATGAAACCAACAGGATCCTGGAGGGATTGCGAGCGTGGCTGAAGCAAACACGTTCCCCCCAGACAGGCAGGAGATTTGGTTTCCAATGAATCAATAAAAGAAGTAGCTCGGAAATAAACGAGTCTTTCATTGAGTTTTGGAGAATCTGCTTTCATGCCAAATGTAAATGAGTTCGTAGCGGCCACAGAGCTCTGGAGAAAGCTCTAGCATTTGGAATAATAAGTTCACTTTCATATCACTCAGTGTTATTATTTCCATTGCCATCTCTGCCCCATCCCTCAATATGAATTTTCTCCAAAGAGCACTGAATTTTTTTAATATTTTATGAATTCAATGTACAGTAGAACCCACCATGTGATCCCAAGGAAGATAAAAAGTGTCATTTAAGAGAATGAAGATTACAAACGGTTTCAATTAAAGCCACACAAACCCCTGGATTCTGTTTTGCACATTTCAATATTTGTCCATGATGTGCACGCAAACAGCCCTCTGAAGAATCCTGCCCTCAGTAATTTTCCCTTTTCTTAATCCTGATGTACAAAGCCTGGTCTCCTGGGATATTAAGAGGATCTCATAAGGACAATCCAACTTCATATTGATTCTATTTCCCTGATCTATAAAATTGGTTGCCTTGGGAAACACACGAGTGAAGGAAAAAAAAAACCCAAAAAACCCACATGGTTTAATTTAAATACCACTTCCAGCAAAAGGGGAAAAAGCACAAGTGGGGAAAAAAGCAGAGGATGATGCTCGTTTACAAAGACTGTGCCACGTGAAACGTGCAACACAAAGTGACACGGGAGGGAGCAGATCATTGTTGGAATAACATCAATATCAACACAGACACATCCGAATGTGGCAAGGGACATGGAAGATCCAAACTCCAAATAACATTGATGGCCCAGTAAATATCATTCTGACAGCCAAGGGGAAGGGAGCAGGAGCAGGGGTTGGCTGGGACTGGGGACAGGCTGGGAGACACTGGCAATGATATTCGCTCCAAGGTACTGCTGGGCAGCAAATGTGCAAATCTAATTAAGGCCTTTCCCAGGCGTTTCTTTTTTTCATTTTCCTTGTCTTCTCTTTTTCTGCACCCTTTTTTCATCTGGAGTGCTGCAGTTATAGATCACATTTAATTGGGGTTTCAGGTGTTTTCTGCTAATTGTTTAGGTGTAATTAATCCTGCCTCAGAAGAGGGAGGTCAGCGCTGCTCAGCCACGGAGCTGAGCTGGTGCTTTGGAAGACGTGCCAAGATGACCCAAGGCAACAAGAGCCCTGCTCCAGAGTCCTCCAGGGACACAGAACTGTGTGATGGGGACTCCAAGCTTGGCCTTTTATCCTGGTACCAGCACCAAAAAAAATTAGGGTAATCCAAAAAAAGGATGGTAACCCTTCACAGGATGGTAAAAAAGATGGTGAGCAACTTTTAACATGGGCAGAGAGTGATAAGACAAGGAGAGTGGTTTTAAATATAAAGAGGACAGGTTTAGACTGGATATTTGGGAGAAAATCCTTCCCTGGGAGGGTGGGCAGGCCCTGGCCCAGGGTGCCCAGAGAAGCTGTGGCTGCCCCAGCCCTGGGAGTGTCCAAGGACAGGTTGGACGGGGCTTGGAGCCACCTGGGCTGGTGGAAGGTGTCCCTGCCCATGGCAGGGGGTGGGATGAGATGGACTTTAAAGTCCCTTCCAACCCAAACCATTCTGGGATTTCTATGATTCTCTGGGATCTTTCTTTCAAAAGAAGAAAGTTTGAGGATAAGCTGTTCAAGTCTTCTCCTGCCTCTTTCCTTACTCTGTGACAAATTACTTTTCAGCCCATCCTGTCCTTATTTCTCATCAGCAGAGCCATCTAGATTTTCACTTTTCATCCAAGATTTTCATCCTGAGATTTTTGCATTTTTCAGGATGCAAACCCTGCCCATCCCAACGAGCCCCTTCCCAGCCACCAGGAGCACTCCGGGGCTTCTCAGGTCCCAGAGCTCCAGCACATCAACCTTCCACCCACGTACGAGTGAGGCAGCAAAGCTCAACCACAGCCAAAAGTTGTGGCCAGAACTTTTAATTCAAAATACTTCAGGTTGACATTTAAAGAGGTAATATGACAATTCATTGGGCTAAATCAACTACTGATTATCAATATAGCACTTAGTGATGTATAATTAGTATGTAAGAGATATATTTAGCAGTAGATTGTTCTAATAATAAAGGCTACATGAGCAATAGCTGTATAATTACATTTTATGAATACAGGAAACCTGTGAGAAATGCTCCGAGATTTAATTGACATTTAACAAGATAACTACAGCAAGTTAATTAGAAATTATATGCTAAAAATATGAATTAACTTTTAAATAATATTTTAGCTTGCTGAAATATAACTGTAGTTGCTGGTTATATGCCACCAAAATACCTAAATGAAATAGTTCTTTCAAATACCATCTAATTCATTTCCCACAAACTAAAACCTGTATTATCAGCTGCTCATTCTGAATCCTTTTTTGCTATAAAGAGCCTGAGTTGATCAGCTTAGTGAAAGACTTATTTTTATGGCCCTTTCATACTTTTTTTAAATGAGTTTTCTCTTACATTTCTTTCAGCATCCGGAGAAAAGCTTTCAGTTCAGCTGTGCTTTCAGCTTTGAACCCAGAACAAAAATGCAAAGTAAGGCACTGACTCCCTGCAAGGTGATACATCAGGGACTCTGACAGTGCTAATACAGCCAGAAATTTGGAGAATAAACCAACTCTGATGTGGATGGGTGCAATCACAAAGGGAATCGAATGGCGGGTTCTCTGCACCGCTCCGGTATTTTTAGCTCCAGGTAGGGCAGTGCAGGGCTGACGGAAATGGGGCTCAGAAGGAGGTTTTGCTGCAGGTTCTCGGGGGAGCTTTGGAGCCAGCGCAGAGACACAGCCCCTGCTGCGTGGCTGGATGTCATCCCAGAGCACCCGGCATCCCCGGGGATCAGAGGCTCGGGAAAGGCAGCGAGGACTCGCCGGCTCCGCTCCGAGACGAGTGTCGGGAGATCTGGAGCCTCTACAGTTCAACCACTGCTGGTTTTCATCCCTTTGCATCATGCTCCTCACATCTACACATCATTTTAGGGGGGTGTTTATTCCTCCTTGCCCTGCCAAACTTTGCCTCTAAGTCATCCGGAGCTCAACTCATCGCACTGAGAGTTCTGCGGTCCCTCCTCTGATCTCTGGCTGGTCCATCTGGCTCCACGGGGAGGGAAACAAGTTATTTAGAGGAGCAAATGGTGCAGTTTCTCCTGCGTGTCCCACCAAAGTCCAAGGTCTCTCCCGCAGTCCCTTTCTGCCAGCAAACCCTCGTTAGCATTCTGGGCCACACGCTCCAGATTATGCACACACAGAGCATACATGATTTAATGGCCCTGCTCCCGAAAATGTCGCTTCCTTCAATATATCACGGGAGGGAATGGAGAAAACAAGATGATAAAGCAGTGAGGGATGGGCAAGATGACCTGATCTGCACCTGAGATTGCAGCACTGTGCAGTTAATGTAAATTGAGGGGCTGTTTTAAAGCCAGACACAAGCAGAACACTTGGGACAAGAGATGCAATAACTCTAATCTTGGCCTAAGGCCTGACCTACATCTGATTAGAAGTTTAGAAAAGCTTTAAAAATAAAAAGCAAAGCCAGTAAGTCCCAGCCCTCCCATCTTCATCCAGAAAGGCCAGGAGAGCAGAGTGCCAAGTTAGACTCGTAGGGGGTCATGTATTTCCCTGATTATAAACCCTGCCTAAAGCAAAACAGAGAAGAGACAGGAAAAATACATGAGGAAAACGGGTGATTTTTGAGAGACAAGGATGTGAGCAAAGCTTACCTTTGCACCACTGTTACATACACTGCCTGCTCTCATGCAGCCTGAGAGCCTCTGGGGAGCCCAGGGGGCTGCTTACAGAGTCCCTGCTGAGGGAATTTCCCCTGCCAGGAGTGCCAGACACTACATTTAAAATAGCTGAATCATAAAGAAATAAAGGAATGATAGGCAGCTTTTTCTGCAGCTGATCCCAAACCCCCAGCAGCCAGGGCTGCTTCATCTGCTCCTGGTCCCCACTGAGCATCCCCTTCCTAATTCCCTGCAGTTGTGTCTCCCCTGGAATCAGATCCCATGGAAGAGCAGAGAAGGTGGGGCTGGGAGGTGGAGTTCTTGCTGCAGAGTTTCCTTGAACGCCCCAACAGCCGGGCAGGATCTGTTTGCTGCTGCTTCCCAAAACTCTCCTTCTGGAGTCATGATGGAGCCTTTCAGGACCATGGGGTTTTCTCCTAAGCCCCATAAGGAAGCTTTGGATGTTTTGTTGAACTGCTCTGTAAAACACGTTTTAAAGAAGATAAAGTACGTGTTTATATGGGCTCCTCTTCTGTAAAAATATATTTAAAGAAGATAAAGTACATGATTATATGGGTTCCCCTTTTCACTTTTACTTGGTCAGTAGATTAGTCAAGATTGATTTTTCTGCATGAGAGGTAGAGGCCTAAGGTTAAAAGATAAAAGGGTAGTTTCCTTTTAAAATGTAATTTAGATTTTTCTGGTATTAGCTCCAGTATCCTCACAGAATCACTTCAATTTTCCAGGAGCACCTGCGACCCGTTGTACAGCTGCAGGCAAGGAGGGAAGGTCTCCTCTGGCAAATGGGGCAGCTGAGCACTGTGACACCTTCAGTCCCTGCCCTGCACGGCCCCAGGAGCTCAAGGAGTCTTTGGACAATGCTCTCAGGCACAGGGTGGGATTTTGGGGGGGTCTGTGAGGGCCAGGAGTTGGAGTCAATGATCCTGGGGGTCCCTTCCAGCTCAGGATACACCACAGTTCTGTGGTCAGGACTCTGTCCCAGGTCCATGCTTTTATTAACTATGGATTGCCTCCTTACAACTCTTCCACAGGAGCTCCTGATCATTTGAATTCTCAGAGGGACAACCTGGAGCTTCTGTCGTGGGAGGGAAGCCCAAGTCTGGCTCAGCACTGGGACCTCACTCCTCGGAGCAAAGGCACTGCTTGTCCCAGGACAGGGGGACCCTGTGCAATAAAAGGGGGCAGACTTACAGAGTGTATAGAGACTATTTGGGATTTTATTAGTAATAACAACAAACAAGGGGTGAAAGAGGCCGATGATATGAAACTGCCACCATGGGTAGAGCCAGGGCTCACTCTGAGCTCAAGTTTGAGGGCTTTCTTATCCAAACTTCTCCTCATGACTGCTCTTGCTGGAAAGCAGAAGATCAGAGTCCCTCCCTCACAGCAAACATGGGTTGTCTACCTGAAGTTCTCATTTTGTTGAAAAGAGCATCTTCATACGACATGTCACAGGGGGCTGAGTAGGAATGACTGGATTATTCACCAGGAATAATTGAGCCGATACGTTTCAGCATTTTTCCCTGAATAAATTATTTGCAAATAAACATTTTCATTATTCGACCATCTCTGATGTTCCATTAGCATTCAGTGAATTATTTATTCAGCAGCTTTTCCCATCAATCACTGAATAAATTATTCGCAAATAAATTATTCTACCAGCTTTTGCTTTAAAGATGTCCCTTTGAGAACAATAGCTTCCCAGAATAGCAAACAGGCAAAGGGAGCAATTTAAAAGGCCTGATCCTCATCTCAGTCCTCTTGGTGGAAATCTGGAGGATTATCATGGAAATCCCTGGCCTTTTCCTGTGCTTACATGTCTCTAAATCACGTTGTGGTCCCACGGTGTCCCTCTTTGCCAAAGCCAGTGCAAGAACACCCCGTGCCCTCAGGAGCGAGCCTTTGCCTATATCCTACAAGGCAGTTTCATTTCCAGCTCAGTTTTTGGGCTGCATTCAAGTGATCCCTGGTCAACCCAACAGCTCAGCTCCCATAGCAGTGCGGGCAGAGGCAGCGATTGCAGCCCAGCCCTGGGTATCTCTTTCTCCCTCCCAGCCAGCCAGGCAGCTCCGTTACCCACCTATGCATAATGCATTCAAATCTCGTCAGCACACCCAGCCCCAGCCTAGGAATTGTTTGTGTCTGGGCCAAGGAGGATGAAAGCCTGTTAGAACTAAATGAAGGCAACATTTATGCCAATTTTAAGGAATAATTGAGGTGCAGCGCAGGGGAATTTGCTCAACTCCTCTGTCCTTCCAACAAGAAAGAGGCTCTTTTGTTAGGCAGCACAAAAAGTCACCCTCATTAAAACAAGCCATCTTTATCAAAACCACATGGAGGATTTATCATCTCACCCATATGGTGGTGCCTTTCAGAGAGAGGCAGGCAAAAAACTGGGGGCTGGGATGCAGAGCACAGAGCCCTCGTTTGGAGAGGGCTAATTATCAAAGCTCCGTGATGCTCGCGTTGATATCAATCCTGGCAACACGCGCCAGGTCGTGCCAGAGTTTTAATAACACCAGCCCTACCTGGGCTGCCTGGCAGTATCACTGCAATAAATAATTGCTAATTTGCACAAAATGAACAAACGAGACACAAAGTAATTGTATGGGGGGGGACAAGTGAACAATAACATTAAGATATATAATTGACTTAATACCAGACGCTCTTCCCCCGGCGAACCTTTCTTCATCCTCAGCGTAATTGTGTAATGACATTTATGTGGAATAGACTTGTGACATTATAAATGACACTTATGTCAGGATTGTCAGGCTGTGACAGCCTCAGAGACAGCTCCAGTGAGAAATTAATCACTTCTGAGGCTTGAAAGTTGCTCATTTATCGCTGCCAAATAACATCGTGCAAAAACAAGATCTTGCAATGAAATGTGAGCTCCCAGCCACCTCACTCTCTGGGATGGATTTTGGAGAAACCTTCCTGGAGACCCTGCAGGTCCCTCACCAACAGCATTTCCATGGTCAGCTCACCAAAGAACACAACCCCATCCTCCATTTCTTCTCCTCTCAACATCACAGCACCTTTGACCAGCTCTTTATAGTGCACGCACCTCTTTAAATACATGTACCTGCCATATATCCATAGATCAGCACCTACACATCTCACATTGCCAGGACTGCAGGTCGTGAAAGGGTTAAATTATTTGTTGGGGAGAAAAGGACGTTTTCTAAAGTACTGTACATAATGAGTATAGAAAAAAAAGACAAGAGAACCTTCTGCAGATCAGTGTAGGGGCTATTATTAGACTATCAAACTGTCATTTTTCAAAGCATTTCAATTGTCACAATTTTTTCTAATGGCTTCTAAAGCATTATCTAATGCCTGGGCCAAAAAAAATGAAGAGGATCAAAGCCTGTTCAAAAGCACGAGTCAGACTGCATGACAAAGGAGTGTTTGCAGGCTAAACTCTTCCTATCCCATTTGCCTTCCAAAATATTTGTGAACTTCAAACCGAGATGACTTTATTTGTATGTTGGGGTTTTTTTAAAGGTACAAATGTCAGGATTTCCCCTTTTTTTTTTTTTTTTT
>VWZG01007175.1:865302-989393 GCA_013396735.1 Grallaria varia
TTTTTTTGGATAGCATATGATAAAAGATATCCAGCTGTCCTAACTCCAAGGAGGGGCATTAATATATCACCTGCTACAGTTGAAAAGCTTACAAAAATCTGGTTATATTTTTTAATCATCTTGCATTTTAGACCTTTAAAGTACAAATATGGATTTCAAACATATCAGGGGAACAAATTAACTTAGAAAAATGGCCGTACTTTCCAAGGTTGCACCTGCCATGAAATTGCTCCAAGTTTGCATTTTCCCTGAGTCTCTGGTGTGTCATTACAGCAGATTGATCGCCCTCCTCTCCCAGGCAACTCCCCCATTAGAGGGTTATTGTATGGAAATTAATGGGAGGCTTGAAACATTTCTTTTGCAGCTGCAGTAGTAGAAGTCAGTTTTGATTAAGCACTCGAAACCCAGCAGACTGGGGTGATCTCTTTGCTTTAGTTCCCTCTTTTATTATCACTGGTGTCAAGTTTTGTTACTTTAGCCATTCCCCTGGTACTCCCACTGCATCCCCGTGTAATAATAGGGGTTATTTTTTTTATGTGCACATCTATTTATTTTAAATATGTACAGGCTGATCCTCAGAGGTGCAAAATCCCTTTACACCACCCTTAGCACAGCCACAGGAATCAATCCTGCTCACTCCAAAGGCCTGTTCACACTGAGTGGAGTTGGGAAGCACTGCTGTAATGGGGTATCAGGAGTGTGGATGCATCCCTGCTCAATAGCACCACCAGTTATATCTGATGTCACATTTAATGTGTCCCTGCTCTGCCTCTGATTCATCTCGCTCCTTCCTCCCTGCCCACTTTGATCCAGGTCCCACTGGCAGCTGGGAAATAACAGACATATAAAGTGTCTCTTATGAAAAGAGCCCATATTTTTTTAAAAGCCAGATATTAATCAAAGCCTTGATGGATGAGAGGTGGTGAGACCAGACACAATGCTCCGAGGACATTCCACGTCTTCCACTGCCCCGACGGGCTTTTCTTGCCGACGATGAACTCAGTGGGTTTAAAAACAGAGGGAGGGAAGTTCCTTTTCTGACTGATCCCATCACAAATCATGCAATAATTGGAAAAAAAAAAAAAAAAAAAGAAACTTCACACTGTGTCAGCTGGAATTACACCCTTGAAGTCTGAAAAGGAGATGGGAGTCGTTTCTGCTGTCGCACACAGAGGGGCACAGGGCAGGAGTGGGCAGAGCTCTGCTGGTCACAGCCCCAGTCCCTCCCTGCTCCTGGGCCACCAGCAGAGCACTCACGTTTGCCCCTGGATGATGCACACACACCTGGAAAAGGTGGAGTCACATCCCACTGCAGGTTTCTCCTGACTCCAACCCAAGGCCACGCTGGACGGCGCTTAGAGCAACCTGGTCCAGTGGAAAGTCCTGCCCGTGGCAGGGGGTGGAATGAGATGACCTTTAATGTCCTTCCAACCCAAACCACTCTAGGATTCTAAGATTCCATGATTCTGTGGCTTTGCTGCTGCTTAAAACCCACAGGGCCCTCGGTTTTGGGGAGGGTTCTTGCAATGCATCATTCACTGCAATATCAAAACACTTCTGGTTTAGCAAAAAGTGGCTTTTTTTTTTTTGGGGGGGGGGATCAAGAGGCAAGGATGGCTCTGGATGTTGGAAATGGCTCCGTGTGTTTTGATGCACACACAAAAGACTTATTGACCAGACTCCTCCTTGCTGTTCACAATTCAAATCTCACTTCAATTCTAATTTCTAACAAGCTTCTGAGTAAGAAATTTGCCTTCATTCCACCCTCCACAACACAAAGTACCCAAATTTTATGTCGATAATCACCTGGTGAAGAAAGGCAAGCGAGGCTTTTGGGGACAAAACACAAATCAATGCCCAGCAAGGCCAATCCTGCCAAATGCCAAAGGGCCACGTGCCAGGAGCCCCTGCAGCCACAGCCCTGTGCCAGGTGTGCTCAGAGCAGAGCAGACACAGCCCAAAGGTGGCATGGCAGGGACCACTGCTGGGAGAAGGGATTGAGGGGCACCTTTGGGGGCTGGGGGTGGAAAGAAGAAGAGAAAAACCTTTAAGGGGTTAATTACAGGGCTCATAAAGGTGCTTTTTGAATATCCATCAATCAAATGGTCAGTTAAAGAGCGTTGCTCAGCACACAAGAGAGCAGAAGCAGCAAAGAGAATTGGAGCCAGAGCACATCTGAGATGTGCATCTTATCATCCATAATCCTCAGCAAGCTGCTTCCTATGGGAAGCAGAGCAGTTTGGGGATGGGATGTGGAGCAGGGAACGAACAGGTGCTTGGCTCTTAAGCTGATGGGGTCGTTTCCCTCCCTGCCAGAGACAGGAAATATCAGTAATGAGTTTAAACAACTTCAGGCAGAAGAAGAGAAGGCGGGAAATCACATGCACAGAAAAGGAGCTGCAGGCATTTGGGTGGCAGCCAAAGGGCTGGAACCTGCCTTGGAGGAGCAAATAAAACCAGGGAGGCTGTAATAAGCAAGCAGTGACTGGCTGCAGACACAGTAAAGGGGAATAACTCAGCATATGGCCTGAGAGTGGAACAGAGGGCGAGAGGAGGTTCCCAGACTGTCACAGAGCTTACAAGAGCTGCAGGGCAAGAGCGAGGGGCTGCTGCTGCTGCTGCCTCACCTGGTGGCTGCTCCCTCTGTGTCCTCCACCTCATCTCTCTCCACACTGCTCTGGTAGTGGCATTAGCAAGTGGGGGATTTCACCAAATTAAGGGCAGAGCAGGGCCCTTCCCAGCTTCCCCATGCCCAGGGAGGCTTGTTTGGACTAATTTAGAAAATAAAGCAGGCTTTTTTTTCTATATAAGCAGATACTGATGTCTGAAATACAGACCCACCACTGCACAACCCCTTTTGGGATACAGTCCTTGAGTGGCTCCTTCCAGCAAACACCCACCGCAGGCGTGGCTTTACGTTCCTCTCTGATATGACTTATACATTCAGTGACAAAGGACTGCACTACAACTTCACATTTATCTTATTAAATGGTCCCAGAACAGCTCTGAAAAATGTATTTAACACAAAGATATCTATTAATTAATAAGTGCATTAGTCAGCAATCAATACTTGGTGATGATATGGCTTAAATTATACATGTATAATAAGGATCTGTTTCTGCCTTTCTCATCTGTTTTAAGGCACATATTGAAAATGAGTAGTGCAGAACGGCTTTGCATTTTAAAAAGTTTGATTAAAATTATTTTTAAATAGACTAATCCTATGAACATATTATATTGCATAAAATTAGCCCTGAGCACAGTCAGTTTATCACCTCAGTCTCTTCACAGCCCATTGATTAACCAGACCCTGGGAGCAGCCTTTTCTCTTTACTGCATTTATATTTCACTCTGCTGATACTGTTATCTGTTTCAAAATCCTAAGCAAGGCATTCCTGGCAATTCCTTCCCCTTGGTCTGAATAAAAAGGGCAGGTAATTCTCAGGCTGATCCTCTATTGCCACTTGTATTTCTTGAAGACAATAGCAGAGACCTCAGACTGCAGGTCCCTGTTCTCAGAAGGGATCTCAAACAACACACACTCCCATGATCACCTACAGGATGTCCTGCACCAGTTCTGTAGGGCACACCCTGCTGTGTCCCTGCCAGAAGGGGGTGGATGTCTAAATTCACTCCTAAATAGAGTTGTCAGAAATGGGAATACCTTAATAGAAGTGAGGGAAGTCAATGGGATTTTGTCAATATGGGCATTTGCTTTAGTCCTGCTGCTGTGTTTAATAGAGCTTAACCTCTCAGCCTGGACATTCTCCAAGTGGATTAAAAAGTATTTATTTTGCATTAAGAAGCAGTCTGTATAGGTGTAAAGTTAATATATTATTTAATGTACTAATATTTATATTAATATATTTAAGGTATTTTAAATTAATTTCCACCGTTTACACAAGTAGTTTTACCTGGATAGTTTTAACTGAATTGGCTGAAGCTCATTTACCTGAGTGTGCACCAGCCCTAGAGCCAATGGGTTTGCTTTTAAACCATCACTATTTCAGACCAGCATCTGTCCTCCCTTCCTCGCCATGCAGCTGAAAGCTACTATTTTAATTAACATATCCATCCAAGAGAACTCTTGTTTTTTGGCATCCAACACCACCCTCCAGAGCAGAAAACCCCCTGAACCCACTCAGCTCAGGGAGTCACGAGTTCCACGAGCACTCAGAACTTGCTGCACATTAATGAAAGCCACAGGAGAGGCACAGGCTGATTGGACAGACTTCTTACCTGGGCACCAGGATGGAGACTGAAGCAGGAGCCCAGGCACGGGCAGGGCTGGGGATGGGCCGGGGGGCACAGGCTGGTTTTACTTCCCCAGCTCTGAAGCATCACGGGCCAAGTGCTCCTGGAGGTCAGGTCAGCACATGCAACCATGGAGGATGTTCCAACACCTGTGACACAAATAAAAACATAATGCGTTCTGATGGTTGCCTTGAAAATTAGCTTTAGGGTCTCCATGCGTTGCTCCCTTAATGATGTGAAACACAATAGCCTCAGCTGTAATAAAGACGAATTACTTTTTAATAAAATAATAAAACTCCGGTAAACACTCAAGGTTTATCACTTAATTTATCCCCAGCGCTCAGAAAGAAAGAAAAAAATAAAAACAAAACTTTTTTTGCTCCTTTGTTTTTAATATTCTCAGTGATTAGATTTCAATAACCTGCTCCCCAGTAATGTGTGTCTCATTTCCCTGGACAGGCAGAATAGGCCATAACTTCCCCTCCGTTAGAGCACTAATGCTGTAATTTAGAACTTCTGTCAAGATGAAAGATCTTTCCAGGGAGTTGCAGCAGGCCCATGGCAACACTTTGGCACAGGGCTGGATAATGAAGTTTTCATTATTAAATAAAGATATTTTAGGAATGTCATAACCCATAAATCCATTCTTCTACAACGCATCAGCACAATATTTTGTTTATTTCTCAGCCACTTGATTCCCTCCTGCCTGGAGCTTCCCCATTCCCTATTTTTTTGGCTACCTTGCCAGCACTTTTGAAGTTGCCATAGAGATAAATTCCTATATCTCTCCCCACGGTCCTGGTGTGGCACAGATTGGATGCAGAGGCTGGAGTGTGATGAGAAGGGCACGGGCTCACATCCCATTCCTGGCTGGCAGTCTGAGCCCTGCAATTTGGTGTTACCTGAAGGAAATGCTAATGGGGATCATCAAGCTCAGGAGCATCAGGAGTTACGGAAAGAAGGTGTTTTTCAGGAGGAATTCTAGTCCAGCTGAGAAGTGCCACGCTGGCTTTTTGGCAAAAGCAGCAAGTGAAAACCAAGGCAGATTTGAAATAAAAACTTTCCCAGCACTTAAGGCTCATTGGGATGAATCAATAGATATCAGCAGGGAGCTTGTTGCTTTCTGAAGACACGAGAAAGAAAATTATGAATTGAACAAAGACAGGCCTGCTCACCTATCAGAAAATTCTGTTTGTTTTCAGAGTGTAAAAACAAACAGCACTTGAATTGATCGGAAATAATTTCCCCTTTCCAATGTTAAGCAAATAGGAAAGCTCGTGTGACAGCACTGTAATGGCTTGCTAAGATCCTACTAATTAAAAAAATAATCTCATTTGCAGATAGCTAATGGATTCTGCATTTCTACAAAGTATTAGGAAGGCAACATTATCTGAACTTGGGGCCTGTGCTGATTACTGTGCAATTAGTTGTGATTCAATTCACTGAAGAAAAATGCACAAAGGAGTAACCACTGGCAACAAAATAAATGTTCTGGATTTGTCCTACCAATCAGTTTGACATCGATATTAGAATTTTGATGCAACCACAGTGTTTTAATTGTAGTCCTGATTTCACATCACTGGGCTCTGTTCATCCTTTTCTCCCTTTCCCTGAGACCAGCTCAGCAAATCCCTCCAAACCAGGGAGTTTTTCCCCTTCAAACCAAATGCCAGCTTAGAAGAACAACCTACAGCACAGGGGGCAAAGCGTTTGGGGCTTTGCTCTGCTGGGTTGCGATGATGGAGCACCCTTTGCCAAATTCAGTTGTTGCCTCCAGCAGCAGCAGCAGCAGCAAAGGATCGTGGACTGTGGGCTCCGAGAGCCAACGTGTGCCCTGCCCTGCAAGGGCAGCCAAGGTGGGTCGGGGGTAGCAGGGCTGGCCCAGTTTCCCTCTGCAGCTTCACAGTGGCCAAGAAGGCCCTGCTGGTTGCCAAAATGAACCCCCACCGTCACGCTGGGACTTCGGAGCTTGGAGCAATCAGCGGGAAAATCGTATTTTTTCCGCTTATGAGAACAGACAAATCTTGGTGTCCGTTTTTGGGGGCAGATGTGCTGGGGAGGACACAATTAGATGGAACTGAAGGGAACGAGAAGTTTCCCCCTTGCCTTTTGGGGGTGCGAGAGGGACAATTGTTGGTGAGATCCCTCCAGCACTGTCCCATCTGGAGGGACGTGGTGTCCTCTCACAGCAGAGCCCGTTGCTCCTGGGGGTCTCCTCCTTTCAGCAGTTCTGTTTGAAGCAATTGTTAACCTCAGCACAGATGAAGTTGTTGGGTTTTCACAGCTGGATTTCAGGGACAGTGCCGAGATGTATCGAGCTTCCAGGAGGGAATCTATAAAAATATCCTTGAATTTCAGCGCCGTGTTCCCACGATGAAGCTCAAGAACAGCTCGAGGCGAATCCAGGACCAAAGGAAAGGCAGAGGGGAGATAAGAATCAGCGTTCAGATCTTGCTTTGGTCTTCTTTACAATAAACAAATAAATAAACAGGAATGGAAAGGAGCAAAGCTCGGGGAAATTCCAGCTCCATGGCCACTAGGTGTCTGTCTCCACTCAAAATCCTGAGCGGGCCCAAGGGAGCCACCAGAGCCAGGCTGGGGCAGCTTTGGGGGCGCCCAGATTTGGGCACCTCGAAGGGCTTCCCATCCTCCGTGGCCTTTGCCACGCTGAGAGGGCTGAGCCCCGCCAGGTTCCCTCTCTCATTATCTGCAGCATCTCCGGGATGATGTTCCAGCTTCCCTCGTTCCCCAGCGCCGGGAATGGGCTCTGGCCCCGCAGCTTCTCCCCGGGCTCCTCGGGGTGGGTGGCTGGGCTGCAGCCCGGCGCTCCTCTGGGATGCTCTTCTATTTATGGAAATCAAAGTCTTTCATTTTGCTTAATTAAAGCGCCCAGGAGCGATTGGGAGCTCGTGGTTTCCAGGAGATTAAAAGGTGCTTTTAGGAGGCAGAGAAGGGCCAAAGCCGGAAGGTTAAATTTGAAGCAACTGTTTAGTGGGAAGAGACAAGAGGAGATTCAAATCCAGCGCTGTCCCAGCTAAATTCTGAAGTTTGATTCCTGCTGAGAAGTTTAAACTGGACAGAATAATTCCAGAGACACATTCTGGGATTTATTCCTATTTCCATTACTGTCCAAAAGCATAATTATTCAAGGAAAAAAGCAAATATAAATGACGATGCAAACCATGTTCCACTTTTCTGGTTTATCCAGTTTTAGTACTCATTCAAATATTCACCTGAAATACACGTTTTTCTTCTCATAGAAAAATTGTGTGATAAATCTCTCCTGACATCAGAGAACTACTACTGATAGCAGTAAAAACATATAAAAAACCTGAACCGACCAATTCCACTCCTCTACTTCCAGATTAACTTACAGAAGATCCATTTGTGCAGAGGATATTGGGAATTCAGCAGAGGCCACGCTGGAAGTTTTGGAGGTGAGCCATCCCCCAGAACCTCGGGACATCCAGGTTCCATTTCCTCCCATTATCTAGTGTAGCATCAGGAATATATTCTGATCTCATCCTCAGCATGGCAAAACCAAACCCAGCATTAGCACTGCAGGAGACAATGGACTTCTGCCAGTGCGAGTGTGGTGAGCTCAGCTTCCAGCCCTGGGCCCCTCTGCCTTGGGAGTGACTGTCTCAGGCAAGCATTTTAAAATGGCTTTAAAATGGCAAAAAGCAGCTCCACGGATGAGCACCTATTTCTGTTTCCCAGGTAGCACCCAAAATATCTAAATCTGATACAAACACAGTGGGGAGTGAAGAGTTCATCACTGTTTAATTCATTTTATGGCTCCAGAGGGTGCACCCTCATGACCTGTCCATGTGCAGTAGCTGCTTTTTATGCCTCCAAGTTACACAGAAAACCACATTTGTCATTTTGACATTTTCCGTGTCTATCTGATCACACTGATGTCACTCCAAGTCTGTTCCACTACCGGCGACAGATTATATGCAAAATAAAATATATATAAACCCACAGAAGTTGACTTAAGTTTTGTAACTTCAAGTTGCATTTTAAAAGGGAGCAAAAGCACTCTTGGCAGAAGCACCTTGAGAAACCACCCCCTCTGCTCATCAGCAGAGGCAATGCCAGGAGACACTCACTTTTCCGCTCTCTATTTCTCATCAGCCAGGACCTCACTTTCCCCAAGGTCCCCCCTCAAAAATGCCACATGAAAATCTTCCGTGGTTCCAGCTGGCCAGGTGGGTATTGGAGCAGAGAAATGAATCTGCTGAGCTAATGGGGCTTAGGCCAGAACTGTGTACATACTGCAGAAAAGAATTTGCAAACATTTGTTCAAATGAAAGCTTGGCATTAGTTTCAGTGGCACCCCCGAGTCCCAACGCCTCTGGTACCCCCTCCCGGAGCACTTGCACAAACGAACTGTTGTCTGAAAGAATATTCAGACAAAGCATCATAAAAACGCAGGCAGATACATGCCCAAATCTGAGCAGTTACGCAAATATTTCCTCCGATGACTAATGACACCGGTGGCTTTTCGTGCTGTTTGTGGACCTGGGAGTCATCTGCCTACAGTCCAGAATGCACCACGTGGAAAATAACACAGACGAGTAAAAGCAGCGTGTGTGGAGAGAGCAGGGTTTGTCAGTATTCCTACCAACATTCAACCAGACATCTTTCATCCGGATAGAAATTCACTGTAATAGCTTTGGAAACTGTTCCTCGTATGGCCCCGTTTATCTGAAAGCCTCTGAAGCCCCCTCTGCAGGACTCTCTATGTCCCAAGGCTGTTGCAAACCTCTGTCTTCTCAGCACCTGTCAGTAATTCCTGACAATGCCAATGCTCCTCTGTCAGCCAAACCTGAGCGCCCCATGGAGCAAAAGGCTGGCAAAGCAAAGCAGGGTGGCTGTCACTGTGTCACCGGCACCGAGTGTGGGCAACACGGGGGCTTCAAGGAACAAGAGGAGGAGAAAAGTGGGAGTCAGGGCAGAGCATCGACGAGGACACAGCAGAGGGATCTACGGGTGGAGAGTCTGGAGGCCCCACAGATGGCTGAGGTCGCAGGTGGGAAGAAGGCGAAGAGTTTCCGCAGGGTTCTGGCAATTGCCCACCCTAAATCAAGCTCTTACTAGCTCAGTTGAGCTCAACAAACCTGACACTTGGCCAAAAGTCTTTGACAAGCTGGATCTTGAAGGCTAAGAAAACAACGCCCTGACAACTTCTGTATTTGCATAAACATTATTTAATCAGTTCTGTGCCATCTCATTTCTACAGCAGGCTGTGCCCAGACAGTTTCCAAAAATGAGTTTAAATGCATGTAATTCTGGTGGGAATGGTTTTCCTTGTGACAGTTCCTGAAGGCAAAGGGTGGTAGAGGAGAGGCCAAGCAGGGGCAAGGGGCACGAACGTCCTTCTGCTGTGCTGCCATTCGGGACGTGGCTCAGAGAGACACTTGCACCCAGATGCAAGTTCAGCCTACACAGTCCTATGAATTCAGCAGAGACGCTGCTGGATCCTCTTACAGCAACTTCTATTCCAGGATTTTTGAGATAAAAGACTCATTTCTAAGACATATTGTGAGTTGTACTGATCATTGTTTCTGATCTAGCAAATAACCCCTGTGTTTTCTCCAGGGCTTCTGCTGCTGGTGTTTCCAGAACATTCAAGCACATTCGACCTATGACACTTCTTCCCTTGAATGAACAGACTTTCCTGGATTCCTTTGCCTGGGTAGCTGGAATGGGAAAGCTTGCTCAGAGGAACTCAAAACCTTTGAAGATAATTCATACACTGGTCAACAACTGTAATAATGTAGCTAAAATTACAATGCGCTCCAAGCACTAAACATTAAAGACTATGCATTTTAAAAAACTAATAAATCAAACCTGGTAAGAGCTCAACTTCTGGCTGAAAATAGAGAATAGGTGCAGCTTCACTTCCCCGACTCACGGTGAGGTTATGCACTTGAAACAACTCTGCCTCCAAAAATCATTGAATCAGCAGCCGATTTGGCAATGTCTGGTCAGGCTGTTTGACGTTCAAAGACTCACATGGAACTGTTGATCATGAGAAGCTGATCAAGAGCGGCCTCTTGTCTTTCTCTCTCATTTCTGGCTCTGGGGGAGTTATTTTGTAGATATAGAAAGGAGCAACTTCTGAGGCCGTGCATTGGTGGTGATGTATTTTGAAAACCAAACCACGTATGTGTTCTCAAATACAAAATAAGAGGTTTTTCCTGACTTCAGCAAAGTTAGCAAATGTGCCTGCAAAGATTCACATCAACTTAGAGATAAAAGCCAGGCTTTGCAGGACAGGGAGTTGCTGCTCCCGTTTTCATGGTGTATCTGCTCTGTTCTCATGAGAATGCATGAGCTGCCTTCTCCCAGCACCCTGAAAAAGTCCTACAAAGGCAACACAACCTAGGGCTGCTTTCCAGCTTTTCCCTTTGCAAAAGTAATAATATCATTCATATAAAACTAAGGAAGATGTGGCCTGTTGTTGTCCTGAACAAAGAACGAGCCCTTTTTCTCTCAGGGTCCAGCACAACCAAGGGCTCTGCTGGTTTGGGCGCCCTCCCGAAGTCGTGGATTCCCTTAAGTTGAAAAGCAAAAGTGGGAAACAAAGGGAAGGGGGCGGGAGGGAATGGAAATTTCCTTCCATTTCCCTGCCACTGGGTTTTATGTGGCGAAGGCACCCCACCCTCTCTATCGGAGGATCAGCAGCAGCGAACTCCCAGCCTGTTGCTCAAGGGGAGATCTCCACTGTCAGGTTGATTTGTGATGCGTTGGGGTTGACACATGGCCCAGGGGGAGGGAGGAGGTGGGTTTGCAAAGGAAGGAAGGAAGGAGATTAAACCTCCATCAAAATGTGTGGTTGCCCATGGTAGGGAAGGGGAGAGGCACCGGCGGAGGGCGGAAAGGCGAAAAGGCGCACGAGAAAACTGCTTTACAAAGAGGGAAATGGGTGAGAGGGCTGAGTTTTTACCCCAGGTCTCTGGCTTCCCACCTTCTCCTCGCACAAAGCTTTGTTAGGGCTCTGCCAGGTGGCAAAGGCGTCCCTCCAAACCAGAGGCAAGCACCTTCAGAAAAGTTCTCACAAGAACAGGGGCAGGAAACACCACACATCTGGATTTTAAACAGCAGACAAGGCAGAAAAACGAGTATGTCCTAATTCAGATACGCTGAGAACGTGCAGCTCCATTAGAAGTCACTGGAAATTTGAACCGTTCAGTACACCGGAAAATAAGATTGCAAGTGATTCTCATGCTGTCCTCACACTCAGAGAAAGGTTACAGGTTGGAGACACACAGATATCCCCTGTTCTGGGGGGAAAAAAATATGCAGTTACCATTGAGGTAACTGTGGCTCTTTCTGGTTGAAGGAGCATCTCAAAATAAAACCTTGAATGACACTGAAGTGGCAAGAAAAAAAAAGGTTTGTTTTTTTTTTTTTTACTGTTGAGCCTGCAGAAAAGTGCAGGAACATGATCTCAGAGCAGAGGAATTACAGCTCCTCCTTCATGGCCACCTGAGGATCCCTAAATTTGGCTTATTGGGCTCCGTCTGTGACTGAACCAAATGAAAAAGCAAAGTGAGGTGTTTGCACCAGGTGGGTAAAACACAAACACCACAGAGCTCTGCTCTCCCTCTTCCATCCAAGGGATTCTTCAGACCATCACTGATGGTGGCAGAGGAGGAAGGAGGGCCCTGGGAAGGACTGGGGAGCTGCTGGGTCCCGTTTCCTGGGGCTTCCTCTCTCCCAGTGGCAGCAGATCCCTGCTGGCTGGTCAATATTGCTCTTCACCCATCCCTTCCCTGAGCGCGTTTCTACATCCCCAGCGTGGGAACGCCTTTTGTTCTCTGGTCTGTTCCCTGTGAGTGGCACTTCCACCCCCAGCACCACCAGGAACATATGCAGGGCACAGCAGAGTAGACTGCCAGGAATTCGGGAGGCGGGATTCTGAACCCCGGAGCCAAACAAAAAACACCTATCACGTAGATGGGAAAAAATCTGGGAACCTTATGGATCCACCTCACACCTTCCCTCCGTGCAGCTGCCAAGGGAATTCACACGTAAGGCATCACCAAGGACCAATAAATACCCCGAAGGGAACAGACCTCCCTTAAGCAACGAAGTCAATAAATTAAAGTCCCAATTTCAAAATAGGAACGGTTCAAAAACTCTCTTTCTCCTCCTAACTTTCCCAAGCTGGGGGAGAGGATTAAGATCTACGGTTTCCATTCTGGTTCCATCCTAACGATGTGTCCAAAAGTGGATATTATTCCTCACAGGAGTCTGGGTTACAGGTACTGCTTAGGTTTTGTTATGGACTCACTGGAAAAAGGGCAAGGAGAGGGACTGAAATTGTCTGATAGAAACACAGAGATATTATGCTCCGAAGATCCTACTTCAGTAACTCGGCTCAGTACATCACCCCAGCTAAAACAGGGTAATCCTGGGGGCAAAACACAAACCATGGGATTAAATCGCAATGGAGCAGTCATTGACAAGCTGGAATTATCTATTTTGCTTTTATTTCCACTACTGCTTTATCTCCGCTATTTCCACTGTATTTCTATGTAATGATTCATATAGAAAAACACAAAAATATGTTACCCAACCAGTGCTTTGATAAACATCAAAGACAACCGAATGAACCAAAAATGGGATTTTATAGCTCAAGGTAAGAAGGAAGCACCGAGATGCCCAACACAGCTACAAGGAACCCTCTCAACCTTTAGGCAGAACAAATCCTATTTAAACGTCATGAAGATGAGGACGAGGCCGTGGTTTAGTAACCACCTGGTCTACTGAAACACCTGCCCTAAGACATCACCATTGGTCACAAGGCTGTCTGAGGAGGGACATTTCAGGGGCTGGTCCTCAGGAGGTGCCAGGACAACTCTGACAGCCAGTTTGTTCCTATTGATCCCAGTGGCAGTGGTGGCTTTGAAGAGGATCCATTAAGAACTGTAATGATCCCACACTGAAGGAATTACCTCTTAAACCCATGAGGAACAATAGGAAAATCTTCCTGCTAAAAGTTCCATTGATACCTTAAGACCCCAAACATGCCACGCATTGTTTTCTGCCTCAACACCCAACATTTTTCTTTTTAATTGCCCAGTGAATTAAAACTTTTGAAACTACTTAATTACTGGATTTATGCTTCATGAAAGGATCACTTGTAATTATAGGCTGCTTGGGGAAGGGGGTTTCTCTTTTAATTCTAATTGCAAATAATTGACTGTAAAATATTTTCGAGCATTATGCTCAGAACAAAGATGTCTCCTTTGAAGTCAATATTTGGTTTATACCTTTCTGCAAGGGGGATGCACAAGAAAATACATCTTGCTCCCAGCAATATTCACCTATTATTATGGCAGCCAGTGCAGCACTCCATCAGAGAGCTGGACCTTCCTGTGCAAATACTCCACTAAAATAAAATGGATAGTCCTCGCTCAGAGAGATCTGGAGGCGTTTCCAGGGTGATTCAGTTACAGGTATCAAGCAAAGGAATAAACAAAGGGGAAATGGTAAGTGCTGCATCAATCCTGATCTAGTCACAGAACACCATCTTCCATACCCTCCTTTTCTCGTCCCCTTCCCTGTTTTTAAATGACCTCTCACCATCACCACCAATTACTTTTAAGAAGGGATGTGGAAGGAGACAGTCCATCACTGTGGATTTTGGTTCCTATGGGACAACACACTTAGGCTGATCTCCTGGAATAATGACACTTTCTCTATCATGATATTATCTCCATCATTATATTACAGGGAGAAGAGTTTTCTGGGTAAGAACTTCCCCCTTGAATGACTAAAGAAAGTACTCACTGAAAGGAATACCATTGTCTATGCTGGAGGGAAAAAAAAAAGAAAAAGAAGAAGTAAGTTTTTTGTTCTGGGAGAGAATTTATATATCTTCATTTTTTACCAGTAAAGCATAAAGTTATTTAAAGACTATTTGGATCATTCTATTCAGTAAAATAATAGAATTATTCAAGAGGACTAGAAAGATTTGGGCCTAGGCTTGCAAATTTTCATTTTCTCTGTTGTCTTGAGGGTGTGATTCATCTGTCAAAAGGTCTGGATCTAAACTAGTCACCTCAGGGTCCTCTGGGAGATAAGAGAGAGAAATCAGCACTTGCAGGGTGTGATTCATCTCATCCCAAGGCAGACACCTCAACTGGTCCCACAAAGGGCCTTTGGAAGCACCTCTGTCTCAGCTGAGGATGACCCAGCCCTGCAGAGACCTCAGTGAAGGGCTGGAATTCCAGATGTTTTGTGGAGTCACACTTTTCCTGACTTAATGTCTGGGTTTGGATGAGGAAATGTATATGTGCCCGTGGTAATTACAGACAGAACCTAAAAAAAACCCTATACCTGTTAATTTACTTATCAAAGAGAAAATCAGTTCATCTTCCATCTTCCCTGTTTTATTGTGCTCCTTGAAGTCTCTGGAACATGAAGTTTTATCCCAGCTATTGAATAAAATATCTTTCCTGTTCTTGCTTGCTTAAATTTCAGTAGCCAGTCATCATCCTTCTACTTTATTAGCTCTGTGATAAAAAGGGATGTTAAGGTTTTCTGGATCTGATTCCCTCTATATTCCAGATTAATGTATCCTAGATTAAGTTTGACAGAAGTAATATTAGTTCGATTGTTCCTGGAATGTCTCATCTGTAAAATATGAGGAGAAATCAATTCAACGGAATACCTAAGGGAAGGGAACAGGAGCAAACGACTCCCCTTGGAAAAGAAGGGTTTGCCACGATAAGGAAACAAGAAAAAATACAAATATGGGGTTGTTTTGACAATATGCCTCTGCCTGTAGGAGTGCCCGTCCCAGGAAGCCTGATAGCTATGATAGAGGCAAGTGGCTGGAGGAAAGCAGCAGGGGGAAAAAAAAACCACACAGCAAAGAGAAAAGAAGGCCAGCAAGAAATAATAATAATGAGAAAAATGCCACATTAAATTCTGAGAGCAGCATCAGCAGCTGCCTACACCTGGAGGGCAATGGAAGCAGACGGCGGCCAGGGCAGCGTGCCGCGTCTTGTGAGAATTCCTGCGGCCAAGGCAAGTCCCTGCAGCCCCCGGAACATTCCAGCGCCCCGAGCACGGCCCTGCCAGCTCTGCTGCTCCTCCCAGAGACACCAAATCCCTGCCTGCCGCTCCCGGGGCCCCGGCACATCCCGGGGCTCCCCAAAGCCCCCCAGCAGCACCCCAGCGTCGAGGGGTTTCAGTGGAGGAGCCGCCAGAGCGCGGGAGGACAACAAGGGGGGACAGTGCCCCGACCCTTCAAGGGACTTCAGCTCCCACCAGTGGTCACGGTGGTTTGGGGTGTTCATTTGCAGGAGAAGGGGGGTGTGTGCAATGGTTTGCTCAGAGTTCCACCTCTGCCCAGGAGGATACCCTTATCCATACAAGGGGGCAGAGACAACGCGGCTCCTGGGAAGGCTCGTGGAGCACAAGCATTAAAGGACAAACTGAGCCTTTATTTCCTACCCCGTGGCTTCACAGCCCCTCTGCTGGGGGTTCGGTGAGCTACTGACCTAGCTGGGGGTTCTCCCTCAAGAAAATGTTAATGAGCACTTCATTAGCCCATTGCCTGCTGCCCTGTGTCTGCTCCTGGCCATCCAGCACGGTCCCTCTCCAGGGCATTATCTGGTCCAAAGGGGTCTGAGCACACATGAGGAAATCTGAGTGAGCCCAGCACTCCACCAGCTCCAGGTCACTGGGTGCAGAGCACCAACCAGGAGCTTTGTCTGCTGGAACTGCCTGCAAAATTTGGGAACACAACTTTCCAGACCGACCCAGTGCAGAGTTAAGGGGTGAATTTGTCTTCGTGTATTCCCATAGGAGCCCCAGCCTGGACTGAAAAAAAAATAAAATAGAAAAAAAAAAAAAGAAAAGAAAAAAAAAGAAAATAAAAACTGGAAGGAGTAGATGGATGGAAACAGAAGAGCAGAAAGGCTCAATTCAGCAGATCTGTCTCTGTGCTACCTCCTTCCCGTTCTCATCTGCTGCCTGCTGAGCTGACAAGAGGTGTGCTCCAGCTCGGGGTTTTTTTTCCCCTTTTGCCTCCTGTTGTCTTCACAGAATTTTAGAATATGCTGCCAGATGCTCGCTCATGCCAGAGCAGGATGAGTAATAGTTTCTTCATTCCAAAATGAGCCCCTCTGATTCATGGTATGTGCTACTCATTTTCTCCGGCACCAAGGGAATCGAAGTTCCTCACGGGCCCCCTGCAGAAAGATTAACGTGCCAGCAAAAACCTGATTGGGAATGTGGGCAAATAATGCTGGTTTGTGTATTTGTTCTTTGCCTGCAGTTCTTCCTCTCTAAGCAAAGCCCATCAGCATTTCCATGGATATTACATCCATTATCATAATGAGGATGAGGTAAATCTTGCTCACCATCTCCTCGCTAACTCTGCCCTGACTGTGCCTCTGTAATCTCCATCAGATTGCACCTTCTGCAAAGCTGCAAGAGAGCTCTGCTTATGAGATCATGTCCAAAGAAGCCTCGGGTCCATATGCATCACTTTATACAATTTTTCCAAAGAAAACATGCACGGAGGAAACTCATAAAATGTCTGCTCTTTCTTATGTTGCTTCAGAACTAAGAGACTTGTAAATCACTGCTGAATGGGATGCTATATGCTTTTCTGCCTCTATTATGTATTATGGGGAAATTAATAAGTAATGGGATTTGCAAGATGAAAAGCAAGGAAACCCACAGGGTAGGTGATGGAGAGGCATAATTTAAAAAGTCAATGAAAGGTTCTGTTAAATCACAGTTAAATTATGCTCATATTCACCAAAGTCCTGTGATAAAATGCTTTTTTTCATAAAATATTGAGGCTCCTTTCTGCAGTGACAAATGAAGGTTCCCACAGTCCTGGAGGACTGAAGGAGCTGGGGGTGAGCCCTCTGTTGTATCGTGGTGCACCTTCAGAGCCCTGGCTGCTCATGCCCCAGAGCCCCTGGTGGGTGCTGACCCTCACGGCAGGTGCTGGGAATGTGCCCCTTGGGTTCCAACTTCCCACTTTCCTCTCCCTTCTCACCTCTTGCTGCTGCAAAACGTGGCCACAACATTAATCCAAATATCCACGGGACCTGCCTTCGGGCTCTCCCAAAGCCAAGCCTGCCCCACTCCCTTTGGTCCTGCCCTTGCTCTGGATTCTCCAGGGGATGGAGTTGCCTTCCAGCCCCTCTGCAGAGCTCTGTAGGGTTGTCCAGATGTCCCTCTGATTTACTCTGCACGCCACTCCTGGTAGCAAGTGATCTCCTGTCCCAGCATGTGCCCCAGCCCTGGTGTGGCACAAGCTAAATGAAAATAACCCTCCAGGCACATCCCTGCAGCCCTTCCCATTCCTGCAGGTCCCTGTCTGGCACCTCTGCACAGCACAGTACCCGTGTGAACAGAGGGCTGGGGCAGAAACTGGGGCAGAAATTGGAGTTTTACACCTTTAACCATCCTGCTGTCCCTCGGAGCGGGAGCCAAACCCATCGATTTCACCAAGCCATGGCATCAGCACAGGCTAAGGCAGCAGCTTTCCACTGAACAGCCTGGCACTGGCATGGGAAAAGCGATGGAAACAGAGGGAACTGAAGGTCCAGAGCTGAGGGTCAGCTTTGGGAGTGGTGGAAATGGGGGCAATTCCTGCCCCTACCAACAGGCATAGGAGGGGGCAAGTTATGCCAGCTGAGCAAGAGCTCAGCAGATCAGACACAAAAGCCTCCTCCTGACACTGCAGATTCAGAGCCCCATTGGGTTTGACTTGCTCCTCATCTGCAGTTCTAAAAGCAGGGCCAGTTTGCGTGGGTGATGTGGGATTCAGGGCAATCGTGTTCATTTGCGTCCTCCGTGACTTTGCCCTCTTGGTGTGGAAGGTACAACCAAGGGAAGGCACAACCAAGGACAGCCTCCAACCCCCTTCCCACAGTCACCTGCTACCTGCCAAATGAAGTCGTGCAGGAAATGGTCCAGCACTGAAACTCTGCCTTAGATCACATCATTTTAATGCCTCTTTTCCCTTTTTTTTTTAGTCCTGTTAAAGCTTGTAAGAAGTAATCTCTGTCTTGTGAAGAATTGTTTTGCATTTTGGGATCTTGGAGAATTAGATGGGGCTGAGTAATTATCAGGAAACATCCCCGAGTTGAATACAAATGGACTAAATGGGCAGAAAGCTCTACAGTGCATTAAGATAAGGAAACTAAAATTTGGAAAGTGACTAAAAAAGATAGTCTAACCTTTCTGTGGGCTTTGGCCCATTTTGAATTGATTTGAATATATATTTTAAAGGCTGCTTAAAACTGTCTGCTCAAAAGTGCCAAAATACCTTTGTACATCAACACTGCCTTTGACCCAAAGGGGAAAAAACCTGCCTCAGCTCAGGTCTTTTCAAATATTCATAGACCTATTTTCCAGTCTGACCTTAATTTAAATTTCACATTTATTGCTAATAAAATTCCAGCAACTCCATTATTTGTGAAATCTACTGAAATATGGGAATGGGAGAGAGGGAAGGAATAAGACATGTTAAAATTTGGAAGGAAATCTTGGCTTCGTGTGAAGGGATGAGCTGGGCCCTTTGGACAGGAGCATCCATTTCCTTCTTTCAAAAAATAACTGCCTTTCCAAAAGAAACCACCACCATTCCCCAGTAAGAAATTCCAAAATTCAGGATAAAATTACTGTCTTGCAGAGTTATGTTCCTATTTGCATCAAAACCCAGTGTCTGACACTCCATTTTTACTGTCCAACAGGGAGCAAATCTGTGCAGAAATAGCATGACAAGCGAGGCTGGAATTCAGGAGCTTTACAGCACGTTTTTATTGGGTGATTCCACTTTTATCACTCCGGCATTTCCCTAAGATGCTGCCACAATCACCCATTGTTCTCCCTTCAGTTTTCGCTGGGGCAAATCCCGCTGAGTGAACCAGTTGATATCACCCTCACCACCGGAGCCATCTGCACAGCCCTCACACGGATATTCATAGTGCCAAAAAATAATATAAAGGTCTTATTCTTGTCTCCATTGTGCCGGGCTCACACCGGGAGCATAAAGAGCACAAAGACAACAAAGGCTAATTACAGAGAAGTTCAGGACGTGTCTTGCTGTTCTTGCCACGCTCCCAACCCTGCAGTTGGTGGGACGAGTGGGACCTCACCCCACTGGAGCCCAGAGCAGGCTCAGCCCCTGCCGTTGCCCTTGAGGTGCAGCATTAAAGCCTAACCCGGTTTAATTTTGGGACACGCACCCAGGGCCGGGGAGGAATCTTTCAAATCCAAGGGGGAAATGTGCCACTGCTTTTAATTGCCCTTTTCTAACGAGGACGACAAGTCTCCTTGCAACCAGCACTGAAGGGGACGGGGCATTTTCCAGGCCAGCAGCTTCTCCAGGCTGGATTCTCTTTGGATTAGCTTTGGATCTCCTGTGTTTAACCCCCAGTGACAGGCATCAACTTGATTAGAGGGGCTCTATGTACACGTGTGTTTCAAGGGGGCTTTCAATTAAAACTATAAGAAAACATCAGTGAGGAGAAGGGTTTTATTGGGGTTAGTTGTTCTCTTATGTGTGTGCACACCTGATGGAGGGGGGGAGGAGGGGCTGCCTGTTGTTTTAAGTCTCCCTTTTCTTTTGTGCTCTGTCTGGGCAGGATCCACATGTCTGGAATGCACCTTAAAACAGCCTTATCTCCAGAACCCATCATTACATGGCAGGTGGTGGAGCCTACTTTATTTTCTCATTTCTCTTCTTTTTCTTCTCCTCCCTCTCACTTCCCCCTCCACCCCAGGGTAGGAATTTCTGAACCTCAACCAGTGAACGTCGCAAGGCTCACACACCTGGACTCCACTCCTCTCCATCACTGCTCCAACCCAGAAAAGCACTGGGAGGAAGAACACGAAAAGCCACAACAAAAAGACCATAAACTAATCCAGAAGATGAATGCCCATAATATTTTAAACTTGCACAGAAATGTAATGTTAACTTGTCTCCCCATTTAGTTGCCCGAGTCCATGATAAAGACAATTTGTTTTCCCCAGAAGAGGCTCCAGGGACAGTCCAGAGGTGGTGGCACTTGGCTGGAGAGATGATTTGGCAACCAGGGCTAAAATGACCATTTCCTACCCAGCTCTCCCATCACGTGCAGTTCAGGGAGAGCTGTTGAACAGCCCAGGGGTACAGCTGGTTTTGGCAGCAAGTCCTGCCTACAGCCCAGGTCAAGCCAGTCCGTGAGGCTCAAACAAGACCACACAGTTTTACTTGAACAAGAGAACATGTCAAATGACCTTCCACCTGCTCACAATGCCCTGGAAAGCCTGGCACTACCATCTTTTTAAATACCAACGTGTTTTGGTTCAGAGCTGTGCAGTTGCAAGGGTTAGTTTAGGATCATTTACACATTAAGTGTAAATGGTGAGTTAATGCCACATAGCCTTTCCCACATTTCTGTGCTGCATTTTCAGCCCAGTAGTGCTGGTGTTCAGGTGGCTCCATCTATTAATGAACACATTTTTGTACCTGGAACAAAGGGAGAGTGAGTGCTGGACTGGTCAATTGAGAACTTCTCAGGTCTAAGATTTGGGTGCAGGATGGGCATTTGAATGAATATCCTCCCATGTGTGACAGGTCAACACTAATTGCACCATACCTTGTTTGAATTAACTGTGAAAGTGCTGCCAGGATCAGTCTCGTGGCACTGCCAAACTTCCCACAGGAGGCTCATAAGCAGAAGAAAATATGTTGAAGTCACTGATTGCTATTTTTTTGTTATTTTCAGTTCTGAACTCGTTGCACACCTGGGCTTTGAGACTTTTGCAAAGACAGCCCATAGCACCAGGGAGGCAGAAGGAGCCCCAGAACCAGCACCTTCCCCCCAACTCAGAGCTCCCAGCGTGGATTTGGGCAGAGGAGAGCCCGGGTGCTGTTCTGACTTGTGCAGCAACCACCCAGAGCAGAAAAGCCTCAGGATTAGAAATATGCAAAAAAAGACTGCAACTGTATTGCCTTTGCTCTGCCATCCCTGAAAACATAGCCCCCAGTTATGCTTTGTGGGCTGGAAAACCCCAGGAACCACAGGAGCACACGAGGAGCAGCAGAGCTGGAGCTTCTGGTTTCATTAAAGGGAGGGTTTGGCACTTAGAGATTTCTGTGGGTTGGAGGAGCAGGGGAGGCCCAGGACGCGCTTCTGGAAGGGTCCAAGCACCTCCAGACCCACAGCCTGAGGGAGGTCAGGCTGTTTGCTGCCACCTAAATCATCCAGCCTGCAAAGGGTGATGCCCTGCACGGGGGGCGATGCTCTGAGCCTCTGCCTCAGCTGCTGCTTTTAGCAGAAGGGCATCAGGCAGTTTTCTCACTATGAATTGCAAGACAGAAATTGTAGCATTTACAGGATTAAGAAATTTAAAATCTGCACAAATCCTTCCACTATGTCCCATCTGCCCTGCCAAAAAAAGACAGACTGGGGCAATTGGAACACATACCCCAAACACAGGAGAAACTCAACAGTATCACAGCCTGGCACTGTGTTGTCTTAATTACCCCAATTTGCACCCACAGAAGAGGAAAGGGAACCAGCTCTGGAGTGACCTACACCCAGACAGCACCTGCCAGTGCTGTCATTTGTCCTTGTTTGCCTCAAGAGGTGAATAAATCCATCCCCCACGTGCAGAACCTCGTGTTGGAGGTGGAGAATCCCTGCCCTGAGGATGCTCCGACACCTACTCTGAAACCAAGAGCGTGGCTTTGGAAAGGAAACAGCCACTTAATATTTTATTTTGTAATCTGCTAAGGCCCTAATTCCTACTAGTAACAGGCTAGTTATTTTCAGGTATTTCAGCTTTGCCCTCAGGAGCAGGGACACTGTGCACGTTTGCTGAGCACCTCCCAACATCCCAGCCTGACACAGACCTTGGGGCTCCGGGAATGTTTTTCTCCAGGGAAGTGGATGGTGATCCCCTGAAAGTGTTGTCCCCTGGAAATCCACAGGACACACATTGTGCGATAGGATAGAAACGTGCTGTTTCCAAAGCCTCCTGAATTCCTCAGGTTTAATTACCTTGCGTGTTCACTTCTGAAAAAAATCTGGCTCATAGAGGTAATTCAGGTCTGTGTTTGAAACGGTCCCAGGAATAAATGAATCAATATCAGAAGCTAAACATAGAGAGGCATTTTGGTTTTGTTTGATTCTTCAAACTTGGAACAATCCAGAGGCAGGAAATCTGCATAAATTATTTGAATAAAGTTAACACTCAGCAAATTCCTGGAATTTAACCTTTGTCTCCTTTTCTGTGCCTCTCTTCTTTCCTATATTGGACATGCAAGAATAAAATCTATTCCTTACATTGACTGCACAGAAATTTAACGTTAACTTGTCTTCCTATTTAGTTGCCTGAGTCCCTTTAGTTGCCACACATCCACTTACACTGGGCATCAATATCAACCCCGAGTGGGTAGGTACCACAACTGTGTTTGTGCTGCATGTGCAGAAGCTTTGGGGATTTTTATTTAGCTTTATTGTCACAGCTGAAATGCAGAAAGAGTAATTCAAATCAGGGAAATGCAATAATCTTCAAGCCTGCTGCTCATCAGCACATCACCCGTTAAAGAGCAGAGTCCTTTATTAAAAAGGACACGTCTTATTAGAAAGATATGAAACAAAAGTGATTTTTAATTTTATTGGGGAGACAGAGTCATTGCCAGAGACAGCCCATGGCTACGTGTGATGATCCAGTCAGGAGGGAGGGCAGTGAAGCACTAACACAAATATGAAGCCAATAACTTTTTTCCTCTTAGGGAAAGTGCCGTTCAATTTGTGGTGCTCCAGGCGTGTGCAGCCTGAGTGGAAATTTAGAGAAATTACATCCACCTGCTTCCATTTCTTACATCCACGGCCAGATCTTCAGCCAGCGTAAATCAGTTTATCTCCATGCTGCCAGGCAGATTTATGCCAGCTGAAGATGTAGCCCCTGGTCTTGCACTTCAGAGTAAGAAGCTTTAAAATACAAATGAGCATGAACCCCTTAAAATATTCTCCACTCCTAGAACTCAGGAGGAAAAACAGACTTGCAGGACTACCTCCAATCATCCCACAGCTTGTGCTGTCTGTGGGCTAATGGATGATAAAATACCCCTGATGGATACTAAGTACATCTCTAAACCTGAAAGTACTAGTTGGGTTTTTTTGGTGGTGGTGTTTTGAGGATTGATTTTTATTCCTTCACTTGCACGTATTGAATCAATGCTTTATTTCTAGAGGAAGGTGTCCCTGCCCATGGCAGGGGGATGGAACTGGGCAATCTTTAAGGTCCTTTCCAACCCAAACCACTCAACGATATGCAAAGCTGTGTTCCCCTCGGCTCTGTGTGCCTGCTCTTAATCTTGGGAACCTGCCACCTCTGAGGATGTGCTAGTACACTCAATGTCCTGTACGTTGTTTCCACACCTCTGCACTCCAGCAAAAGGAATAAATGAACAGCTGGGACACAAATAACTCTCATTCCTTCACCACACACTTCAGACCAGACAGAGAGCAAAGGTAAAACCGCTGCTCCTCCGTAACTCACATGGTGCTCCTCCGTAACTCACATGGTGCTCCTCAGAGGGTCACCAGGGCCAGTCACAGGCAGAGACCGTCCCCTGGGCAAAAACTGTTGTTTATCTGCAAGGTGTCACCTGCAAATCCTCCAGTGCGTTGTAGCTTTGCAGCGAGAGGGAAGAGCAGCTTCTCAAAGGCGGTAACCTGGCAAGGTTTTGCAAGTACAGACAAAGAAGGGTTTGCATGTGATTGAGAAACTGAACCTGCCTGTAAGACAGTGACTGATGTCAGACTCCCCTGGCTGCAGTAATTCCACAGCAGCACGGCCATGAAGCAAGTTGCTTCATGTTTGCTGCCCGGATAAAAAAGAAGTTAATTCACAGCAGATGAGAACGGAGCCGTGGTATTTATTGAGTGTTACCTGTGCCTGGTGCAGGGCAGCTGCTGCAAAGCCCTGCACTTGTGTTCGGGTTTGTTTGAAAAGGGGTTCGACTTGTGAAATCGGTGTAAGTGTAATGGAGTGATGGACCAGCCCAGGACCCCATTATGTCACCTTGTCATACAAGGGTACAGCAGGTCTGGAGGCACGCAGGGGTGACAGACTGGCTGGTGCCAGAGCATGAGGCACTAAGGAGGCTTTTTATCTGAGCCCAGGCAGACAGACAGACAATCAGACACCTCCCAGTGCAAGAGCATCACTTGTTCAGGTCAGGTGAGACGAGCAGAACTGGAGCCAGTGCTCCACCCAAGTGCTCGTGGGTGACACAGCGTGACCCAGGGAGGGGACACCACCAGCTCCTGCTGCAAACACCTCCCTGACCAGGTCTAGACCAAGAGCCTGACACTCCCCACCAGGGACCACGTCCCCCCTCCCCGATCCTGCCTGGACTATCTCCAATGCCAGGCGAAGATGCCACTCAGGTATTCCAACTAACACCACGCTCAGCCAGGAGAAGCCTCAGGCAGAGGTCAGGGATGGAAATACCTGCAAGAGTTTCAGCTTGAGTTTCTGCTTCCTTGTTGTGGGAGAGATCTGGAATAACTCCCTCAAAATGGGTTCAGATAAAGGAGCTGAAATAGGGCGGGCTGGTGGCAGATGAAACTCTGCAGCTGTTCTGGTCACAGCACACACACAGACAGAACTCAAGCTTACCCTGTCACCACAGCCCCTCATGGACGGGGAGTCACAGACAGAACCAGAGAATGGTTTGGGTTGAAAGGGACCTTAAAGTCTCAACATACAGATTTTCTCTACTTTCCAGTAAGTGCCTCTAGGACAGACACCCTTAGAAGCAGAACAGGGCCATGGAAATTCAGCCCCTGGGTGCTCTGGTTTGACTCCTCAGGGGCAAAGGAAGAGTTCTGCATTTTTCTCAATGGACCAGAAGCAAGTGAGTCTTGTTTGGGTTTTTTTCCCTGGGAACATCTACAATGTCTGCAAAAGCACCTTCTGTCCATCCCAAGTCAAGATAAATCACTCATATCTTTAAAAAATTACTTTCTGACTGTGAAACAGCTTTCAGTCTTGGCTGAATGAGACAGATTCCCCAAAGTAGCATCTATGTTTATATTTAACACTGGTTCCTTACACATCCAAAAATGCCCTCTCAGAACCAGAAAATCCAAGATAACATCA
The DNA here is from genome assembly GCA_013396735.1 of Grallaria varia. Classification (NCBI taxonomy): domain Eukaryota; kingdom Metazoa; phylum Chordata; class Aves; order Passeriformes; family Formicariidae; genus Grallaria; species Grallaria varia. The sequence goes on from VWZG01007175.1 coordinate 890,713, forward strand.
GCAAAGGCAAGTCGACGCCTCCTCACTCAGTCATTAATACAACAACGCCAGCCTGGGATTCTTCATAAAGCCCCTATATATCAAATCTGCAAAAAGGCAGAATGTAAAACAAGGTCTCCTGCGTCAGGGATTTTGCTGAGAGTTAGAAATCTTCAGTTTTTAAAAAGGCAAAGGGATCCAAATCAAAATTGAGCTGCCTCTCTTTCCTTCGTCTCGTTATAATTGTCATCATCAAAAATCCAGAGCCGAGGTGGCACCTTAGACAGGAGAGCACGAGAATAGACATTGCAACAGTAAATAATGCAGGGGCAGGATATTAGTGCACAGCAGCTGCTTTATGGCTTTGGCTTCTGTGGCGCTGGGAGGTAACAACAGCCCATCATTTGCAAGCACAGTACCTTGCAGTCTTTAATTTTTTTTTTTTTTTCCCCCAAGGCGTGGTCAAAGTGGCTGAGGTCGATGCTGGTGGTGGAGTGAACGTGCCCTGAAGTTATTCATCCCACCCTGAGAGGGTGAGGACAGAGGGGAGAGGCTGGACCAGGAGCCACAAGCCCCCAGAGGCAGCCCCTTCTTCCTCACACACTCCAGGACATGCCCAGCTTAAACCACGAGCTCCAGACCTTGCCAACAGAGTTTTTCTATTGCCCCAGTTACCCCAGTGTGAAGCCTCTGTGGGTTTGGTGGGACACTGGTGTTATTTCTAAGCATGTTTTTGTCACCCTGGAAGCCAGTGAAGCCCATGTAGGTTTGGTGTGACACTGATGTTATTTCTTACATGTTTTTGTCACCCCAGAGCTCCTCGGGAGCGGGGCAGGTTTGGAACTCACCACCCCTGGGGATGAGTGTGAGTAACTGCCCTGGTAAAAACATCACCCTTCTGACCAAAATAATTAAATTAGTATGATTAGGTGTTGGCCAGGCCTCAGGCCCTGGGACTTCCAGCAAAGGGAAGCATATACTTTAAATACTTCTCTGAACACTTTCATCTCCTGCTCCACTGAAGCCGCACAGACACGAGCACTCCTCTGTTCCCCCCGATCTGCATAAAGATCAGAACATCAGCTATTATGCAGAAGGTTTAAAATTACCCATCTCTTATTTTAATATACAGCCCTGAACAGAGAGGTGCAATCGTTCCCACAGCAGGAAAGGCTGGAGGGAGCTGAAGGGGCTCCCTTTGACAGCCCCAACTTGGCGAGCTGAGCCCAAGCCCCTCCTGAGGCACTGCCTGTGACCTGCGGAACAGCCCCGGGCTGAGCTTCACCTCCTGCCTGCATCACCAGGTGGGATGCTCCAGGTGGGATACAGGGCTCGCAGGAGGCCCCTCTTTGACTAGAGGTTCAAAGACACCCCCCAAAGAAGGTGATTTTGCCTTTGGAGACGTCTCTTACAGATGCAGAAATAGAAACTACTGGGGGTTTTTTTCACTTCAACACAGCTTCGAATTTCAGGCTGTGCTAAACAGCCACCATGTGCACATCCCTGAACTCTGCCAGAGCTCCCTTGGGCACAAGAATGAAGCCTCAAATTAAAAATCAGTTATTTAAACACCATCTAAAAGAATGTGGGTGCTGCTTTAACACACCCAACCAAAGCCAAGGTCCACGCACACCATGTCAACCACAGCAGTGTCCGGATGGCTCTGGCCTTTCAGAAGCCACCCAGTGGCCCCAGCGTGGCCACACTCACATATTAAGTTGTTTTCTTTGGGTTTGAGTGGGCATTGCTGGCTCCCAGAGGCACTGTCAGCCTCGAGAGCATCCCGGAGCAAGTCGAGACAGCGCCGAGCACAACAAGGCTAAGGGAAGGAGCGTTCCCAAAGGCGTGTCCTTGGCCCAGGCTGGAATTGCTGCTCAGATAAGCCAGCATGTACCTTCATGTCCGGGAGAGGGAAGGGCTCGGGTTACTCACAACCTGCACTTGGAGCTGCAGACAAAGGGCCAGGGATGAGCTGACAAAGCCTGGCAGCTCCAGCGTGCTGGAACAGCCCCCGGGAAGGGCTGACTGACCCACCGGGACCTGCACATCATCCCCAGGGCACCTCGGCAGGGAGCAGACACTGGGATGGGCACAAAGACCACGGGGAAGGGTCACAGGGGAGAGTGGGCTGAGCCTGTGTTATAACCTGTGTTATAGAATCACAAATGGCTTGGGTTGGAAGGGACCTTAAAGTCAAGCTCATCCCACCCCTGCCATGGGCAGGGACACCTTCCACCAGCCCAGGTTGCTCCAAGCCCCGTCCAACCTGACCTTGGACACTTCCAGGGATCCAGAGGCAGCCACAGCTTCTCTGGGCACCCTGTGCCAGGGGCCTGCCCACCCTCACAAGGAAGAACTTCTTCACTTCTCCAAGGATCTCACATCAGATGCTCAGAGAGAGTCTTTCCCCAGCACACGGGCACAAGCAGATGTGCAATCAACGGCTGCAGAAACTTTGAAGTCTTTTTAGCCCTTCTGGTCAGTAAAAATGCAAGAACAACCCAAAACAGAAAATTAATTTCTCAGTATCTTCAGTTTCACTCACCGTAAAAAAAAACATCATCAGAAAAAAAACCACATCCCAACTTCTTAGCATTATCAGTAACAGATTCAGACAAAGCATCAGAAAGGGCAGAACGTTATGGAAAAGCCTCCGGAAGCCAGGGATGGTTATCCAAACTAAGCTCAAGTTTTTCACTACTACATTTTGAAACTCAGCGTTGTCAGCACTTGCAGTTTTGCGAGGACGGAGCCAGAACCTGGGCCGGTGTTTTTGCTCTGTGAACACATTTGCACTCACACACAGCCAGTGCCTCACCCCAGCACACGCCTGAGGCTTCCCAAAAACAACAGACCCAAATGGCACCGCTTTGTCGAACGATTGTTCCCTAAAAATTGGGGAGGAAAAGTTTTTCACCAGTGCAGGGAGTTTTTCACTCATGATTCCCCCCTCGCCCCAAGCCTGGGCTCCACCAAGAGACCAAATCCAAGTTTAGGGCACCACAGATTCCTCGGAAAACATGTTATCCTCTGTCCCTCCCACCCCCAGGAGTCATCACATCCTTTAAAATGCCTGGTATTGCTGGATGTAACTTTTTAACATTGCTCTGAACTACAGAACAGAGGCAGGAATATTACCCTCCATATCTTCCAGGAAATACCTTTCTTTGTAATTTAATTTGCCAGCCCATGCAACGTTTCACTGTGCATTTTTTATAGCATAAAACAACACAGACCTCTCTAACTGATTCACAGACACAGATCTGTGTCTATCTACATTCCCTCCTCAACCCCGAACCTCTGCCATCAGTTATTTCATTTAGCTGGGAGCACACAGGGAGCAAGATTCCAGCCTGGGAGCAGGGAAACAGGGCTCCTAAAACACAGCAGTGTAGAGGACAGACCTGCACTGACCTGCCAAAGATAAAGCAATGCTTAAAGGTTTCTTTCAGGGCATTAAAATTCACAGAGAAGTCAGAAATTTCATCTTTTCTGCTTAGAAGTTCATTCCCTGCGAGGGTAGACTTTTCCCCTGCTTTTGTGTTGTGGTTTTGTTTTTTTTTTGCAAACATTAAACTGAAAAATACACTCCTTAGAAATGCTCTGGTGGCTTTAGCCCACATACATCAGCTTAAAAGGTTTATTTTTAAATTACTGTTGCATTAGTTTTGTCAGCGGGATGATTCATTCTGCCTCCTTGCTATCAGAGCAAGTGTGTGCACAGAGAGCTTTAATTCTGAAATGACTGGTGACTGCAGAGTTTATTTTTCCTGATGCCTGCAGCGTGTGGGCCTGGAATGTGCATCTTAGCACAAATATCTTCGTTAATAAAGTTTAGACAGACTTTGCAGGTGGAAATCACCGACAGCAACGAGCCTGAGCTACCCCAAAACACTTCAGATTGTTGGGCTGATCACTGTCCCACCTGTGGTTGCTGGAAGTTGCCTTCTAAAGTTATATTGTAAAGCAGAAATTCAAGAATTACTATAAATTTCAGTTCTTGACCTCTTGCAGACACAGAAAATGCAAGTAATTAAAACACAGCCCCTCTGTCTGCTCTTCAAAGGCAGAGCAGAAGAGGCCTGGTTACCTTTAGAGCCTTGGGATACTGTGGTACAATTAAGCTGTAAATCAATCTCTAATTATGAAGTTTGAAGGTTGTTTAAGCCCAGCCCCCTTGGAAAGGTTCAGCAGAGATGGGGCAGCAGCTGCTGAGCCTCCTCCTCCCCCCCAAAAGGTGCTCTGAGATACCCCAGGACCTGTGCAGGGGCCCTGCACAGACCTCGTGGTGGTACAGCAGAAAGTCGACAGAAATTAAATAAACTTAATAGACATACAAATTTAAATGTATATAATTAATAGAAATTAATAAACACCAGCACATCACCCAGGGAGAGAAGATAACTTGGCACAGGGGTGGGCTCGTTGTCTCCTCATGGAGAGGAACATCCACATTCTCTCCCTGGGGCAGCACAACTGCATCCTGCCCCCTGCACCAGCTCCAGCCTCGGCACTTCATTAACGCTCCAATTTATGCACTCCTTCAGTTGTTCATTAAAAAAAAAAAAAGGGCAAGTTTTTCCCTGACTCAACCCTGCCTCACATAAACACTGTTTGGGGGCTGTTATTTCTCTAGTTACTGAAGCAGCAGAAGAATCCACTTTACCCACAGCCAAAGGTTGTGCTTTGTTCTTTTTCCTGGTTTATCGTGTCAGGATTTAGCTGGTGAATCACAGAATGAGTCACGGGATTGTTAAGGTTGGAAAAGACCTTTCAGGTTGTCGAGTCCAGCTGTGACCCCAGCACCACATTCACCACCAAACAGTGTCCCCAAGTGCCACATCCATGGGTTTTTTAATGCTGGCAGGCACGGTGACTCCACCTGTTTTCCAGTGCTTGACAACAGCCCTTTCCATGAAACAATTTTCCCTGATATCTAATCTAAACTTGCCCTGGTGATTCTCAATCCCTCCAAGAATCTGTGAATCTGGAGCAGCAAAAGGAAAGCAATGGTGGAGCTTCCAATTTTCCCCCGCAGTGGAAGGGGGAAGGATCCTCCCCAGTGTCCCAGCACCTGCAGGCACGTTCTTAAACTCGCCCTTAGTTTGCCATCCCACAAACACTGGTGGGAAATAACAGAGCTGTGGGATGTGTCACCAGTGTCCTTTTATAAGCCCTGAGCGCTGTGTTGAAATGTGGATGTGGCCCCACAAAATAACAGTGCAGGAGAGCAGGTTACAGCTTGTTGCCTCTTTGCAGAGGTGTCATTAAGTGACTGGCACCTTCTGGAGCAGTTGAGTGAAGCCAAGGGGAAAAAAAATTTAAAAAAAATAACTCATGCAAAGGATTTGTCCTCAAAAACTTCCTTCTTTGAAAGAAATATTTTCTTGTATGTGCTCCCTGCTGCAAGGGCAGGTTTAAAACTTTTAGAAAACAGGTTCCTTCCTCAGATTCTCTGTTCCTCATCCTTTTACGGCCTTTTATTTTTTTTTGTTTTACAAGGATGAGACTTTCCCTGTCCGTGGCAGGAGGCCAGAACTAGGAGATCTTTAAGGTCCCTTCCAACTCTAACCAGCCTATAATTCTATAACAAATGGAAAATAGCCAAACCAAAATTGGACAAAAAGATTCTAAAGTCCCTAGGGTTTTTTTGATGGTTCTTTTGTACAGCTCCTAACCAAATTAAAAGTCCAGTGTTCTGCTTTGTTATCATAGATTTATTTACGCACTGGTGCAGCTGGAGAGGGAGCTCTGCTGCAAACACCAGGGCAGGAGTGCTGTGCAGGGAGCACAGATTCCAGGGGTTTTTTCCTGCCCTGGAACACCATGGCACCTTTTTTATTTGTGAGTTTGCTTTGGAAAACACCACCTGCCATTTGCTGCACCCTTGAACTTCACTCAAAGTAGCCACTGACCCTTCTCTGCCTGGCCACGCTCCCCCTGACCAGGGGCTGCAAGCTGGAGCATGGAATTGGTCCTGCTGCTCCCCCATCCCAGCAGGGAGGAGCTGGGAGCCTTCCTGCCCCGCTGCGGGCTCTCAGCAAAGGTGCTCGGGGCTGCCAAGGGCCCAGGCTGCAGTGGAACCAAATCCTCTCGAAAGGAAGAGCCAGAAGCACCAACGTGGAAGAGCCAGGTCCTTCCCCAGGCGGCAGAACCAGGTGTGCTGGCTCCTGCCAACATCCCTGGCCAAAGGGGCAATGGGAACACAACACAGGCAGTGTCTTCTTTGCCATTTGGAAGCAAAAGGGGGAAAGTCAGGGTGCCTGGGGAGGGGGTGCAGATGATGGGAGAGGTTGGGCATAATCACTTTTCTTCCCTTTTGCAAGTTGCAAATGAGCAAATTATGGCTGAGGATATTTGAGATAAAATTACTGGAACCTGCCATCAGTTGACTGACCTCTGTGTAGATGTCTTGTTGAATGACAAGTATGATTAGAGTCTTGACTATCAAGCCATTAAGGATCTAAAAACCATTTAGTGCAGATGAGAATTCATCAGGACAAGTGCCCTGGAAACATTTTTTTGGCATGTTCTTCTGCCTTTCAAGTTCCAGGAGTTGTGGTCTTAAAGCTGTTATAGGAGCCCTATACCATCAGGTGCTTGTCAGGGATGAGCAGGACTCATGAAACTCCACACGATTCCCGTACTGCTGAGATGTAAACAAGATACTTTCAGAAAGCAAGAACACCTCTGTAAGCAGGATTTAAACAGCAGTGACAGGAATTGGGAATTCAATGAAAAACCCACAGTCCCAAACAAGCGGTTGGGAGATGCTGCAGGGATAAATCTCAAAGAGAATCAAGCAAGTCTCAACTTTTCTCCTTTTCTCTATTGTCCTGGAAGACAAAGACTTCATCTTTAAGTCTGAATTTTGCAACAACAAGGATTTCTCACTATTCACAGCACTAAAGCTCAGCACATGCCCACCTCCAGAGGCAGGAGCAGCTGAGGAGATGGACTGACTGGATCCTGCCTGTGCTCATGCCAGCGCTGGGCAAAACCCAACTGTGCTCCCACAGACGAGCTAAAACACCACAGGTCTCACCACAGCCCTGGTTTGAGGGCAATGCAGGAAAGGTGACTCCCCAGGAGCCAACAAGGGGGGTTTGGCCTCGCTTCAGAAAGGTTACAGGATGGTTTTCCTCTGTGCATGTGGGAGAGCGAGTGCTGCACAGGGAGAGGGTTCTGCTGCAGCACAGTCAGAGAAACCAGGCAAAACAACACTGCAAGTGCTCTGTGGTTCATCTTCCTGCCATGAGAAACATCAAGAATGTGCAGTCTGAGGGCTCCATTTGGTCCCTACTCTTGTAGAAGCAGTTGCTCTAAAAATGCATTTTTCACAATCAGCCTTTCGATGAGAACAGTGAACCAACCCCCCAACAGGTAATTCTCCTCCACCTGCTTGGGGACTGAAATTACAGTGGGCACTGGCAGGAGACATGGCCCTGAGCCTTCCTGTGCTGTGTTTGATGTCTCAAAACCTGCAGACCAAGTAAATAATTTGATCCCATTTATTGGACAAATTTAGAGGTCAAAGCTGACAAGCCTTTAAGACCACACAGGTTTTCTCCTTGGAAGCCAAAGGGTGGAATGTGCCTTTGAGACACTGCAGGGAAGAGCCTTCATCCCCTGACATATTTCCATCAGCAGGGGTTGAGTTTGCAGCAGCAATTTTATGATGTGTTGGCAGCTTTTCCCACCTAACGGGTACGTGTTGAAAGTTTCAGGGAAGGGATAGTTGACATGATTGGATATTATGGAACAACATGACATTCCTCCCAGTTCTCCATGTCACAGCCAGTCCCACCCTATTTGTCCTTGACAGAAGCTGTTGTAAACTTTAAAGCTATTTGTTAGTCTGCAGTAGCAAATAAAACAAATAAAAGAACAGATTTGTATCTAAAAGAACAACCACCCTGGCTTCAAACTGTGCAAATTGAGGAGAGTTTGGATCATTGTTTCACACAGCCCTAAGAAAATAAAAGCAAGCAATGAATAGTGATAACCTTCAGTACATATTTCTCACATGAAAAGCACTGACTTCCTTTTCTCTCAAGGTATTCCAAGAGACACAGTTATAGACTGATATTTTCACCTCCATGTTCAAAATGTGTAACAACGTATCAGAGATTTTAATTCCTAATTGTGGGCAGCTGTGATGGAAACTGCTGCTCAGGGCAACTCAGCACAACCAGAATTAAAGCATCAAACCTTGTAACCTGTGTCACAACCAAAGCAGCCTGGATTTAGAACCTCTGATTCAACCAATAAAGAAAAGGAAAAGCAGATTTTTGTCTGCAGTCCTTACATGGAAAACAGTGTGGAAGAACAGTAGTAAGTTCTTAGGACTACAAAGAAGGAAAAAAAAATAGAGTTAAATGAAAAAAAAAATTTAGTTCTTTACACCCTACTCCACTGGAAAAGCAAAGTAATTGAAATCTTTTCACTTGTGCAAATGAGTGGACTTAAAATATCCAGAAGTAACCAGGACACTTGTGCTAAATGCAAAGCATGGCCATCCCAAGCCTGGCCTGCCAAGCCCTCCCACAGCAATGGTTTGGGAGGCTGAGACACAAACCCTGCTCCAGAGGGCTGTGCCCGCTCCCTCTTGGCACCACCAGTGCCAGGCGGGGGTGGCACCTTCCAGCCCTACAACCCCCCAGCAAAGGGGGGAAAGACAAAGGGGTAAGAAATAGAAAAGACTCGAGACACCCCCTCAGCACAGAGTGCAGCTCTAGGAGTCTGGCTATAAATAAAGGGTTTATAGAGCTGGAATTCAAACCACTGCACAAAGAGCATCCTGACACCTCCTGAAGTTCTTCCATCCAAATTCTTTACAAGGAGACACCCCCATGGCAAGTTCTTCCTCCCTGAATTCCTAGTTTACAGGGATTGTGGTCCCTGTCTCCCAACTCATGAGGCACTCAAACAGTTCTCAAACACATTTCCTATTTCTTTGGCAGCTCTGGAGAAGCAAAATTAAATACTTCTGAAATGGAAAAAAAAAAGTTAAAAAGGCCGTTTGGTTGGGCAACAATTCAAGTGTACTCTTGGAGAGTGGTTGCTTGTACTTTGTGTTAGTGTTGCACTTACAAACGAGACTGTTGAGCGCCGGGGGAACGCTCGTGTCGGGGATGCAACAGCGCAGCAAACTAACCTCTTTTTTTGGGTTACTTTCAGCGCTTTTCCCTCTGCCGGTGAGCGCGGGGCCGGCGGCGGGGCCGGGCAGGGCAGGGAGGAGCCGGCATGCGCTGCCCTCTCCATTGCAGGTGAGCGNTCCCTCTGCCGGTGAGCGCGGGGCCGGCGGCGGGGCCGGGCAGGGCAGGGAGGAGCCGGCATGCGCTGCCCTCTCCATTGGCTGCGCCCGCAGGTGAGCGCGGCCATAAAGGCGCACCTGAGCGCAGGAGGGGCCGGGGTGCGCTGCCCTCTCCATTGGCTGCGCCCGCAGGTGAGCGCGGGCATAAAGGCGCACCTGAGCGCGGGAGGGGCCGGGGCTGCGCCGCTCCCGCACCACCGCCCCTGGGATTCTGCTCCGGCAAAGGAAACAAAGAACCCCCCGGCTTCTGCTCCAGTTGCTGCCTCTAGTCTGTTTTACTTATTTTTCTTATTTTTTTTTTTTTTTAAATGTTGGTTTAAAGTTCAGGAAAGAAGTTGCGGCACGGGACTGGGGCCAACCTCGCCAGGTGAGTGAATGGCACAGCCACATGTTCTTGGGTCGTGTCAAAGCTGTGAACTAAGGGAGCGGCGTGGCTGGGAGTCACCTTTGTGAACGAAGAGAGGGGTTTGGAAGGACGCTGTGGTGCTGAGGAGATGCAGGATGCTCTAACGAGGGGTATTAATTAATAGCATTCGTATGGCAGAGGTGCAGCTCGTTCCCTGCAAATACCAGCGCAGTTGCCCTTGGCTGTTCCCTGGCCTCACCTTCCAAAGAGCTTTTAAAAGGAAAAATGCAAAGTTCTCAAGCAGTATTTTAAGTCATAAATAGTAGCAGAGTTATTCAAAGCAGCAGTTGATGGTACATGGAGAGATATTCCCTGAACTGGGAAGAACTGGGAGGTTGGTGTTGTTTAAACTCCATCAGAATGCGTGGAGTTGCTCTGGACTTGCACCAGTGCAACAAGGACCAGGTCTGAGCAACCATCTAGGGACCACCAGTCATAGGAATTTAACCTGATTTATTCTTCTCTTGATTTTCTAAGCAAATCACTTGAAAAATGTTTTCTTGCCTATCCAGTGGTACCACCGAAAAAACGAAATATTAAGAAAAGAGTCTTATTTATTATTTTTCCTTCTAGAGAAAGTTCTAACTTGCTTTGGTTGGAGTTTACCAAGGTTGTTGCAGTCCAAGTCATTGCTGTGTGGTGTTCTGGATGCTGCAGCTCGGCTTAGGGGGGCTCTCTCTCTCCTGGTGACACAGAGCCTGTCTCTGGTGTTGGAGGGGTCAGGGGGCTCAGGTGACATTGTTCCCCCTTTCTGGGGGTGTCTTCTCTGTGCTGGCTGTCGTGTATGAGCAAGAGTGTCCAAAGGCCTTCCCATTCCCCTTTAAATGAGGGACTCAGGAGCTTTGTGAGTGCCTTCGGCTGCTGCTGCACAGGCAGGACCCTCTCCCAGACAGGGGTAAAGCCAATGTCCAATGTGACTTCTTGTTGTGCTGTAAAACTTGCCCAAAACAAAGAGAAATTTCCCTTTTAAAACCAACAACAGCCAATTTCATGCAAAGCATGAGGAGAAGTATCAATTCTCTGAGTAAGGCACAAAACTGGAAGCCCCCAAATGAGCAGCAGAATGTGCTTTGAGTCAGAGAATTTCCTGGGAAAGGCTCAAGCAAAGGTTCCTTTTGGACAGAACACCTGGATCAGGTTGGGATTGAAGATGAGTGTTGCCTTTGGGAGCCACAGAGCATCCAATCTGAGCTCTGAAAAGTAGCATTTACTTTTATTTTATTTAAATACAAGCCTAACTCACGGTGAAAGGAATTACTGCATGTTTTCTAACCAGGATAGTGAGTTACTGGCCCTTTTGAGAGCTCTAAATTTCAAGGGTCTGCAATCACTGGAACTAATGCAAAGTCCTTTTTTAGTGTAACAAACACAAGGAGCTCTGGCTCAGAGGGTCTGTCTTTATCTCCCAGCTCCCCTACAGACAAAGAAATAGAGCAACATTTGCTCACTTTAAAGTTCAGAGAAGTCCAGCACGATTTCAGCTGACCTTTAGTTAAAGGTTTGCCACCTCTGCGGATGCAGAGCAGCAGAGCTTTGCTGCTGCTCGGGTGGATGCAAAAGGCTGCAAACCACTCTCAGCGGGCAAAACCCGAGTGGAATCACATTAAAAGGTTCAAAAAAAAAGAAAAACCCCAACCCTTGCATTAAATTTGATGTTCAGGACTGAGAGGAGCTGTCGAAGGCGGGACCCCCAGAGCTTGTCTTTCTAGTTTTTATGACCATTGTTTTAATGTAAGATTTTGTTGATAAGGGCCTCGATTTAATAACCTGGGCTGCTCCTGGAGGAGGCTGGAGCCAAACCCAGCCTGCAGGGGTTTGTTCTCTCTGCTGGGCTTGGTGGGACGGGGTTAATCGCTGCGAGCTGTGCATTAGGCACTGCCTGGGCTAAATCTGCCCGTCGGGACTTGCCTGATAAAAGGCATTTCAAAGAAGCCAGGATTGCACAGAGGAATTTCACTTGATGGGTTCCTGCCTAGGCCACCCTTTCTCAGGGCTTACCCCAAAGCTTTTAACATGTCCTGACAAAAAGGGAGGGAGAGGCTTCAAGGCAGGAGCAGGTTTATATTTAAAAACCCTAAACTGTTTGTTCTGCTCAATCCCCCATCGGCACCTCCGTGGTGGGAGGTTTGTGGGTTGGGTTTGGGAAGGGGTTTTTTGTTTAAATACAGGCAAGTATTTCAGTTCACCTTCAAGCCAAGTTTTGCTACCTTATCTTTTCCCAAGCTGCAAAGTACAAACAAAATTGGAAATTTTAAGTTACCCAAGTGCATAGGTTGTTAAAAATGTGTAACTGCTCAGACCTGGACCCTTCATTACACCAGGCACTTTGAAAGCCCCAGTTTTCCCAGGCATTAAAGAGGCAGGAGTTGGGACCTTTATTTGGCTTCATGTCCCTGTGAAGCAAAGTCACAAATTGGAAACAGCATTTGCCAGTCCCTGCTGGATATGGTGAACTTCCATTTCCCTTGTGGAATTTGTGTATTTCAGGGTAGACTTTTATTAATATTTTCAGTGGAGAAGCAATATGCAATGCTAAGTAATGCTTTATAGTCAGACTTTAGCATTAATTCTGCAGGTAAAACTAAGACATATCTAAAAAAGTAAAATACTTCAATCTCTAAGCACATTCCTTTGCAAAAAAATCTCAGAAACACCTTTCCTGCATAGATGGGGGTTGGGTTGGATTTTGAGGGAGGAATATTCCTACCACTCTTAATTTTCATTATTTCTGTCTCTTTCACAGATTGGAAGCTTTCTGGAAGAGGCTACACACCTTTTAGAGGGGTTGGACAGGGCTTAGTTTAACTATTTAAACTTTTATAGTGCCAGAGGGCAATCCCACGATACCCATAATCCATTTCCCAGCTGCACCAAGGATCGTGCAGGAGCAGGGGCAGCTGGCAGTGCCATTGCTGGGACAAGGGATGATTCCCTGCTCTGCCCACAAGGCCCCTGGAGGGAACAGACTCCAATTCCCACATCACGCGGGGCTGTGACTAAATGAAATTATTTCTCCCCTCTCTGGGCTAAAGGGAAGCTGTACCTTAACTCAGCCTCATTATGGCCAGAGCTCTTAAAAAAAGGACCAGCCTGTAGAAGAAAATTCCCTCCAGGAATTCTTTGGCTTATGTAAATTCAGGGTTTAAAGGCCAGAAGGCACTATGGCCATTATCTTGTTGCATCTCCCTTGTAAAAGCCATAAAAGCCAAAACAAAATGCCTTGAGCATTTAATTTGGAGAAACTCCCAGTGGTTTAAGACCTTCAGGAGGTGCAGAACTGCCATAACCTTTGGTAAGTTGTTCCCACAGCCAACAGGACAACGTGTCCTTGGCTCCTTTGTTACAGGCTAAAATTATAGAGCATGAAAAACAGGGATATGGGGGGGAAAGGCAACATTTCAGGCCACAGCAGCCCTATAAGCAGCATTTCACACCTCCCACGCTCCATCCAAACCTCGGCTGCGCCTCCCCAAAAGGTACGTTGTGACACAATAAACTCTCCTGCACCCTCCCGGTGAAATGAGGACCATCCATGGGTTCTGTTGTCCTTCATTCCACCGGAGTCTGTCTCATACCTAACCAGATTTCAGTGGAGTGAAGCACAAGAGACATGGAGATGAATCAGCAACGAGAGGAGCTGCTTCCCCCAGAGAGAGAAGGGAAACCACGCGGAGATTTGGACACGCCAGGCAGAGATGAAGATGCTGGGAAATGGAGAGGAGCAGCACGCAGAGCTTTTTAACAACCCCAGTATTTCCTCAAAGTCTCCAGTAAGAACCCTGCTTAAGAATGTACTTACTTGCCACATAATATGTAAAGATTAAACAGTCTACAAAGACCACAAGCTGCTTTCTAGAAGGTTTAAATACCTTATTAGCAGGAAATTAAACCCTAATGTGGATAAATTAGACATGTAACCTCATCCCTTTCAGTCATTTTCCCTCTAGGATGGTAAATCCAGGGAAGAACCCAGAATGCAGTTTTGTTTCAGTGCACATGCACCACTCTGCTTTCCCTTGAGCTCTCTAAAACAACCTTCCTTCCAACTCTCCTGCCTTCAGAACCTGGAAAAAACTCCATTAATATTTTAGACCCATTTATTTTGTAATAAAATTAATGTAAATAAGCTCGAAGTTTAGGGAGAATTTAGATTTTTCAGGCTGGGCACAGGATAGATCTTTCAAGGTGTCAGTGTAAATTCCTTGAAGGTTAACACAGTTAAACATATTTGATGCATAAAAGTGTCACATCTAACACTAATCATCCACCAGTTGTAATTGCCTTTTCAAAGTCCTCACCTCCCCGAGACAAATGCCACAAAAAATGAGGTCTGACAAATTTAAAACAAAAAAAAAAAAAACACACAAATAATGTCTTCCTACCATCAGGATGTATTATTTGCCTTGAGAGATTTAGTAGCAGACTTCAAGAATTTATTGTCCTGTATTATTTCTCAGCTGCCTGCCTAATCCTTCTTTCCCCTGCCCCTTCCATTTGACTGATTCCAAAAGCATTCCAGAGCTCCTTGCTGATGGCTTTTCTGCTCCCTGGAAAACCAAGAGCCAGCTTCCCCACGTGGTGGGGCTGAGCTTTTCCAGTCAGCACTGCAAGCTGTCAAAGCTTCTGATATTTATTTCCTGGCTCGTTCTTAAGCCTGACACACACACTCTGCGTTGGAAATCTTACCGAAAGTGAACTCCCTGCTTCAAGTTACACTGAAATCAAATCATTACAGACAGAACCACAACATATTGTCACAGGAGAATCTGGCCAACCCTACACCCTTTCAGTTTTCTACACTCTCTCATCCATCTGTAGGAATCTTGAAACACATCACATCCAAAAAGAGATCTTGGTGAGTTCTCATGGAGCAGTTTGGGTTGGAAGAGACCTTGAAGCTCATCTCATTCCAACACCCGTCCACAGGGAGGGGCACCTTCCACTAGCCCAGGTTGCTCCAAGCCCCTTCCAGCCTGGCCTTGGACACTTCCTTTGCCTGCAGTATTTTTCCTCAGGCCATCTCAGAACATCTGAGACCTCAGCAAGGGTTGTGCTGGTGATTACTGGTGCAGGGCAACAGGAACACCAGCAACAAATTGGTGTTTTCTCTCCTTCCTTATTCCTCTTAGCAAAACAAAGAGTCAAAGAGCACGAGGGTGAGTATTACATGTCAGATATAAGTGGCTGATAAACACACAAGTTTGTGTATTGACCAATTAAGGATAATAAACCAAGGGGACCTTCCTTGCCACAGGTCCAGAGGGCAGAACCCTGTGCTGGGAAACCACGTGGAGCCCAATTCTGCCTTCTCACCCTTCCCAGACCTTCCTTCATAGGGCACTGAGAGGTCCCCGAGACAGAAACATAGCTGGGCATTAATGACACGCTAAGGAACATTTACAGCGCCACAAGCAATACATTACTTAGCCATTTGTTCTTCTCCCTGCCCCCCATATGAAGGACATTTTGGCTAACAGCTTTCCATACATTAAAGCAAAGACTCTTAACGAGACAGCAGACAGAGTGCCAGGGACACGCATTGCAGTGGACGAGTCCCTGTCAGCGCAGTCTGCAGTGAGCAAAACTCCTGGGAGAGATGACAGGTGCTGTGTAAATGCAAGCTCGTTATCAAAGGCACCACGGCTCGTTGCTCCCGCTGATGTAGCACCACAGACAGGGAAAACCCTCAAGTTACTCTTTGGAGGAATCTGTGCAGTCTAAAGACTGAATATTTCCAGAGCTTAGAAAGCAACTGATGATATAGATCTGGCAACTCAGACAAGAAAAGCTTCTTTTCAGGGAGAGAAATGAGATCGAAGCACAGCAGTCATCAAAGTACCAGCCACGAGGGTTTGCTCATCCATTTGGAAGCCTCTTGGTGCTGCCAGCTCTGGAGCTTGGGATCAAGAATCACAGAACAGGTTGGGTTGGAAGGGACCTTAAACATCGCCTAGTTCTAACCCCATGATGCTTTTCACTAGACCAGATTACATTAAAAATAGACTTATCCAAGGGGCCTTATTTGCCAGGAACACCCATATAGAAAAAAACCTAGCCCTTCTCCATCTGAATATTCCCCTCCACTTTACCCTTTGCAGGCTCCCTCACAACGAGACAAAAACATAAAGCCCAGTGCCCTCTCCTGCAGTTATTTGGGAATATCAGGTCCTGGACAGGGTCTGTCACTGCAGCTTGGGGAGGGGGCACTGGAGAACCCCATTGAAATGGGTGGATTTGGAGGACATTTGACATGTTGGGTGGGCAGGTCATTTGCTGGACTGAAGTGCATTAAGACCCTCAAGCAGTGCAGGCTCTGACTGGGAGAGTTGAGAATTATTCCAAATTAACCGCCCGAGCAGGGCAGTGCTTGCGCTCAAAATTCACTTGCTGGGCAGAACAAAGGCAGGGAGGGCACACTCACCCCAACCTCCCTGGCAAAAATTAAGCTGGGATGAGCTGAAAGATCCCTGAAATGGTACAAAACCGGGCAAGCTTATATCAGAAAAAACCAAAAACTGTCCTCTTGCTTGTTTTCCATAGGAAACAAGATGAGGAATAACAATGCTGAGCTGAATAGTCAGGGAGACAGAAAAGCCAGAAGTTCTTGACTTTTTTCCTGGTTACGTATCAGTGTTGTGCCTAAATTCCTCACCTAAACTCAGTTTTTATTCAATAACCAGCTCGGCCTCGAATGCCATTTCAGCACAAGCCTTCCAGCCCTTTGAATTGCTTTGAATAAACTGCCTTGCCTGGTGTTAACTTCGCAGAGCTCTGAAGCAGAGGGGAGGTTTGGATAACAGGCCCTTTAGAAACCCTTTACAAATGTAGATTTGATTGACTGACTGATTGAACTTAATTGCAGACATTCTCTTAATTGTGCACTTAATTACTGACACTGTGTCAAAAGATTTCTGATGCAGCACCTGGAGGACAACCTTGCAAGTGCCAGTCAAAGCCAGCTGCAGGAGACACCAGGGAGGCGCTGCACATTGCCACAGCTTGGAAAGGGGGGGGGGGAAAATCATAATATTTTAATACTATACAATTAGGGTCTCACCCACCCTGAGCCACGCGCGTGCACACACACACAATCACAGATCTCCTCGCAGGGAGGGCAGCTAATGCATGGGGAGCAGAAAGGGAACAAAGAGGGATAATTATGGGACCATGTGACAGTCCCACCCCTTGGGGGGCTCTCAAAACACCCCCAGTGTTGGGAGCTGCAGGGGGAGGGCAGCGTGCCATGGGCTTTGGCAGGAGTGGTACAGCTGCTGCCCACTCTCAATTTAGTAGCTCCAGATTTGGATGGCGAAATTGTAACGAGAAATCAAGCCCAAGATATTTGTTTCTGAGGTTAAAGCTCTGAATATTCTCTCAGCAGTGATTTTGGGTCACTGCAGGTCTTCCTGAAAATAACTACTCATGGAGCAGAAATAACATCATTCCCAGTGTTTGTGATGAGAAGTGTCTGCAGGAACTCTGTGATTATTGTTCTCCTACTTCTCAAAAGACAAATTAATATTTTAGTGAGAGCAAGACTTAACCCCAAGCTGCAGCAGCTTGCCCATGTAGCACATGTGATGCACAGATAAGCAGACACATCTGGATGTGTGGGAGTTTGCCTTATGATATTTTTACCAATAAAGCCACATCTACAAAGCGTTGTCATTAACTACATGTGTTCATCAGTAAGAATCAATCATAGAATTGCCAAGGTTGGAAAAAGATGTGGAGAGAGAGAAAACTAAACTTGTTGCAACACTGGTTATGAGTTCCTGCCTCAGTGTGGGACCCTCCCTCTGGAAAAGAAGTGAACTGGTACAACCTCTGCTTCTGGTGGGTCCGAGCAAGTGGGAAACAGTCCAGACACACAGGCCTGGTCAGGAAAGGGAGCACCTTCCCCAAACAGGAGCTATGGATTTTAAGGAATCAGGGCTATACAAGAGTCCCTGCAAGTCCAGCCAGCTCAGGTGCTGACACAGCTACACTCCTCAAAAAAACCCCAAAAAACAGCACACCAAAACTGTACAGACAACCAGCAGAGCAGCCTGCAATTGTTTTACACCCACATAGATGCAATTTGCTCAAAACACCTGGAGTCTCGTTAATTTACCTGTGACATGTTGCTACACTTAATTGCCTTTGACAATTAGTAACATTTCAACACCTCCTTTAATGGCCCAATTATGAGAACACTTGTCTTCCGAGCAGTAGATAGAGGAAAATAGATGGGTGAAGCTCCAACGCAGAACCTCTTCTGAAGGTATTTTAAAGGAGAGCTTGAAACACAAACCCCAAAGAGTCTGTTCTGATTTTGGTTTTGGCTCCCACTGTGACAGAGGAGCTGTGTTGGCTCTGGCCATGCCCCTCGTGGCACAGGGCTGTGACAGCCACTCTGAGAACAGCAAAATTAATTACAGGGAAAAGTGCTGAGCAGTTCCCTCCCTCCACCTCTTGCACTCGATGCTTTATCGATTATTTCTGTGTGCCAAACAAAGTGCATCCTCCATAAACTAAACCCTGATCCCAAACTGGGAGAGGCACGATGGGAACACAGAGCCATTTCCTTCCAACCACACCAGCTCCTGCCTGTCTGGGGGGAATCTTTGTTAGAATAAAACTCTGCAGAATGGCTGTGATTAAATGTGACTCCAAGTGCTGGCTGCAGTCGGGTGCCCATTCTGTAACAAGGAGGTAAGTTCTTACGTTGCTTCAGGCTGGGCACAAGTGCTGATTTCCCAACTCCACGGAGCAGAAGAGACTGAGAGAACCTCGATGTAAATTGGAAAAATCCCTGCTGCCACAGCCAGAGGTTCAGGGCTCCAGCCCCACCTGCAGCGCTGCTGCTGCCACCGAGTGCAGGTTCTTTCTGCTCCAGGAGTGGTGGGGAATGAACACCCTGTGTGTGCAAAGACCACGGGGTTTGCTCACAATTCCACTTCTGCAGCCTGCATTAGGATTGTCCGTGCTTTCCCTTCTCCTCCCACCTTTCCAAGCTCGGTTCTCTCCCCACGGACTCTCAGCTGAGCAGCCCAATTCAGCTCCAAACTCCTGCACTGCTGTTGTGAACCCCCAGTTTCCTTTCAAACCTCTACTGAACACGGGGTGCCTCTTGCTTTGGTACCTGCACTTCTCCTCCTCTGGCTTTATTTCACCCTCAGAAGTACCTCAAGCTTCAGAGGTTTGAATTCTCCACCAACAGCAGCCACTGCCACCCCGCTGGGAGTCAAGCGAGTCTGACCTGCATCCTAGCACAGAAAGTTCCTTCCACCGAAAGCCTTCCAGAAGGATCTGGCAGGGATTGTGGGATCTCAACATCACCAGAAAACAACTCTTGTGCTTTTGTGCTCCCTTTTTAACCCAGTCTCTTAAATTATCCAGGCCAGGACATGCTCTGGATGCCAATGGGCCTTTGCTGACCAGTTTGTTCTCTCCCTGGAGCTGCATGAACTTGGAGTGAGTCTGAAGAAACCCCCCCAAGTGGCTTCTCCAAAAGAGCAGGGGTAGTCCTAGCACTGGATAGAGTTCACAAACAAAACAATGTTTTATTAAACTACTATTGCATTTTGATTGAATAGCATTTGGACTACATAGGAGCAGACATATTCCTGAAAGTAATTGGTTTTCCACATCTGCTTTCCCTTCTAATTGGACTAATTACTTCAGTGTAGGATCATGTTCACTACTCTCCAGAAAGCAAGAAACCTTGATTTACAGTGAGAAGAGCAGCAATTAGAGAGAATTAATTCACCCGGCAACATCTAAATAAATCATATTATGAGAAGACAGCAATGTAATTATTGTGACTGGTGACTCCCTTGTGGAGAAACATCATCCTTAAGCCTAAATCAAGCAGCTCAGTTCTCTGAGGAACCCACCACAGCTCCTCCACAGAGCATGTAGTACCAAGTTAGTTTTAAGACCTAATTGAGGTGCATTGTCAAAAACAATAGGGTCTAACACTGCTCAGGCAGCTGAGGAAAAACAACCAAAGCCTTGACAACTCTGTGTTTGCCCTTGGAATCAAATGTGTGTTCAACAGCCACGCAGAGGGTATGCCAGCAGCAGCTTCCAGTCCCAGGGGTATGGATTTTATGGCTGTGGTGTCCTCCCTCCATGGCAAGCCAGGCTCTCCTTGCCCTCCCAGCCCAGTCCACCCATCCAGAGGGCCAATTAAAAGCTTTAGGGGAGAGAATAAGCTGAACCACAGGGTTTCAGAGGATGGTTTTGCTCCACACACGGATAAATCACCTCCCTGCCCGTACATGATCAATCTGCTCCTGCTGCCTTGATGGGGATCACACAGTTCTCTGCTGGTTTGGCAAGTGCTGAAAGCCACCTTAGCAAGGCAGAGCTCCCTTCATGTTATTTGCTTATCCTTAATGTCACTCAAGTCATTAATGACACTTCTCTGTCCTTAAAGTCATCCTCAGGAGCTTTGGTGTTCCTCTCACAAATACCTCTTGCTAAGGACAGCTCTACCTTCTCCTGTTGTACTTCCAGAAAAAAAAAATCCACTCTTTGTTTTTGGGGCCAAGAATAGATAATTTCCACACAAACCAGGCAGCACCAAATATCCCCTTCATTTTACACATTAGAGAGTCACATTGTCTTACACTGTCACAGGACATTGAAGAACCATGACAAAAATTAGCATTAAAAGATGTTCTGCTTTACATCCACAACCTGACACGTTATAAATCCCTGCCATCAGAAAGCCAAGTTTCACACCCAAACATTTACCCTCTTCTAGCAAATGCTTGCTCCATTAGGAATGAGGGTGATTGATTGTCAGCCTGGGCAGGTGGAAGCAGATCCATCTCGGTTTGCCATTCTTTTGCCACAGCACATAAATACAGGCATCAGTTACAGCACCTGCCTGCTCGGGAGGGAAAGGTGTTCAACACCCAGCCTGGACGAAAGCAAAGCCTGGAGCTTTGAGGGTTTAAGCACATTTAGGAGCCTTAGCTTTATTTACTGCCATTCTAATCTTCCCTCCCTTTACTTCTGAGAAATATTAGTGGCTGCCTTTAAATCTCTAAATGCTTCCAAAAAAAATATAGAGAAATAAAAATAAAATCAAATAAAAGTGAGGAATTACCCTCTGCTCTGTGAGTTCATCCAGACTCTTAGACATAAGGTGAGAATCCCTGCGGGTGAATTCCCTACACCCCAAAACTGGAGGACATTTCTGTGCAGGAAAAAAAAAAGCCCATAATGGATGTAAAACTTTGCCCACCGACTCCAGGTATTTCTGTATTCGCTGAGCAAGTGCCACAGCTGGCACAAATTTGGATTTCCACGGCAGCTCAGAACTGAGCCCACCCGTACAAACACCTACAGCAAAGGCTCCAAGCAGCACAAAACTGTCCCACTTCCCACACTGCTTCATTTTCATATTCCTATTTGTTGCCTTGTCCAGGAAGGCCTAGAAACAGAATAATGGCAAAAGGGATCTCACAGCTTTGGAAGGATGGAAGAGAGGAGAGATTTTTAATTGATTTTAGACCTATAGATCCATAACAATAACACAGATGCACAGTGATCAGAGGTCCCAAATAAAATTAAGGCCACAGGAACCAGAAGCTCATTTAAAAAGGAAACAAAAAGATGTACAAGAATCAATATATTCACGTATCACAACAGTGTAAGAACTATTTTGAAGGCAAGTGGAACAGCTAATAATTCACAGCCATTATTCTTTTATCATTGTTCCGCTGAAGGTTGAGAAGGTTTTAAAACTGCAATTATCAACAATAGGTTTGCATTGAAATCAGCTTCTCTGCTGCATTTCTACCTCCTCTCCCCCTCTCCTCCTCCTAAATAAAGAGGTGGAAGCAACAAAGGAGACAACATCTTTAATACAATGAAGAGGTTTCTTTTAAGAAATATCCACACATGCAGATAAGACCAAAAAAAGGAAGAAAAGTAGAGCCTCCTGCACCTCCCCAGCCTCCTCCAGGCACCCAGCGACAGTTCTTGGGACAATTTACCCCCCTTAACTAACTTAGGGACTGGAAAAAAATCACTTTACTAGTAACACACTGCCCACTCTGGGTTTGTTTTCTTTCCTGGTGCTTCTTCCACCAGGCTCCTAATGACCGTGGATTAATGAACAATTACAAGGCTTCATTCTTCCCCCCGTGTAATTCCAAGAAAGGAAGAACATCTCTCTGGAACATTATGCTTGAAAAACAAAGGAGAGCTTTGACTGTCAAGTCACTGATGTTCCCTCTTCACTTAAAAGCTTTCCAATTTACTTACAAATTATAGTATTTTTAATGCAAATTAAGCACTAGAGAACATTCTTTCCTTCCCCCAGATTAGCAAGGACCAAATTGACCAAGAAAGCCAAACATGGGATCTGGACTCGATGAATATTTAAAATAATGAGACTGTTTAATTATTCTGATTGGTGAAGTACGAGGTTATTAAACGCCTCTGAACTGATGACAGGGTTTGAACATATGGTTTTGCTTTCTGAACACAGAGAAAATGTTTTCTGATACTCTGTGTTCTGCTATTCTTTGTTGAATTAACTATGAGGATGAAATACAACTACACATGCTCAGGACCTTGGGGAAATATCTCTTGCTTCAGAAGCAAATGCCACAATGTGAAGGCAGAGGCACTCGAGGTAACAGGGAATGTAAGCACACATCGACCAATTTTTGCCCAGGAAAACGTGGCTGGATCCTTCCAGCTGCTTAGGGAAAAATTAATAAATAAATAAAATCAGAGTTCATTCAGTTCTGCTTTTGCTCCAATGTGTCACCGAATGTACACATTTGATAAGTTGCCATTTATTTATGTAGGAAAACTCTGAGCCAGAGGGACTTGAACAAAGATTCTTGTCAGATTCAGACAGTGTAAACACACCAAATCCTCCATATTTTCTACTGGTTCATTATAAAGGTAATACAACTCTTTTTTTTCAGTTTCAACACTGCTAAGCCTTTTTAGCCATCAGGCCTCTAAATGTCCAGCCAGTTACACCTTCTGTGCCAAAATCCTGGATTGAATGACCAAGGAAAAGCACAAACAGGGAAAACAGGACACGGTTGGAGCCCCCAGACAGGCAGGCAAAGCCATGTCCTTGCTCCAGCACTGGGGTAAAGCTCTCCCTGCTCTGCCCCCGCCTGAACTGAGACATTCCCAGGTGGAATTCCTTCCTTCCCTGCTGCACACAACAGTTTGGACCCTCCCCTTTCATGCTGGGATTTGAGACCCAGAGAGTGTGCGTTGGATTGCAAACACCCCAGTTTGGAGCTGCTCCTCCCCAGGCAGAGGGAACAAGTCCCTGCTGGAGGATTTTAAGCTACTGAGCACCTGCTGCTTCTCCCAGTTTCATGGATTTCTTTGGGAAGTGAGAGAACAAATCTAAAGTCATCCATACAGGAAACTGGGAGAGGGACTCAGTGAGGAACTGGAGTGACAGGACAAGGAGTAGTGGGGTCAAACAAAGAGGGGAAAGTCATATTAGAAATATGAAAGCAATCCTTCCCTGGGAGGGTGGGCAGGGCCTGGAATGGAATTCCCAGAGAAGCTGTGGCTGCCCCTGGATCCCTGGAAGTGTCCAAGGCCAGGAGCAACCTGGGCTGGTGGAAGGTGCTCCTGCCCATGGCAGGGGGTGGAACTGGATGGCCTTTAATATTATCCCTTCCAACCCAAACCATTCTGGGATTTCTCTGATAACCCAAATTACTCTGAAATAACCAAGATGGAGCTCGTGACCATCTCTGTACCACCTCCTTGTCTGGCTCTGGCAGCAAATCTCTTTGAAGATGCAGCTTCAGCTGCTCTCACAGGGCCCATCAAGGGGTTAGTTCATGAAACAAGATCACATCCCTTTGGCAAGTCATTCACACCTCCTGATTCCTAATGCCATCTGCTCCCTCTCTGAACCTATTTTTGGCTTTAATTAGAGATGCTGGAACTTCTGGAGACCAAAGGTGAAACAGCACATCTGGTCCATGCCTCCCACTTGATATCTTGTGCTTGATGCATCCCTGGTACCCAACACTGCGAGTGCGGGGTCACTGCTGTGCCCTTTGATGGGCACTGAGAAAGGTCCGAATCCAGGGGAGAAATCCCCTGTTCCTGGGTTTTTAGTGTGGCTCCCCCTTGTCCTGGCTCTGTCAGTACCCACCACCCGCCCTCTGCCACCCCAAATGCTGCCGTGCCCTCGAGGAGGGGGCTGGAGGCAGCACAGCACACCCCGCTGGGGTAAATGATCCCCTTCTCCACCCCCTCTCCTTGGGCTGGCTCCAGGGAGCAGCTAGCCATTCATCCCAGTTCGGCTCCCCATTCATCCCAGTTCGGCTCCCCATTCATCCCAGTTCGGCTCCCCATTCATCCCAGTTCGGCTCCCCCCTTGCTCTTCCCGTTTCCTTTCCTTGCCCTCCAAACCAATTTTGTCCCAAAGGAGGAACATTTTCCCCCCAAGCCCGAGACAGGGATGGAGCAAGAACAGAGACCAGGCTCAGGAGGAGACAGTTCAGCTGCTGAGCAGATTTTTCCATTCGTTTGGCAAGGTGGGGAGTTGTTGTTGATTTTTAAAAAATAATTACAACATTTCTATTTCAAAATACTTTAAAGACCACCTATGCCTAAGGTAGGAGCTTAGGTCTCTCCCAGAGACCCAGACATGGAGCTGCTGGGCTGGTAAACTGGGATAGTCCCAAAAATTGGCAAAACCTGCTGCTTCTAGTGGCCACAGACACCTAAAACCAGGTCTGGTGTAGCCCACACAGCACTCTCCAGCAGGACACATCTTCATGCAGCTCCCACTCCCAACACGGGCTGGAAAACTGCCCCTCAGGGAAAAACAAAACAAAAACAACAACAAAAAACCCCATAAAATACAAAACCAAAAAACCCCCACAATTCAAGCTTCTACCTACATGAGCCACTGAAGGAAAAGACACAAAACCCACAAAAGCCAACTAAAGCAAACAAAAAAAGAGATAAAAGCAGTTTGCTTTAAGGCAGCAGCTTTTCTGAAAGCCTGCAGTAAATCTTTAAGATTATCAATAATGAACACATTCAATGTCTTTTTCCTCGTCTTCTTTTAAATCACTTCTTGCAGTGGAAAGAAATCAGTCCGGGGGGTTGTTCCTATGCGAGCTGCATTTATTATCAAGGGATTGAGAGTGCTAGAGATGGAAAGGAGGAAAATGAGCCTCGGCAAGGCTCGGGGAATAAAGCACACACCACTTTATAGCCCTTCCTCCCCCTATTTGTCACAGCACCCCATAATGAGCCCTGGAATTCATCTCGCTCTAATGACACTCACAGTGGTAGATGTTTCTCCCAAATTTAGTCAAGTGACAACACAAAGTGTTTAATATGCAAAGGAGCCCTTTGTGTAACTCACGGGAACTTGGGTGTCCTGTCATGCCTTACAGGAATTCCAGGAGGAACAAACTGCAATGATCATAGAGGGAGCAGCTGGAAGGGACCTGTTGGGGCACTGCTGGAACTGCTGGTGATTCTCCGGTGTGTGGACACATCCCTTGGAATAAAGGTGGGTCCACGAGCTCCTCAGAAAGCCCAACCCAGCCCATGGAGAGCTGTGGGTGCCACGCTCCCTGTTCCTCACCCTCCTCGAACGCCAGCTCTGTGCCCTCCGGTCTCTCCCATTCCTATTCCCCTCGGCCACCAGGGCAGGGCAGAACCCACAGCTCGTGGTGGCCCCAGAGGGATGCTCAGCAGGAGTGATGGTGCCAACCCTTCCAGGATGGGAATCCGGAGATGATCCAAGTCAGCAACCTGGCTTTGGGGCACAGAATTGAAAGAAAAACCAATTTGGACATTTTGGGCCAAGTTTGCTTTGGGTGGGCTTTTTGTTTGTTTGTGTGAGTTGGGGGGTTTTGTTTGGTTTGGGGGGCATTGTTGGCTTTTGGGGGAGTTTGGCTTTTTAGTTTGTTTGTGGGGAGTTTTGTGCTTGTTTTATTTTCTTTGAGGCAGATTTTTGTCCTTTCTTTTTGTTTTGGGACTTTGTCCTTTTTGTTTATTTCCTTTTTTTGTCTGTTGGGGTTTTTTGTTTGGCGTTTTCCTTTTCTCGGTTTTTGGTTGGTTTTTCATTTTGTTTTGCTCTCCTTTGAGAGTTTTTTTCCCATCTTTTTTGGGGGGTGTAAACCCAGGCCCAAACAGGAGGTGCTCAGTGCCCCTGGGCACAGTGGGACATGCCCCAAACCCACCCCTCCAGGTGTCCCTTGCAGGGATGGGGCAGCCACAGCTTCCCTGGGCAACCCATGCCAGGGGCTCACCTCGCTCACAGGGAAGAGTTTTTCCCCCCAATATCCCATCTGACCCTGCCCTCTGTCAGTGGGAAGCCCAAATGTCAGATCTCCACCAAACACACACAATTTCTGCTCCCTGTTAAAGCTCTTTGTGGCCATGGTGTGCAATATTTACACAGCTTCCTGCTGCTTTCCCTCCCTGAATTCCCAACCGGTTCACAGCAAGGTGTGCTGTGGTTTCCCTTCTTCTTAAGCAGGGAGGAAATAAAATGTCACTCCCCTCCCAGCCCGAATCATTCCATTAGAAAAATCCTTCTGGCTAAAGACATTAAATTAAAGGAACGTGTCATTTTCTCCTGATAACTTTTAATTGATCACATCCACCAGAGGTGGAGCTTGGCTAGGAAGGGTCTGCACCACACAGCTCCTATTTGTCTCTGATTTCCCTGGGGCATCTTTTAAACCATTAAAATTTACAAACAACTTCATTTCTTATTAACACAGTTCCTTAATTGCTTCCATGGGAAAAGAGTCAAGTTATTTGCATCTTCTTTCTTTGGGCTCCAGGGCTTCAGCACAAACATTTAAGGATAAGCTTTGAAATGAAGCCAAAGCAGAAATTCTGCTCCAGACCCAGTCCAGGCTCGGGTTTGGGGCAGATGGGGCCTCCTCTCCAGACTTGCTCAGGCACTTGCCCATCCCATGAGGCTGTTTTAGTCCTCCTGAAGGTATAAAGGGATGGGTTTGGGGCACGTTTTTGGATAACACGTGCTTGGCAGCTCATATCAAACCAGCTTTCCTGTCCCCCACATTTGCCAACAGCTTCAAAGAAGGGGAGCACCTTCATCTCCAGGATTTAGCACTCAGCAGTAACAGCTGCCCTGTTTGAATCCACAAAAAAAACCCTCTGTGTTAACAAAAAATCCAGCATCTTACAGAGAGCTCATAGGCAAGTGCATTCTTATTCCAACCAAGTACCTCATCAGTTTAATGTGCTAATCAAATCTCTGTGGTTCAGGACTGAAGTCCCTGCATTCATCATCAATTTGAGATGAACCTATTATTTAGGTTCAGAAAATTACCCACCAAACACAATCAAGCATTACTTTCCTGAAGTCTTTATAACATGAGTGTTTTCATTGTGAAGAGCCCCAGAGCTCCCTGAGGCAGGTCCTGCAGCTGCTCCCGAGCCTCCAGGATTCAGGGGGCAGCACCCCAGGCAGGAGCAGGGACAGGGGGGCATCTAAGAGCTTAATCCTTCACTTGGAGGGCACATCTGGAGCAGACAGGTATCCCTGCCAGGCCATTAGAGCACCTCCAGCATTTTCTGCCTGCCAGAGACCCCTTCAAAGCCCCACCAGGGCATTTGGGGTATCACCTGCAGCACAGTTTCTGCTCCAATCCATGGCAGAACTCCAAGAGCTTTCCTTTCCCATCTTGTTCCCAACAGAAGCCAAAACTGAGAGATAACAACAATGGCATCAGTGAAAAGGAGCAGTGAAGGACCTACGTGGTGCCTCCTGCCCAGGGACCCTGCAGATGCTGCCCTTGCTCCCTCCTCACCCCAAACCCAGGGGTGCTCCAGCACTGTAAATCCCCTCCCTCAAGGAAGCCTGGAAGATGGAGAGAAGCTTTTTACAAGAGCATGGAGTGGCAGGACAAGGGAGAATGGCTTTACATTGACAGACAGTAGGTTTAGATTGGATAAAAAACTTATGGTGTGTATTAGAAAGAAAAATCTTTACTTTGAGAGTGGTGAGCCCCTGGCACAGGGTGCCCAGAGAAGCTGTGGCTGCCCCAGCCCTGGAAGTGTCCAAGGCCAGGTTGGACAGGGTTTGGAGCCACCTGGGCTGGTGGAAGGTGTTCCTGCCCATGGCAGGGGTGGAACGAGATGATCTTTAACATCCCTTCCAACCCAAACCGTTCTGGCATTTTGATTCAATGAAATTGTGTCTCTCTGGTGAAGATGTTATTGGAGTATGCTGCATTAAAGGATTTTTCCCTGTATCCCTGCCTGTCTGTCTCAGAAATACTCCAGCAGGGTTTCCGGATCCATCAGCTGCATGTGGGAACATATTTAAAGGAAGTACCTAAATGTGAAATGGAATTCCCCAGCTCCTCCCCCACGTGTTCCAAGGAGACCAGGCACTGCTCTGGCTGATCAACTGCTCACACTCTCCCAGGCAAACACTCCCAGCAAAAGGCACCACGTTTGCCATGAGCTGATACATCTCACAAATGCACTTTACATATAGAGACTAAAATACCAATCCCAGTGCTATATGGAGACTGGATATCACCCAAAGTCAGGAGTCTGTGCTTGGGTTTAAATATCACTCAGAAATATAAGAGGGATCCTTTTAGTTAATACTAATTATTATTCAGCCTATCATTAACAGCAACTGCACACACTTTGATAGACGGGTTGAGTAGCAGCTTTGGTTTCCATTGATGAGTCTGTGACTAGTTGCCAAACTTTGCTTATTACGGATAATTAGATCCTGTTAGTTCATCATCTGCCCCAGCACCAAGTGCTGAGGGCTCCATCTAGGACAGGAGGGGCTCCAAGCAGACTTCCCAAAAATCTGAGTGGGCAGGAACAGCTGCCTGCACCAGGACAGAGGGGGAAAAAAAAAAAAAGGACATTTTTTGCCTCCATGACTTGAACTAATTATAATAAAACAACCTTTGCAGAACAACAAACTACTCATCTTCCTTCCAGTACTTATAACATGCATGCAGTGACATGACTGGCAATGGCAACTTTTAGGTTTCCTCCTGGTAAACATGAGATGGTTTAAAGTATGTTTTTTGCACTTATGACACATCCATCAGCATATGACAAAGAAAGCTGGGCCACAGAGAACCCATTACAGGAGTTTTTTTCAAAATTCCAGGCAGTTGAGTCATACTTCTGTAAAATAAAGCCTCTGTTGATGTCTCCTCAGGGCATAAGAAGTGTTTATAAAATACCTATTACACACAAGGATTATGAGCAATTTAAAGATTTATTTTCATACGTGAAACTGATAAAAATCTCTGAAAATTTAAAGCGTTAATTTCATGAGGTGTCAGTTCTGCAATTCCTTTGTTCTAAGGGACAATGGTAGACAATGTTCCAGTGACCTCCAGTGGGGACCAGGGAAAATACAACCATCCTACTCCCGTCCTTTGCTCGCTGTCGCAGGATTCACTCTGGAGCCACACAATGGGCTGGGTTGCCCCTGCAGAAGATGCCCCATCCTATTCCCTGGGGGACAAACAGGCCAAGCCATCTGAGATACTTTTCTCAGCTTTTTTTTATCCAAATCAGCTCAAACCAACCCTCACATCCCTCTAACACAGGCAACTTGGGTGAAAGTTGTCACTGCTCAGACAACAAAATAAAAGAGAATAAAATAATCGTCCCAGGGAGACCCTGTTGCTCTCCAGGCTTGGTCTTTGTGGGACACCCAGAAAGCTCCTGAGCCAAGCAGAGCTCGGTGCCAGGAGCAAACAGCACTAACTCCTTCCAGCTCCAGAGTGTCTGTATCTCCAGGAAACAGGGACACTTCATTTGTAGAGTGTTCATCAGCTTGTGCGGGGCTGGTAGAGCATCTCCAGCTGCTGCAGCCTAAGTTTGGGTATCTCCAGGGGTACCAGCCATGAGAAGTCCACACTAAGCTCCTCTCAAACCTCTGCTGGGGTTTCTGTGCCAGTCCCAGGCTCTGCAGAGCAGGGATTGACTCTGGCACCAGCTGGTGTTGCTGTGCCATACCTTGTAGGAAGCAGCCTGGTCCCAGCAAAACCCAAAGTGCTGCAGAGGGTTCACCCTCTCCTCTGCCAGCACAAGCCAAGGGCTCTTACCTCAGCCTCATTACCTCCTTATCTCATTAATGACTCCTGAGGCAGTCAAGAACCCAAAGACTTTGAGTCTGAGATTAATTCCCTCCCTTTCTTTTGTTGGTGGGGGCCAGGGAAGAAAAGGAAGAAAGTAATTTTTAAAGCACAAGTCCTTGTTATCACCATCTGGCCCTGATGAATATGGGAAGAACTCTGTTGATACATTAATAAATCCAGTATTACGTGGTAGAACAGATAGCAGGGGAACACATCAGTCATCAAGAGAAAAGCCCCTGCTAAACTCAAGGGATGACCTTCAAATTAAAAAGAAACAGTGATAGAAGGGGAAAACTCATGTGATGCAATGCATATTGTGGTCCTGCTTTAGGAAAGGCAACAGGGCTAAGCTAAGGTTAAAAATCTTCTCTTGGTCTCCCCTTTCCAAAGCCACCATCCATCCAAGACCTGCAGCAAGGCGTGTCTACAAGCAGGTGGCCTGAGCCACTGTTCCTTTTAATGCCCCTATAGGAGAACATGGCAACTCCTGCAGGTTTGTGTTCTTGGACAGAAAAGATCCCCCGACCCAAACAGTCCCATACTCATGCTGGAAATAGCTCAGCAGGGTTCTAAGTCATCCCCAGAACACAGCAGCACATCTGGAAAACTCTTCTCCCACACTGCATTCCCAAGAGGATTCACCTCACACCGTTTCTTCCCAAGGGCACAGGAAAACCAATCGTGCATTTCGCCTGTTTCTTTGCATAATGAAAGAACAAACATTTTCCTAAGAAATCATTTAATGTCCCAAAACATCATTCCTCATGCCAGTGAAACTTCACAGAAGGGCAATTCTTCATCGTGGGAAAAAAAGCACTGAGACTAGTGCAGGGTCTCTATTTGCTACTGTCTGCACAATATTAATGCAGAAAATAATATATTGGCTTGAATCGATACTTTCCTGACTCCTCCATCCATCAGCCCCCCTTCATTTGATAAAAGTCCTTCCATGTCACGTTCCCCCAGACTGATGAGATCACAGAGCCTCTTTCCAGCATGAGTGATGGTGTGTGGAGGTATAATTGCCCAATAAATCACACCCTCTGGATCAAAGATCCGAGATCCTCTGGGTGCCAAGGAGGCACACCAAACATCATAAAATACAATAAGTTAATTAATTGCAGCAAGATTTTTAGCCCCTTTGGACAGGTTGAGTATTGCTTGTCACACACATACCCTGGAAGGTGCAGCCAGACCCATCTGACTGCAGAGTTGGGGTCTGAAGCTGTAAACATTGTGGGGTAAGGACTGTGGAAACCACAGGGGCAAAGAGCTCCAACACCCCACCGAAACACAGACTCCTTGTCATCCTCAGGGGTCCCTTCCAGCTCAGGACACTCTGTAGCTCCAGAGCACCACAAAGACCAATACAAAGACCAAACACTCCCCCACCACAGGACCTGAGGGATCCTATTCCATAGTCACAAGGTGTAGGTGTTATTTCAAGTATCTCTGATAGAATTTGATACCATCAAAGCCTGATGGAATTCAGGCCTTCCTGGCAGCTCCCACCCCTGGCCCAAGCACAGCCACAAGTCCTCGTGTGCTCCAAAAAAGCACCTTCACCCAAACAAGGGAAGCCACAACCAGCTCATGTGAGCTCAGGAGAAAAACAGCCCAGAGCCCTCAGAAGCCTCTGTTTTAGAGGCATCTGATTCCACAACCTCTAATCCTTTCTGTCAGCCCTGCAAGATCAGGTATTAACATCTCTGTAACCTCTTGTACTAATTAAGATACCAGATCTTTGGTGTTCACCTCTCCAGCAGCTTCAAAGCCCAGCACTGACAGGTCACTGAAGTGTTTGTGCTTTTCACTGAGTGGCCTTTGTAAAACAGAAATTATAATGAACACACCACAGGGAGCTTTAATAGGAACATTCAGCCCTTATAAAGTGATTGGGGCTAAAAAACCCAACAACCCAAGTTCCCCTTTAGGAAATGCACAGGTGGGAATGTGCAACGGAAAGCAGCCCCTGTTCCCAAGGCAGGCGCTCCTGAAGGACCAGGACACTCCGTCCAGGATCTGTCCTTGCTCCAAAGCCATATTTAAACACTCCAGCCCTTTTCTTTCTCCCAAGGGTGCATCGGATTAGAAACAACCTTAAAAGCAGCCATGGCTTTCCCAGGAGAGAAGGCAGAGCAGTCCAAGGGAGATGCAGGAGCAGGGATCTGCTGTCCTGGAGCTGAGGTGGCTTCCAGGAGGATTCCAGCCAGCCCATATTTTAACATCCAGCTCATTTCTCCCCTCTCCTCACCCCCCACCCACCCATCCAAGCTGCCCCAAAAACATGCCAAGCTTTTTTGGATTCCAGCAACTCTAAGCAGGTCAGGAAGGTCTGACCCAGCTGGAGCTGAGGTTTGAGCTTAAGGCACAGCCCAGGATACAGGATTGACTAAAGTTTAAATCCTGAAAGCTACTTAAGACTTAGTATTGCTATTTTTTGCTTGTCTGCACCCACACACCCTGCAACTGCTGCGGGACAAAGCACTTTCTCCTCTTGGAGTTTGAGGACCAAAGTTACAGCCAAAGGGAACCATAAAAGATGCTTTTTGCTGTATAAGAGTCACCAACTCCTTGCACAAACTGCACAAACATCTTGGAAACTCCACCAGATACTGCAAAGACAAGGCAAAACACTCACCAAGAAACAAGAAAAAAGTGAGTTAAAATGGCAGGAATTGGACCAACTCAGGACCTCACTGAACAAAGACAAACATCTTTTGCAGTGTCTTTGGTCACATAAAGCAATTTTGGGAAACAGGTCCCCATCCCCAGAACCCCAAAATCCAACACAAAAGGAAGAAGTTCCCAACTTCACTTAGTCTCCAGCTTTAAACAGGTCGGTAAAGGTGAAAATCATTTTGATTTAGAGAAAAGAGTCCTCTCCTCCTCTGATTATTCACTCCAGCAAAAGATATAAAGCAAAGTTCATCCAGACTTCCCCAACCACAACTGTACAACAACCAGGTGCTCACAAAAAATGCAGACGCAAAAAAACCAGAAGTAAAAATTCCACGTACCTTTTCTTGCCCAGCTCCTCACAGTCCTCTGTGACCCCAAACTCCCCTCCTGTGCCTCTGCCCTCTCCCCCTCCCCAGGCCCTGCTAAAGAAGGTTTGCTCAGGTGGCCCTGATGAGCCTCCTGATTTCCACCCGATTCACCTGGTTGGGCCCCACCTTCCCCTGCAGGCTCTGCCCGCAGCAGCTGGTGGCAATTCAGTCATTTGGCCACAGACCTTCATCTCCTTGGCCCTGCTCTGCCCTTGGCCAAGGTGAAGAATGAAAAAACTGAATCCCCGAAAAACCAACACCCCAAACAAACAACACACCCCAAAATATACAACAACAACAACAAACCCACCACTGCAAACCAACTCCAAAAACAAACCCGAAAACAAATCATTCCATTGGAAATGCCATTACTTTCCCAAACACCCCTACTGGATTTCACTTCATGCTGGTCTCTCCCAAATTAACCTTTAAAAAGGGTTTTTTTATTGATCCAGTGTTCCACAGACATTTACATTTCTTGGAGGGGGGGGAGACACAGGGAAGAAAATTAAATTACTTTGCTTAGTGATCTTAATTATCTGAAATAATTATCTTTAGTCAGTTCTCAAACAAGAACTCTCTGGAGAACACTGTATTTTAGTTTGGATAAAGGAAAAGGAATTGAGTCCAAAGGAATACATTTTGTAACTTATTTAGATATACCTAATTAACCATCTGAGTGAGGAAACCAATCAAAGCTTCATCATTACACTTAATTATTAAAAGCCATTTAGGGGAGGAAAACAAAAGGAGGGGTCTAAACCAGCTGCCTGTGACTCAAAAGGATAATTTTAGCAAAGAACTGAACAAATGGGTGAAAGGAGACCAGAAGTAAAATATTTTTAATAAAAACTGGTAATGTTCCAGCCAGCCCAGAAGAGTGTGAGGTGGTATTTTGGATATGCTGGAAGGAGCACAAAGGTTTTTTTGGGTTCCAAGAAACAGGCAGAGCTTCCTGAAGAGCTTTCCAGGGGCAGACAAGGGGGGGCTTTGCCCTCTGCAGTGGGGGCTGAGGGGCTGCAGAGCCCTTGGCCCCTGGAAAGGAACGATCCCAGCTCTGCTCCTTACAGAAACCACGACAAAAGTCCTCCAAAGAGTTTTCCCCTGGATTTGTGCATCCACGTGTGCACTGCCAGCCCGGAGAGGGGCTGCGGGAATGAGGGGGAATGGGATGGGGCTTTGCTGAGCCACAAGCTGGTCCCTGGACACCCGGAGCTCAGGCTGATGGAGCCAAAGGCAGGGAAGCAGCCGAGAGGAGCTGCATTTCACCCACCCGGGCACAGCCTTGGTCCCAGCAGCTGCTCCTTTCCCCACCCTGCTTTAGCTTCTCACAAATCCATAAAGCAGAGGGCAATATTACAATATAATAATGTAATCGTATGTTTAATTTTAATTTTCACACGGGCAGCTCGAGATAGGACAAGGGAGAAAAGCCTTAAGCGTAAGGAGGGAAGGTTTAGATTGGATATTAGGAATAAATTCCTCCCTGGGAGGGTGGGGGGACCCTGGCACAGATTAGGCAGAGAAGCTGTGGCTGCCCCAGCCCTGGGAGTGTCCAAGGCCAGGTTGGACGGGGCTTGGAGCCACCTGGGCTGGTGGAAGGTGTCCCTGCCCATGGCAGGGGGTGGGATGGGATGATCTAAACCTCCCTCTTCCAGTCTGCAGCCATTCCCCCGTGTCCAATCACTTCTTGCCCCTGCAAAGAGCCCCTCTTTGGCACATTCTTGGTGCCCACAGTTCTCCTCATCCAAAAGAAATGAGAAAGGTCATATATAATTGCTGCATCATGCAAACAGGGGTGGTGTGCCTGACTTCAGGCCATTTGGGGCATTTTCATGCATTTTAACAGATTCGTGGAGAACTAAGGCTGGAGATGACCTTACACACTCTGCCAGCCCTTACTGAGGTGTCTTTAATCTCTCCTGTAAAATAACAGGAATAGCTCAGTGCTCAGCATGCCAGTGGGCAGTTATGACATCCTCCAGGTCCTCTGGAGGAGCAGTTAAATGTTGTTTTCGGGGAGCTGGGATAGTTCCTGCTCCCAGGCAGTTTCTCCCCTGAATTTCCTTGTGCAGAGTTCAGCCTACCTTGGGAGCCCCCAAGGGAATTCAAGGACTTCAAAGCAGAATGGTGTTTAAGGGTTCAATCAAAGCAAACAAATTGCTAAAAATAAATTGGCATCCCATCTGTTGCCAGGCAGGGAATTCAGTCTCGACAGTCAGGGGAGGGGATGAAAGGCCGTAATAAACACCTTGAAATGGATATCTGAGAAATTCTGTGGCCCCGGGAAAATGGTCTGATTTTCTCTTCCTTCTCTTTTAATTCGTTTTTCCTTAGGGAAGGAGTGAGTGTGGGTTTCTGCAGCACAAGGAGAGAGGCAAACAAACACTGGGCTTCAGAGATTAATAATGTTCCAATGAACTTTTGCTGATAAACAAGATTTCCTTGGCAAAATGTGGTGCACGGGGTGGGGGCTGTGACACGAACACAGTGCCAGCCCAGCAGGCAGCAGGGTGAAATCCCATTCCCAAAGAATCCCAGGAAACTCTCCCAGGCAGCAAAAGCCATTCTGTGGCCAAACCTTTGCTCAAGGAGTAAAAATTTTGCAAAGCACCAGGAATTCCAATTGCCATGGGAAGAGGCAAAGAGCAGCATCACCCTGCACGATGCCTCAGACAAGGGGGACCCAGAGGGAGGTTTGAAGGCAATCACCACTGCCCAAAACACAGTAAAAAGACAATGAAGAGGAAGGGGCAGCAATGAAAGGTCAGCTAAACGGGTGACACATGAACTGTGTCATCCTGCAGCTGCTCAGAGGGACCAGCACGCTGGTGAATCCCCATGTCCCGGTCCCACCTGGGACTGGAGCACCCCAGCACTGATAAAACTGTTCATTTGGGTTTCATAAATGAAATATGAAGTGGTTTGCACTGGACGAAGTAAGAACATGATGAATAAATAGTTTTCATACTAGTGGGAAGCCTGGATATATCATTTGGGGATATATCTGCAAATTTACAGAATCACAGAATGGTTTGGAGTGAAAAGAACCTTAAAGACCATCTCATTCCAACCCCAGCTATTCTGGCCTCAGAGTCTGACATGCTTTTATTTTGAGGGGGAAAGAAAAAGAAGAGATCCAGTATCGTCACACCAACTCAATCACCCACTTAGACAGAGCAGCTGAGAGGGACCAACGTGTCACCTGAGCAGGAAATGGGAAGGGACATTAAACCATTGTCACATTTCATAGCAAGGAGGTGGGAAGGCTCTTTCTGACAAGGAGTGGGTTTGATTTAGTGCTGCCGTAACGATCTGCGTGGTGTGTCTGGAGATGACAGAGCACCTGGAAGGGAGTCTATTTCCCCGTGAGGAGAACTGCCATCTCTGTAAAGAGAGCAGAGAAAAGATTATTTAAATAGGTCTGGATATATTCCCTGTGTCACAGCAGACATGTGAGCTGCCAGCAGCCATCCCACAGCTATTTTCGGGTGGTCAGAAAACATATTGTGAGTAATTGCATCGAGCAGGATTCAGGCAGATGAAAATTTCTCTCCGTGTCACCAAACTGGGGTAAATGGTCCCTATGAGTAACAGCCCCTCAGGATGTGATACTAAACATAGAGAATCATAGAAGGGTTTGGGTGGGAAGGGACATTAAACTTCATTCCAGCACCCTGCCATGGGCAGGCACACCTCCCACCAGCCCAGGTGGCTCCAAGCCCCTTCCAACCTGCCCTTGGACACTTCCAGGGACGGGGCAGCCACAGCTTCTCTGGGCACCCTGTGCCAGGGCCTGCCCACCCTCCCAGGGAGGAATTTCTTCCATATATCTAACCTAGATTTCCTCTCTTTCAGTTTGAACCCATTTCCCCTTGTGCTGTCACTCCAGTTCCCGATGTAGAGTCCCTCTCCATCTTCCTTTTAGCTCCTTCAGATTCTGGAACGCTGCTCTGACATCTCCATGCAACCTCTTCTCTTCTCTTCTCTTCTCTTCTCTTCTCTTCTCTTCTCTTCTCTTCTCTTCTCTTCTCTTCTCTTCTCTTCTCTTCTCTTCTCTTCTCTTCTCTTCTCTTCTCTTCTCTTCTCTTCTCTTCTCTTCTCTTCTCTTCTCTTCTCTTCTCTTCTCTTCTCTTCTCTTCTCTTCTCTTCTCTTCTCTTCTCTTCTCTTCTCTTCTCTTCTCTTCTCTTCTCTTCTCTTCTCTTCTCTTCTCTTCTCTTCTCTTCTCTTCTCTTCTCTTCTCTTCTCTTCTCTTCTCTTCTCTCCATTATCTCTGACCATCTTATGTGTAGGTGAGTGAAGTGAACACTCCCAAGTGCTGATGGTCAGCCAGGTCTCGTGGGAAATGTGAGGACGATGTTGCCGAGCTCCAGCCCAGGCTCCTGCAGTGCAGTTTACAGTGTCAGGCAAACCAGCTTTTATCAGTACTCCCACACACCGAGAGGTGGACTCTGTGCCTGCTCATGAAATGTTTTGTCATCTCGCTTCCACTTTTCAGCAAGCTGATGAAAAAAAAGCACAAATCCATCAGACATGTTGTCTTACCAACTCCTGATATGTTTTGGCTACTTACAGAGAGTAAGAGAAGTCTTTGGAGCAGATGTGAAATTCAGCTCTTGTTTGCTCGCTTGTCATCACTCAGAAAGCAAAACAAACACTCCTGCTCCTGCAGAAATTAGCCCTCGTGTCCCAGTGCTCGGTGTGCTCTCGCCATCGTCCCCACGGATGGGCCTTGCAGCCCTTGTCCCAAATTCTGCACCACCTGCTGAGAAGAGCCGGAGAAGCAGCGACAGTGTGTATATCAGTCCCTGTGGCAATTACACTGCAGGTATCACTCATATAAAAATATCTAGAATGCCATCATCCTGTACCTGAGAGTGCCAGGAGAAACAACCTCCTAAACACTGGGCCCTGCCCAGTGTGGCTGTCAATGTTGTCACTGCGTGAATTCCTCTCCCTTGCAACGAGGATTTTACAGCCAAACCTCCTACAAACTCCAGATAACACAAAAGCACCCGAGATACCAGTTTATTGCTGATTTATTTGCGTTCAGACTTCAAGGAGTTTTTCATGTGCAAATGTGGAGCTGGTTTGGCAGGACTTCCACAGACTTCTTCACTGAAAGGATGCTCAGGCACTGGAACAGGAGGAGGCACCATCCCTGGGAGTGTTCAGAAAAGGAGTAGATGTGGCATTTGGTGACACTGTTTAGTGGGCATGGCGGGATTTGGTTGAAGGTTGGACTTGATCATCTTGGAGGTCTTTTCCAACTTTAATGATTCTGTGATTCCCCAGAAGTGATATATGCAGTTTTTCAGCATCTTCTCCTTATCCTTAGCTGCCTTTCCCGATGTTTAACCACCCTTAGCTGCCCATCCAGGTGTTTGACTGTGTTCCCAGGTGTTTGACTGTATTCCCAGGTCTTNGCATTTGGTGACACTGTTTAGTGGGCATGGCGGGATTTGGTTGAAGGTTGGACTTGATCATCTTGGAGGTCTTTTCCAACTTTAATGATTCTGTGATTCCCCAGAAGTGATATATGCAGTTTTTCAGCATCTTCTCCTTATCCTTAGCTGCCTTTCCCGATGTTTAACCACCCTTAGCTGCCCATCCAGGTGTTTGACTGTGTTCCCAGGTGTTTGACTGTATTCCCAGGTCTTTGACCATGTTCCCAGGTGTTGGACCATGTTCCCAGGTGTTTGACTGTGTTCCCAGGTGTGCATAAACTCAGGCTGCAACTGGCTGTGAGACCTGCAGCACAAAGGAGGGAATGGAAACCCAGGTCAAGGCTGTCTCCATCCACCTCCCCGACTGGGAGAGGGAATCTGAACAGATCAGGAAGGGAGTGTTGGTGTATCACTTACATGAGGGTTTTTCCCCCCTCGTGTTCCTGAGCCTGTAATCACAGATAAAATAGAAAAAGAGATTTGAAGCTGTTATCTGGCCCAAGAGAAAAAAAATCTGAGCAGAAACACGCATAATCCCATATGAGACAAGCCCAGAAGAATCTAATTGGATTCTTTCCTAATCTAAATTCTACAATACCGTTATCTCTTTGATTATTTACTGCACACAAGTAATAAGCAGACAAAGAAAAATTGCTCCTGGTAAAGTCTTCCAGGCAGATTTCAGCATCCTGAAAGATTTCTTTTACTGGAAATGCTGTAATAGTTTTGGGTTTTAACAGCCATCACATGGTGGAAAAATAATGGTTCTGGAAATTCTGAATTCTATTGCTGCTGTTACCTTTTTTTTTTTTCTTTCTGTAACAACTGATATATTTAAACTTCTTCCCATTGGTATTAGGGAGCAGGGAAGGGTCCAGTTCCCCATTTAGAACAGGCACATCACTGATGACTTCTAGAAGATGCCAAACCCCTGTTTCCACTGTGGTCCTGGTCCCTGGCCCTGTGCCAGAGGAAGTTTCCAGGGCATCCCAAATCCCAGGGGTGATGGTGGGAGCAGCCCTTGATGCTGTTGCAGCGTTCCAGTGGCAAGGACACGGAAAATAAAGCAAAGCCCAGACCTGGGCTGTCCCTGCCTGTGCTTTGCATCAGTTCTCTGCATCCTTCCAGCAAGGGATGGTCACTCCCTCCGTGGTTTTCCCAGGAGATGAGCAGCCACAGCAGCAATTGGAGAGGATGGACTTCCCAAGGTTTCCCATGCACCAGTCACAATTCTCCATGATTTCCTCAGCCTCCCCAGATGCACAAAATCAAGTTTTGCTTTTTAAAGATGCATAATTAACCCCTTGAGTAAACATCTATTCAAACCTGTATAATCAGTACTTAATTTTTCAAAGAAAGCTGATGAAAGGCCCTTTTAGGTTCCTAATTGGCTGCTGCTTCCTATTAGTCAACTCTGAGTATGAACTATCAACACGGGAAATGCTCTGTATGGCAGGAACTGTGTGGATTGGGAATGTGAGGCTGGAATGCAAGATGGCCAAGGATCTGGGTGCAGGATCAAATACACCTCGTGTGGGCTTGTGCAATACAGATTAAATGTGGTCCAAGACAAAGAAATTCAATCCCAAACACTCCAAGTTTGTTCTTTAGGTCATGGGGTGGATGCAAATTTTGGGATGATTGTTTGTGAAGTGGGTTGGGACATGTCCTGGAAAGACAATTTTCTATGAAAACAATGTCAGTACAAGAGATGTGCAAGCTGGAATTATTTAGGGACAGATAATTAAGCTGTGCTGTAAATATACCACCCAACAGCTTAATTAACAGTAGATGTCCATCAGGAGCTAATTACCTGATTCTTCACCATTTTAAAGGGAATGATTACCACATAGTTCCTGGGACCATAATTACCAGGTTAACAGGAATGCACAAAACCTGCCACTCAGTTCTTTGGGTAACTCAGTTACTGATTTAACCACTTGATTTTTAAAAATAAAACCTGAAAAAAGAAGAGCAACTCTTTCCAATTGAGACAATAGAGTCAGCATCTGGATCCACATCAAATCATTCCCAATCACACTATATATGAAGGATCCTGCTTGCTTTACAGCATCACTGATTTAAGGCAACAAAGAAAAGCAAATGATGCTTCCAGATTCCGCTGGAGAGGAATGTGTCATTGAACTGCACATTATTTCAAGGAGTTCACCTAGAATATCACCCTCCCTTGACCAAGCCCTCAGAATCCCGGCTGCACTGCTCATACTTCTGTGACAGTTCTTTAAATAAGGACTTTGCCTTCTTTCCCTCTCCCTGCTGTTCCATTGGCTGTGCTGCAGTGCTCTCTGCTGGCACCAGCCTGGGAGCTCCTGGGATGCTCCAGCTGAACCAAGGCAGTGACAGGGCTGTCCCACCCCCTGTCACAGAGTCAGAGAATCACAGAGTCATCAAATCACACAATCGTTTAGCTTGGAAAAGACCTTTGGGACCATCGAGTGCCACCCTTAAGCCAGCACTGCCCACTCCACCAACAAACCCTGTCCCCAGGTGCCACCTGGGGTTGCCCTTCTGCTGCTACCAGGCCCAAGGATTTACATCCCATGAGTCAGGCTCCTGGAAAATCCAGAGGTTACCAACACTGGTTCTTTCTGTTTGCTTTCTGAGTTAGTATTTACATTCAGGGTGTCACTTCTCAAAACTTCTCTGCCTGAAAAGGCCCTGGGCAGGTGCCTCCTGCTGCCCTGTTTGCCCTCACCCTGACAAAAGTCACAGAATCATAGAATGGTTTGGAATGGATATTGAAGATCATCTCACCCCCTTCCTGCCATGGACAGGAACACCTTCCACCAGCCCAGGTTGCCCCAAGCCCCTTCCAACCTGCCCTTGGACACTTCCAAGGATGGGGCAGCCACAGCTTCTGTGGGCACCCTGTGCCAGGGCCTGCCCACCCTCTCAGGGAAGAATTTCCTCCCAACATCTAATCTAAACTTCCCCTCTTTTAGTTTAAAACCATTCCCCCTTGCCCTATCATTAGCTGCCTACGTAAAAAGTCCCTCTCCATCTTTCTTACAATATCCAGGAGATGTTTTCCTCTCTCATCCTTTGCCAAACCTCCCAGGAGCGTTCCGGCTTCCTCCTCCCCAAGGATGGGGATGACAGCGCCTTCCAAACACCTCTGCCAAGGGTTTGCTGTGATTTGCCCATTGTGCTGCTGTTTCCATCACACCTCCTCACTCTGATTCATGCCATTAAAAACCAGATTGCTGCTCGCTCCGAGTGCCTTTGCTTAATAACTGCTATTTTAACTCCAGCCCGTGGAGAGCTCAGCACAAATCCCTGCACTGAACTGCTGCTGTCCCAGATTTCCACCCAGGCAAGGTCAAGAGCCACCATCTCCATGGATCCTTCCCCCGGCGGAGCACACAAGGGAGCCTTTCCCTCTTGCTCCTGCTGGTTGTTGGTGTTTTTCTCGGCGTGTCTCTGAAGGCCAGAGCGAGCACTGGTGAGGTGGGGAATGTTGCAGCTCCCTCATGCTGAAGAGCTCTGCTCTCCTTCCCTTTTTTTCAGGGAAGTGTCTTCCTACTCCAAGTGCCAGTCGCCCCCAGCGCTGCCATGCTGCAGTCGTGCTCTTTCTGTAAGATTTTTAACATGTTTACAGCAAGTTCTCCAAGAGCAAGACAAGACATGGGCTGTTCATCGCAGCCGCCTCCTCTTCAGCACCACTCCAAGGACTGGAGAGAAGTCACTGATCTCTTTTGTTGTCATTATCTCTGCCTTAAACTCCTCCAAAGCAACCACAGGATCACGAATCATGTCGTTTTTCATTTCATTTCCCTCCAGTCACCCCGCAGTGAGCCCAGCCTGGCTCAGGGCCCCTCCAGGGCCAGCAAGTGCTGCCCCAGAAAGGCAAACAGGACCTGGGGTCAGACACGGCGTCACGGGGCAGATGGATGCTCCTGTGTCCCTTCAGCTCGTGTTCCCTGCTGGCACTCGGTTTGGAATGAGGTCAGAATGAACCCATTTCAATACAGGACTTGTTGCTTCCCTCCTCTGCCTCCCCCAGGCACATCTCCCAGCCACCTCACCAGGGGCTGTGGGCAGCTGTGGGAATGTGGGTTCCTTCAGCTGAATCCATCCTAAAAAACCCTCCCTGGTCCAGGATGTTCTGTCTGCTTTACCTCACATCACAAGATTAAACTGTGGCTGCTAAATTTCCAGTTAGGATACAACCCCTGGCAGCTTGTGGGAAAGCAACATAAATTGATAAGAAAATCCAAAATCATTAAATCATTAAGGTTGGAAAAGACCTCCAAGATCATCAAGTCCAACCTTCAACAGAACATCACCTTGTCAACTAAACCAGTGCCACATCCACTTCCAGGGATGGGGAATCCACCCCCTCCCTGGGCAGCCTGTTCCAAAATCCCAGAATGGATTGGCATGGGTGTCAATATGTGTACAGGGCACGTAGCTGTATGTGTGGGACAGATACATCCCTGATAAACCACCTCGTGTCACGCTGGGCTGGGATGCCAGACTGGCTCCCCCTCACTCCAGGGGGACAGCTGAGGCCACACGGTGGGTTTCAAGGTAA
Source organism: Grallaria varia (assembly GCA_013396735.1). Lineage (NCBI taxonomy): Eukaryota > Metazoa > Chordata > Aves > Passeriformes > Formicariidae > Grallaria > Grallaria varia. The sequence goes on from VWZG01007175.1 coordinate 933,590, forward strand.
GCTCAGTGCAAACCCCACCAAACCCTGCACTAAAGAAAAGCTGCACATTCAACCCCACATCCAGGAATTCTGACCCAAATCCCTGACACTGGGGGGTTCACACAATTGGAGCCTGGTCAAAGAAAGAGAAAAGAAGAATATCAACCAGCCTTGGAACTAAGAGACTGAAGCAAAGCATATTAAGAAAAAGAATGTGGTTTTCTAGTATTGCCTCAGAGCTGATTTATTCCTGATATAAAACTAAACTTCACAGTGAAATGTACTTTTTTTCATGCATTATTCTAGATGGCAGTGTAAATCAACTGAATATGCAGTCAGTAAAGTTGTTATTGCCAGCTCTAAAAATCCTACACTATAGAAGAGATACGAAGAGTTATTAATATTTCCTGTATTCATATGTGCTGTGCTTGAGAAGGCACACACAAGGAAGGTTTGAAAGTCAAAGTAGAGCCATTGTATGGGTTAAAATAGCCCAAAACTCTGGGGATGGAGATTAACCTGTGCTGTGATGATTTTTCTCAGTGGGTTTGTGCCATTTAAAAATGGTGAGGAGCATCACATTCCCATGTGGAGCATGGAGCATCCTGGTGGGAAAGCCTGTCCCGGTCCATTCCCCCCCAGAACTCCCAACGTCGCAGCGAGGAAAACGGGGCGGTTTTTAAACCCCCAGAAGTCACTGGTTTGATTAAGGCAGATCATGTTTGCAGTGCACGGGGGGATGTTCCAGCACCAAGGCGGGCAGTGGTGAGGAGCCGCTGCTGCCCCACGCGTGGTGGGCACAGCCGGAGCCATTCCTCTTGGGGAGCTCTGGGGCTCCCACGGCCCATCGCTCCCACGCCCACCCGCTCTGCTCGTGGGGATTTACTCGCCGGGAGGTGCTGCCTGGTTACCATCTCGGCAGATCCATCATCTCCTCCTCCTCCTCCTCCTCCTCCGGTGAGCCCCGGCGCGGGCTCTAATCCCCGCAGACAGCGGGAGCGGCGGCCAACAGGACTTGCTTTGTTTGGGCTGACTTGGGTAAGCAAAATATTCCTTCCTTAAGAGCCGTTTGCTTTTCCTTGCCTGTTCCGTGCAGCGAAGCAGGTGGCATTCCTGCTGACCTGCTTTAGTAGGGATGAATTTTGTCTCGTACCGGGGCGATGCCGGAGGAGTTCTCTGTGCGGGCAGTGTCCTCCAGCACTCCTCTTATATTTAGCAATTCCATAGAAAGCTGCCTCTGGCATTTTACTTCCAAGGTGTTTTAAGGGACCTGCAATATTTGTAATTAAAATTGAGATTTTGCAAGTGTTCGTCAAGGACTGCTAAGTTAAAGTGCTGCTTTTGGATCGATGGCGTGGCGGGGTGAATACGAGCTCTTTGACGTGGGTTTGTTTTTAATGGCGAGCCGTGTTTTCAATTTCTTGTTCTTTTGTCCCTGAACACAGAGGCTGCCCTGGCACTTCATTCATTCACATGCAGATTGCTTTGTTTTGGTGTGTATTTTTTTTAAATCAAACCCCTTTGACTTTGTATTTTCCTTTTTTTTTTTCCCCTGTAAACTTCTAATTCTAAAGGCAAACCCATGAAAACTGCATGTCTCTTCCCCCTCCACATGTAACTTTGTCACGAGACTATTAATCATGCCTTACAATAATTCTGCTAATGCAGTATATCCATTCAGAAGCAGTGTCTGGCTGCAGATGGATTTGCTGCTGTGGAAACAGAACAAATTTCTTCAGGAAATATTTAAGCAAGGTCATAATAACATTCATTGCACTCTGAGCAGTGATGTGTCGTGCTGGATCACACAGAGCAGAGCAGCAGTCACGTTTGTTGACTTAGGCTGCAGAAGAGCCCAAAGGTTAGGCATTAATGTCAAAACTCTTTATTAATTTATATAAACTCATCAGTCTGAAGCTTTGCATGCTGTTATGGTGAGGAAGAGGGAACTAAACAAACAGAAGCAATGTTATGTGCTTCATTTTCAGGTCCAAAGGTCTTCACCTGCCTTAGTTAATGAGCTTTTCAATCTTATTATGCAATCGTAACACACTTGTGTGCTTGCTCTGCCAAAGGGAAGAGGGGCCACAGAGAGCCTTGTTTAGATCAGGTGTTTAAAATAAGGTGTATTTCAGGTGCACATTGGGTGCATCTCACTGCTGGGGCTGGAACGCCCTGAGCCAGGGGGGAGACACACCTGGAGGAAGGGCAGGAGCAGGATGGGCACCTCACAGGGCAGGAAAACCTGCCAGTCCCAGCACAAAGTCTGTTTGCCCAACTTTTGTTATGATGTTTTTACTCCTGGGGGAAGGAAAGTTCCTTCCAGTGAGTGAGGAAATACATTAAACCCCATTTATCCACATGCTGTGTACCAACAGCAAGGAAGGTGTTGCAAAGATGGGCTTTGGCACAGGGTGCCCAGAGCAGCTGTGGCTGCCCCATCCCTGGGAGTGTCCAAGGCCAGGTTGGACGGGGCTTGGAGCAACCTGGGCTGGTGGAAGGTGTCCCTGCCCATGGCTGGGGGTGGCACTGGATGGGCTTTAATGTCCCTTGCAACCCACACCATTCTGGGATTCTGCGCTTGTTGAGCCAGAGCCTGAATAAATAACAAAATCCAGGCAACAAATACATCAACCATTGCATTCTCACCACTGTCTGTGAAGTGCAACAGGTGCCTTAACCAGGCTGAGAGACACAGACAGGCTCCTGGAGCATCAGGGAAGTCACAGGTCTCTGAATCCCATAATCGCAGCTGCATTGAGGGGCTGTTGTGTCCTGCCCCAAAACCCCTTTGCAAATCCTTTTCCTTTTATCAAAGGGGGGGGGAAATATTGACAAGAATGCGACCCAGTACAAGGAAGAAGGTGGGCAAATGTTCATCACCTGAGCACTTATGGAACCACAGGATGGTTTGGGTTGGGAGGGACCTTAAACATCCTCCAATTCCATCTCCCCCCCCATACACAGCTTTACATTTTAGGTAATTCAAACAATCTATTATTTTGCTCTCAAAATAGCAGCACTTACTCCCCTCCCTCAGAGAAAGGCGAGGGGAGGCAGGAAATGACTTGCTGATGATGGCACAGAAAAACTGAGAGAGCAGGAAATGAGCTCCACGTGGAGGGAGTCGGAGCTGTTCATCCAGCCCGTCCCCAGCACGGCACACCAAATGCCACACGCCGAGTGACAGCAGGAGGAACTAGAAGATGAGCAGATGATTCACGGGAGACTAAAGAAAACATGATACTACCTTCCTTTGGAACGAAAAACCCGCTTTAAAATAAGAAACCTGTTGAATTCGCAAGGAGTTAAGCATCTGAATGCCAAGGGAACGGAGCTAAAATGGGCAAATACTGGGTCAGTTTGACACTTGGGCTGGGATGGGCCAAATTCCCAGAAGCTCCAGAGTGCATGGCCCCAGTGTCACCTCCCACAGCAGGGACACGGCCACCTCTGCCCAGCCCAGCCTCCTGTGCCCCTCCTGGGCTGCCCCACAGAGCTTGGGGGCTGCACAGGGACAGAGCCCAAAATGCCCCTTGTCCCCAGGGCCAGGCTGACCTCCCTGGCTTGCTTTCCTTTTTTTTAACTTCATATTCTTTGTTTGACAGTAGGCTGGGAGAGAAATGGAGAACTCATCTCAATTGTACCTGTCATTCAGCACCACGCTGGCATCATGCATTTGATATTTATTTGCAATGGATAAAACTCACCTTCCACAACCAGCTGAATGTCCCGGACAGAAAATTCTCTTTTTGTGCCATTCCAGATGTGTAGATTAGGGATGGGTGGAGGGCTGCAAAGAAAACATCATTTAGGGGCTCAAAATAATTGGCAGAAAGGTTCCTCCTAATTGATCAGCATTTTTTGGAAGGACTTTTGACCTTCACTGATTCCAAACAGCAAAATACAGCTGTTTTTTTATAGAGAGTTGTATTTCTAGCAGTTACACATACCCCAGAAACCAAAAGGTGAAGGCCAAATGCATGTGGCCTTTGGTGATTTTATGGACTGAAGCCTTCAACTGTTTACAATTGAGTCAATTTTGTTTTCAATAATGTTAAATTAACCTTTAGAAATTGTGTCAAGGAGCTGAAAACCCTGAAAACGTGCTAATTAAGGAGATAAAGTAGGTTCAGGAGGAATTCAATATCTAAGCTGTCTGTCATGACAAAAGATCCTTCAGCTTTTCCTCTGCTTTAATACTCCTGCCTTTTCCAAGCACTCACATATCCATGAAAGCTTGTGCTTTGTCTTCTGAAGGCCCAGCTCTGTCCCCCAGCCCTTGGGCAGCCCTTCCTGCTCTGGGAAGTGTGATGGTCCATGTTCCAAGGGATGCTGAATGTCCCAAGGGATGCTGAATGTCCCAATGGATGCTCCACATACCAAGGGATGCCCCATGTCCCAAAGGATGCTCCACGTCCCAAGGGATGCCCCACGTCCCAAAGGATGCCCCACGTCCCAAGGGATGCCCCATGTCCCAAAGGATGCTCCACGTCCCAAAGGATGCCCCACGTCCCAAGGGATGTCCCACGTCCCAAAGGATGCCCCACGTCCCAAGGGATGCCCCACATACCAAGGGATGCCCCACATCCCAAAGGATGCCCCACATCCCAAAGGATGCCCCACATCCCAAGGGATGCCCCAGGTCCCAAGGGATGCTCCCCATGCCCAGGGTGCTGCTGGGGATATTTTCAGTCCATTTCTTTAATATCCTCAGAGCGTGGACAAGCCACTTTTACCTGTATTTTTTTTCCAGTCTCAGGGCTTCTTCCTCACCTTCCAGTGTTCCTCCAGTCATTAGCCCTGATCTTATTAGGAGCTCTTAGAGGTTTGTGTAACATTTCACACCTCCCAAACCTTGTGCGAGCTCTAATTCTCCAGGTGCTCCCCGTGCCCACAGCTCCCCTGGGTTCCAGCAGAGCTGGCCTGGCTCTAAAGAGATTAGAGCTGGGGGGAGCTGGGAGGGCCTGGGACGTCCCCAAGGTCACAGTGCCACGAGCAGCAGCGCGTGTTTTGGGTGTGGGGCTCAGCCCCAGCCCCACATCTCCCCACGTTTGCCGCAGTTCACTCACCCTGCAGTGCTGACAATGCCAGCTCAGCCCCCTCCTGCAGAGCCTGGCGGTGGCTCCAGGAAGCCTCATTTTTGGGGGGCTGCTCCCACCACCATCCGCAGGGCAGCCCCTTCACCTTGGCACGGGGGGGACGGGGGGGCTCAGAGCAAATGCAACCCGTCAGTTCACAAAAATTAAAGGTGTCAGCAGCACAGGCTGTGCGAGAGAGATCAACAAGATGCTTTCTATCGAATCCCCTCCGTGCTGTTGTGATGTCTTTAAACTATTGATTATTTGAGCAATAAAACTGTTCAGCTATAATCCAGGTCCCTCCCTAGCTGTACCTAACTCATAAGCCATCAAGCTTTGGATGCTTTAGTTAAAATAGCAGCCTTTCACCAAGGGTTTTTTTTTAACCACTAAATATGAAGCACAATATAAACATTTGTAATTGTCAACACGCTCTAAATGAGTACAGTGACAAGGGAGAATTACCATATGGTCACCAGCTCCTACCCAGCTGATCTGGTATCACATTCCCTGGAGCAGAACACAATATCAGGGACACAGTCAGCTTGAGCAGATCATCAAATCCCAAAATGGTTTGGGTTGGAAGGGACCTTGAAGAGCATCCTGTTCCACCCCTGCCATGGGCAGGGACCCTTCCACCAGCCCAGGTTGCTCCAAGCCCCGTCCAACCTGGCCTTGGACACTCCCAGGGATGGGGTAGGTTGTGAGTGACAAGAGCAGCACTAAATTTCACGTTCTTGAAAAGTCTGACTCCCTTGGCCCAGCAAACAGCAGTCACAGCATCCCAAATCCAGCCTGTTCTTCATGGGAGCACAAGCTGTGTCTGTCACCTCTCCTTCTCCCCTTCCTTGCAGCATTCCCTGCTTCCACTCTGGAGGAGATGGGTCGCAAGGAAGAGGATGACAGCAGCTCCTGGAAGAAGCAGACGAGCAACATCCGCAAAACCTTCATTTTCATGGAGGCGCTGGGATCGTAAGTAGCACGGCTGCTCTCGGGGCAGGGACTCCCTTCCTGGCCAATATGACAAGAACAGGTCCCTCTGAGGCAGTCCCCTGTCTCCAGGTGCCCCATCCTGCTGCTGGTGCTGAGATCCAGGGCTCACATTCCCCACGGAGCACCAAAAGAGCTCCTTCCCCACCAGCCCAAGGCTCCAGCTCCGCTCTGCCCTTCCCTCCAGCCCCTCCAAGCCTGCAGGGAACCTTGGTGGGGTGAAGTGTTTGCTGAGAGGTCAAGGGATGGCTCCAAGAGAGGAATTCTAATAACAAGTCATATATTTAGCTCAGAAACCCTGACTCAGGTGGGGGATGAAACAAAACCAAGGATGTTCGAGTGGTACAAGCCCTTCCCTGTGAGTTAACAGCTTAATTTGCCTATTCATGTGGATGAGACAAGAAAACATTTCCACGGTGGTGGAGGAGGAATTGAATTACCTCCACCAGCGAGTTCTGTCACAGACAAATGTTCTGTGACTTCAGAGCCCACAAGGCTCCCAAAAAACAGCTACTCCAGAGCTGGGTGACATTTTAAATTGTGACCCTCATCAGCCCCAGAAATTAATTAAATTATCCAGCAGCTTTTGCTAAAGGAACGAGGTTAGAAAAAGCTTTGTTCTCTCCTAGCCAACTTGTTGATTCACCATTTTTTAACGGGGGGCATAATTATTATAAACTGTTTGGGACAGATATTTAGAACAGATGCCCCGGCAGCTGATTTGTAGGTTGTTCATTTCCTACTATTACATTAATAGGAAAATTTAGCATTAGAAACTGAGATTTTTTTTTCCACACGCACTACTTCAGCTTGCTGAAGGATTGAAATTAAGATCTGGAACCTAAAACTACCTCAAAACTTATCAGCACCTTCCACCAGCATGCCAAGCTGCATTAGGGACCCTACAAGGATGTCCCTGACCATTCCCCAAGAGCTCTCAGGAATGTGAAAGGCATATCCATGAAACAGCCTGCAGAGTTTATATGGCTAAAAGGGCAAAAATGTGCCAAAGAGATGAAGACCCCAACATCACCTGTTTTTTGGACCGAGAGAAGACCATTACACATCATTCACTAAGTGAGACTAAAATTCCAGTTCATCTGTTGGGATGGCTTCCCAAAAATCTATGGGTTTGGTTTTTGTTGGGATTTTTTGTTTGTTTGGTTGGTTTGGGGCTGTTTTGTTGGGTGGTTTTGGAGTCTTTTTCCCTTGCTAGGAGCCAGTCCTGGCATGGCCCAGTACCTCAGGGTCTTGCACAGCACTCACCTCCTCTCTCTGCCCTTGGCTCCCTGCAGGGCTTTGCAGACTCAGGGGCAAGTTCCATTTCATGGCCAGCAATTAATCTGTTGCTCATTTGATGAGGATTATTGAGGACTGACCTGGCAAAGGATGCACTGTCACTATCCCAAACCACGTGTCCAGCTCCCCGAGATAAACCTTTAACAGGATTGGGAGCTTTCGGCATGTTATAAATACCTGCTCAGGGCTGCAGGGGGCTGAACCCTGATCAGGAAGGTACAAGACACTCATTGTCACTTTGTCACTGAGGGTACACAGGTATCAGCAGTCTCTGCAGGAAGAAAAACCCATTAGATGCTGAATTACAATATTAACTGAGGTTATCCCATTGTTTTGCACTGTGGACATACAGAGGGCTGCACCAGCCTGCAGCATCACTGGGCTCTCCCTGCTGCAGCTCAGCTTTCCCAGTCCTCAGGGCACTGCTGACCAGGCAAAGGGAAGGAATACCCAAAAACCAGGGGGATTTTGAAGAAACATGATTTACATCCTGGAATGTGGCCCCATTAGGGTGGAAGCAGTTGAGATCTTTCCACAGGGATCTTTCCACCCGAGCTCCAGACTGCTCCATTCTCCAGAAGGTCCTGGATCCAGCCTGGGAAACTCCCTCCAGTCCCAAGGGATTCCAGTGCAAAGGTTCCCAGAAAGGCATCGAGCTGTGAGCCCAGGGGTGTGCTGAAAACCCTCCCTGCCCTCTGCCTCCCTGGAGCTGGAGCTGATCCCCAGCCTGGCACCTGCAGCAGTAAAACACCTCAGTGTCTTTGCAGACAGTCCTGAAGAATCTGGTTTCATTTCATTGCAGGGGCTTTTTTGCCCACCCCCCCAGCACAGCTCTGTGATGAACTGTGCAAAATCACCTTTTCTCTACAAAGAAAACACTGGGGAGTTTATCTGCTTATTGCATAATCTTGCCTTGAATATCCTGAATTTGGGGCTGCTGGAGATACAGTTGTAGCTTTACTGTCAGCACCCACTTAGAGTTCCATTGCTACCACTTGGTTTATTCTTGCTGTTCTTTCTGTCTCTAAGTACCCTTCCAGTTCAAATTCTCCTCCTCTCTGCAGAGGTGCCTTCTCAGAAGTTTTCCTGGTGAAGCAGAAAAGCACTGGGAAGCTCTTTGCCCTGAAATGCATCAAGAAGTCTCCTCTCACGAGGGACAGCAGCTTGGAGAATGAAATTGCAGTGCTGAAGAAGTGAGTGATATTGTAAAGCAAAACAAATGCCCTTTCCCAAGATCACAGAATCACAGGTCAGGGTTGGCAGGGACCTCTGGGGATCATCTAGTCCAACCCTCAGAAAGAAGTGTGGCTCTACAGCAAGAATAATATAAGGAAATTAGTATTGATTTTTAAAGTATATATAAATGTTACTGTGGATTAGTAGATTAGTAAAGTTTTTTGTCTCATTCCTAGGCTGGGTAACCCCAACGTGGCCACACTGTGTCAGATCTGGGGAAGGGAATCACAGAATCTCAAAATGGTTTAGGATGGGAAGGGACCTTAAAGCTCATCCCATCCCACCCTCTGCCATGGGCAGGGACACCTCCCACCAGCCCAGGTTGCTCCAAGCCCTGTCCAACCTGCCCTTGGACACTTCCAGGGATGGGGCATAATAGAAATAAATGAAGCAGAGCAGCACAGAGGGAAAGAAGAACCAGAGCAGATGCTTTTGCTGTCCAGGGAAGTCTCCTGATGTAGGTGCTTAAAAACAAAGGCTCTGGTCCTCCACTGTTGGTGCCTGGTATTCTTACAGGAATTGGTAGGGGCATCAATGGCCCTCTGCCATGCAGGGGAAGGGAGATCAGCCACACAACACCCCAGAGAACTTTCACTGGTGATTAAAGCAAAATGACTGTTGGATTTTCCACTTCAGAAGCCGCTCCTGTCCTTGCCAGGTTTGTTTCTGACCCACCTTTATCTTTGCAGAATAAAGCACGAAAACATCGTGACTTTAGAAGACATTTATGAGAGCACAACCCACTTCTACCTGGTCATGCAGCTGTAAGTATCAGCAGAGCCATTTCTTTGTGGGCCACAGAGGAAGACGAGTGCCACCAGCGGGGTGACACTTCATATTTCAGGACCTGCCCATCGAAGCCCTCCCAGGAACCCCCCAAACACCCCTCACTGCTGAGGCGAGGGCTGCACGGGTGGGACCAACCCGGGCACTTCTCCTGCTGTCTCGGCCCATCCTCATTTTAGCAGCAAGTTTCTAAACCACGATTTGGATCTATTTATGCAAATTAATTCATCACAGTTTAGCAGGGCAGAGACAGAAGTATTTCTAATTAAAGCTGTGCAGGGTTTCTAGAAATGAAAACGGGCACCGTGTCAGCGGCAGAGAAAGTGCTCTGAGCACCAGGCTCCTGCAAACTCCAAATTTAGCTAAAGGGAGCAAAAACTGAGGTCCACTTGTGCAGTGGAGCCTGGAGGCAGGGCTGGACACCTGTGGCTCAGTCCTACCAGGACTTGCCTCCTAACCTTACCCAAATTCCCCTGGTTTACCAGGAATCCCTCCTGGCACCCTGAAATTGCACCAGGAACATCCACCAGCCTCCCAAAAACTGCTGCCCGAGGGATGGTTCTGCTGTGGGTGGAGTTGTAAAAGGACCAGACAGTCAATTTTTCCCTACCACAAAGTCATGGCTAATTTAGTTTAAATTTTCTTCCAGTCTTTTTGACTTTTAAAGTGCCCTTTCCACAGGGTATCTGGGGGAGAGCTGTTCGATCGAATTTTGGAACGAGGTGTGTACACCGAGAAGGACGCCAGTCTGGTGATCCACCAGGTGCTGACAGCTGTGAAGTACCTCCACGAGAATGGAATCGTTCACCGGGACCTGAAGGTGAGACCTGTCCCTCAGCACCCTCGGGGAGCTGCTGGGGCTGCCAAATCCCCCCGCTCTGCCCCACGGCTTCCTGCTCATCCTGGCCATTTTCAACGTTCAACCTCTGGCCGCTCTGCGTTCACAGCCTGAGAACCTCCTTTACCTGACTCCTGAGGAGAACTCCAAGATCATGATCACGGATTTCGGCTTGTCGAAAATGGAACAGAACGGCATCATGTCCACAGCCTGCGGCACTCCAGGATACGTGGGTAAGCCAAGGACCAGGAATGGGCTTGTGCTGGTGGATCGTCTGGAAAGAAGGTTGTGCATGAACAGTACATTTCATAGAAGAAAGGAAAAAAAACATAATTATGTTAATAACAACGTGCTGCTCACAGATGTGCTGCATAGACCCTATAAACTGTATTAAGAGCGGGGAGACTGAAAGAGCTCAGAATGCTTAAAAATGCGAAGACAAGGATATATATGTTTACTGGAAAATTATGAAAATAATTTTAATGCAATGGGATTTTGTGTAATGTCCACCACACTGCCTTGCCTGGATCCACGTTTCCCAGGTCAGACCTCAGGATGCAGGCAGAGACTGCCCGTGGTTCTTTCTATTTGATGGCATAAAATAGAAATACAAATAGCACTGAACAATTTAACTGCTCAAAGCTGCTGTTAGCAGCTGATCTCTGCACTGCCACCTCAGAGGCCAAGTGTCCAAGGCACTCCTGCTTTTCCCAGTAGTGGACATTAATTATTGCTTAGAGGTCCCGTTTGGTTTTGCAGCCCCCGAAGTCCTCGCCCAGAAGCCGTACAGCAAAGCTGTGGACTGCTGGTCCATTGGAGTCATCACTTATATCCTGTGAGTAGCACCCAGCAGCATCCCACTTGTTTCCCATGAGTTTCCCAGCCCCTCCATGGCTCACCCACCCCCGTGGAGCAGCAGCAGGAGTGGGGGCGATGCCGGACCCCCCGTTCTTCTGTGGGGCGCGGCAGCACCGATCCCTCCTTTGCACAGGTTCACCAGACACAGGCATTACACAACTGTGGGTAATCGAGCACAGGAGCGGGGATGAAAAGAATCACATTTTCTCTATTATGTGCCTCATCCTATGCTTTGTTTTTCTCCAGTTGCCTACAAATACCATTCAATCTTCCTGGGTACTTTTTGTTTCGTTTCCTCCCACACCACTCAGCTCTGTACCAGCTGTGGCTTTGTCCTCTCGATGCTGCAGAGAAGTTTTTAACTCTTTTCTGCAGCTTTACTGAAACACTGAGCAGTGAGGGACAAATGGATGGACAGAGCAGCCTCCTTTGTCTCTCCTCACTCGTGGTGCCTCCGTGGGCTGGAGGAGCCTGTGCCGACAGGGATGGTGGCACTGGAGTGGCTTTCTGCTCTGTTGCAGGCTCTGCGGGTACCCCCCTTTCTATGAAGAGACTGAATCCAAGCTGTTTGAAAAGATTAAGGAAGGCTACTATGAGTTCGAGTCTCCGTTTTGGGACGATATCTCCGAGTCAGGTAAAGCTCTCCCACGAGCCTCAGTCCCAAGCCTGTGACCGTGAGCCCTTGGGAGGGCTGAGGGGTTGAGCTGGCTCAGCCACAGAGCAGCAGCAGCCCCCTGGGTGTGGGAATGGTGGCAGAGGCTCTGCAGTGATGGGGGGACGATGCCAAAGCCAAGCTGCACTGGCAGAGCTGGGCTGGGCAAGGCTGCACTTTGCATCCTGCCTGGAATGCAGCATCCTGGGCTGAGGCTGCTGTGAAGGTAACCCTGACTGTCACAAATGATTAGTGAGCTCCAAGTGGGCTTAGATTTCCCTTGGAAGTGTCCAAGGCCAGGTTGGACGGGGCTTGGAGCAACCTGGGCTGGTGGAAGGTGTTCCTGTCCATGGCAGGGGTGGAACAGGATGAGGTTTAAGTTCCCTTCCAACCCAAATCATTCTGTGATTCTGTAAGAAAGAGAACTCCAGGGGTTTCCCCCTTTTTCCCAATGTTTTTCTTCTTTTTTTTCCACCTTGCTTTCCTTCCCATCAGCCACCACTGGGTCCTTCCACCAGACCAACCTGCTTGTGGAGCTCATCCCCACGCAGCTCACTGCAGCCAGCATCTTCACAGCTTATTTTGAACATCAATCTTTTATACATACAAACAGAACTAGCAGGGGGGTTGTTAGGATTTAATAACAAACACTGCAATCCTTCCTGCTAAAAAAAAATAAATAGATAAAAAATGAGACTGATGTAAGTGCTCTTTAGGGCAACTCCTAAATCTCTTCAGTTTGCACTTTCTGATGTTTAACATATCCCTTTAACAGAGTTATCACAGAGTTGTTAAGGTCAGAAAAGACCTCCAAGATCATCAGGTTCAACTTTGACCCAACCCCACCGTGCCCACTAAACCACTTTGCAAAGTAACACATCTACTTTTTCCTTTGATCAACTCCAGGGATGGCGACTCCACCACTTCCCTGGATGACCTGTTCCAGTGCCTGACCACCCTTGCAATGAAGAACTTTTTCCTTATATCCAACCTGAACCTTCCCTGATGCAACGAGTGCCCTCTCCTCAGGGCTGACTTCTGTGATGTTTTCCACTGTCTTTGCCACATGTCTCAGAAGAAGGAGAAAATAACCTTTTCTCTCTGTTTTCCCCCTCCTCCTCTCCCAAACAGCCAAGGATTTCATCAGACATTTGCTGGAGAAGAACCCAGCTGTGAGGTTCACCTGTGAAGAAGCCCTGCGGCACCCGTGGTGAGTGGACGGGGGCCACGGGGGTTCCATCAGCCCCGTGTCCCTCCCCATGTGCCCCGTGGTGGCTGAGAACAGGGTGTCACCCCCACCCCCGTCATCAACGTCACCACCTGCCTCCGTATGGCCCTTTTTTGCCAGCAAAGAAAGAAATGAATGAATGAATAATTAAAGATGCAATTTGGGCATATTTGCCTCCGTAAACAGAGGCAGAGACGAGATCCCACCCTGAGCTTTCCCAAGCTTTGGAGCGTGTTTGCCTTACATTTTGTTGCTGTTTTTTCCTTTGGGTTTAATTAATGCTGATTGAACGTAGAAAGCAGTGAGCTGCTTCCAGAGTGTGGAATGCCTTACAAGTGCCATCTGCCTACGAGCCCGTTCTCTTCTCTTCCCATCTGCAGGATTAATGGAAACACAGCCCTTCACCGTGACATCTACCCATCTGTCAGCGCTCAGATTCAGAAAAACTTTGCGAAGAGCAAATGGAGGGTAAGTTGTTGCCTCTGGAAGCCCAGAGCTGTTTCCCTCACAAATACCAGTTGCTGCCATCCAGCAATAAGCGAGGCTTCAGCAGTGTGGGTAAGCACCCAAAAACTGGGATCCTCCTCAGTTGTATCCTCCGGATTTTAAATTATTTGCAGTTTCTGTTTATTGGGTGTTGGGATGGATATTTCCTGCAGCAAAATTGGTGCTCCATCAGCAGATCTTCCTGGGAGCTTAATCGAGCTTTTCCCCCTTTCAGCATTGAAGATAAATTGGTGCTTCAGTTTACATCAGGAATTTTAGTAAATTTAGCTGAGGAGAGGGATGCCATAGGAACCATGTGCACGACAGCATTTTAAGCAGCTACATTCACAATTCAGCTGTAGTCTCCACTTCACCCTGCGGGGTAACCTACAGGTGGTCCCCCAACCTCCAGCTGTAAACTTCAAAAGCACCAGGGGTTTGTCCTTGGTGGAAAAGGTGGTGGCCATGCCAGGAACGTGCACATCCCACTCCCCACATGTTGTACCAACAGTGATAACCCATCCAGTGCTGCACAGTGGTCGCCTGTGGGGGGACAGTCCGTGTGTCCCACCCAGCCTGGCATCCCTGGGTGCTCACCAGGGTTGTTTTGTCCCCTTCCCCAGCAAGCCTTTAATGCTGCAGCCGTTGTTCACCACATGAAGAAGCTCCACATGAACGGCCACGCGGGGGCCGAAAACGCCCTCCCGGTGACACCGGTCAGTCCCAACACACCCACGGTGGCCACCCAGCCAGCAGCTCCAGGAGAAGACAAGGACACATCACTCCCTCAGGTCCCCATGCAGGGCTGTGCAAACCCTCCCACTCGGCCGGAGCAAGACACGGGAATGAGAGAGGAGAAGCTGGAAAGCCACGCGGAGAACGGAGCGATGCCCGCGGGCAGCAGCCTGGTCCTGCCAGACAACAACCACAGCCCCCCGAGCAGAGCGTCCTGTGGCTGCAGCCCAGCCTGCGTGGGGCACGAGAAGGCAAAGGTGCCCTCCTACTCCGAGCCAGTGCTGATTAAAAAACCTTCAAAATCCCAGTAGGTACCCACGCCATCAGATACAACTTCCGACAAATTATATGGGAATTACCATCACTTGGAAGGGGCTGCCTGGCACGTGGCGTCGCCAGGTGGAGGTAGAAGGGGAGGAATAAGGAGGAAAGGGAGGAATCAGCAAATGCTTTGGCTGGCTGGAAGCTGTGCCCAGCCAAGTGCCTTCTGTGCATGTGCCACGCAGGGTGAGGCAGGTGCCCGGGCTGTGTGGCACAGCTCGCTCTGAGCCAAGGCTCTGCTGCCACATGCCATGCACTGGAGCACTCTTGCTCTCCAGAAACTGTAGTTCCCAGTGGTTAAAGCTGCTGCTGCCAGTGCTGGTGATGAGTGACCAGACCCTGCCTTTGCTGCAGTGACTCGCACCCAGCTCTGTTCTCTTGGCACTGCTGTTCTCTGTATTAACAACACAATTTTGATTCCCCTGCAGAATGATTGTAAATATTGCTGATTCTCTCTCTGCCTCTTTCTGTTCCAATTCTTCCATTCCCAACCAGCCATTTCAAAACAGAAGTTCTTGTTCCAATGAAAACGGGCAAACACTCGTCCCACTGTGGCACTGGGCAGACTGGGGTTTGTTTGGTCATGTGATGGAGGCAGCTGCTGGGCTCTCCACATCACCAGTGGTAAGTGCTCTGCAATCCAATCACCAGCTGCTTTTAATTAATCCCATTAGGGCACAAAAAAAAGGGTAAGGCACAAATAGCAAAGTGATTTTACATGAAACAAATGAACTCACAGGTTTTTTTGCAAGAGAAAAAGCCTTTAACTAAACAACCTTTCAAGGCATGAATCATCTCTCAGCTTCCATTAAGGCCAGTCCAGTGACTCTGAATCCAGCTTCTACATTACAACAGCGTTGCCCAGGAACATGGGAGAGAGCCAAGCATGGGCTTGTCATATCAAACTCTGCAATTATTCCAAACTACTCACTGGGAAACACACTGATCCAAACAGCTCTGTCAGCTGGGATTGGGGCTTTTCAGCTTGGTCTCAGCTGTGACCAGCAGCAAAGGGCTGGCAAGAGGCTGCTGGTCCAGAGCTGAGCCCAGGCAGGATGTCTCTGTGCCCTTTCCCAGATTTGATCCAGGGCTGAGCCCAGGCAGGATGTCTCTGTGCCCTTTTCCCAGAATTGATCCAGGGCTGAGTCCAGGCAGGATGTCTCTGTGCCCTTCCCCAGATTTGATCCAGGGCTGAGCCCAGGCAGGATGTCTCTGTGCCCTTTTCCCAGAACTGATCCAGGGCTGAGCCCAGGCAGGATGTCTCCATGCCCTTCCCCAGATTTGATCCAGGGCTGAGCCCAGGCAGGGTGTCTCCATGCCCTTCCCCAGATTTGATCCAGGGCTGAGCCCAGGCAGGGTGTCTCCATGCCCTTTCCCAGATTTGATCCTGGCAGGTCTTTGCTAGCAGAGAGCAGAGCACAGAGATGGTCTTTTTGCAGGTGAGCAGAGTAAAGTAATGAAAGTTTCACCCCGTTTGACTGTAGCTGGGATAAATTCTGTTCTCATTTGCACCTCATTGTGTGAGCAGTAAGAAGCAGTGCTGTTAGATCCTGCCCTAAAGAACATTCCCCAAAGGTGAGCCCCTGCTGGCAGAGCTCTCCTCAGAAGCTGCCACCAGTGAGCTCCCCCCTCTCATCTCCTGTGACAGTCTCTACTGATGATGATGAGATTGTCAGGACTGCCAAGTACAAAGGATTAACAGCAGAGGCAAATGCCAGTCAGATCTACTACAGGCTGCAAAAAGGTCCATTCCAATGATCAGCCACGTAATAACCCTTTATAACTAAGCACACAAAGGGATCTAAGCTGCTCCTAACCCTCATGCTACTGCTCATTAACAGCACACTCTGCAGGCAGCAGTCTAGTGAAAAAAAAACTTCAATCCTCAGAAGAAATTCTCTCTCTTGCAGAAACAGAAGGGCTGTTTTACTCTTTTTCTGCACTTCCAAGCCAGACATCACCAGTGTGAGCAAGAAAGGAGGCTGTGTCCCTCCAGCAGTGTCCACAGAGCAGTGACCAGCTGGGGACAGCAGCACGGGAGTCCCAGGAATCCACCACTGCAGTGACCTCGGGGTGTTCCTGGATCATTAAAGCTGGGAGAAGGCGTGGGAAGGGCTGAGGCTCCTGCTAGCATATCCAGTGTATATTATCCATACAGCATCGCTCATGCTACAGGCTTTTGTTTTCCGTATCCTGTTTAGTTGTCCAATGCACAAGAGCACTGCTCAACATCAACCCTCCAAACCAAAGCCATGCAGAGCTTTACTCAGTGGCAAGTCAGTTATTTTTACAATCTTCATCGTCTCCACTCCTTGGGGTTTGGTTAGTCCCAGGCTTTGGCACTCTGGAGTTCAGCATCCCCCAGCTCAGCTCTCACTGCAGCTACAAAAGGAGAGACAACCTGCTAGAAACCTCCATCTGTCTGATAATAACACAGCAAGGTCTGAATTCCCTGCTTCCCAGTCTGTAATTGCACAATAAATACTTGCTTAATAAAGCTGAGTTTTGTTTTGTAAAGTGCCTCTTGGTTATTCATAGAAACCTGATGTGGAGATGGTCTGTCAGGTCCCTCCTAAAGCATTCCCTGTGTATCCACAGACCTGCTCCCACTGGTGTTTTTCTGGCAGGGTGTTACATGGTTAGTAAGCAGACTGTGACAGAAAAATCAAACAAGACACTTGACTTGTTGTGTAGAGGGAGACAAAATTCTCCATTTCTGCAATGTGGTTATTTGAGGAAAGATCTCTGATGGAAGCACCGAAGCCACGGCGAGTCTGAAGGATTAACTGCAACATACATAAAAAGCCCACATGATGGTTTTAATTTGAACGGTGAAATTGAGCTTGAATTGGCTAAAACAAGAAAAACCATTTCTTGGCTTATAAACCCCTCTGGAAACAACAACCTGGAGATGTTTTTATTTGCCATGGGAGGTGGATGCCTCTCCCCCTTTTTCCTCCAACCACTGGGCAGCTTCGGCCAGTCCAACCCTCTTCATGGGGTTGCTCCTTGGGTTCAGTGCAGCTCTTTTCCAGAGGTACAGAAACTTAATTTGCTAAAAATAGAGAACTCCAGCCAGAAAATGGGAATAAATACAGCAGTCAGTGTCTGCAGAGGAGGCAGGCGATGGCTCTGGAGGGTGGTGGCTCTCTCAGGAGCAGCTCTCATAGTAGGCGACTCGCTTTTTAATGGCATCCCGGATCCTCTCCACCTTCTTCTCCAGCCCCAACAGCCTGGACTGCTTGGACATGAAAGCCTTGTTGCTCTCCTGAATTTCCATCTCTAAAGCTGAGGAGAGAGGGCAGGGAAGGGTTATGTGATGGTTGGGATGAGCCTCTCCCTCCTGCCTGCCCAGCTCCAGAGGGGTGAGAGAAAACAACCACCTGCATTCCCTCTTCTCCTCTCAAACCAACCCCCCCCACCGTGACTGTTTCCAACAAATCCATTAGTTTGGAATGCTTAAAAGTGAAAGTATGTGGTTGAAAATGGGGCCACACTGGCACTGCACACAGGGATTCTATTCCACGGTGGCACCCTGGAAAATCTAAATTTACGGGCACAGCACCATCAGATACAGCCCAAACCCCATCAGCTCACTGCCAAAATTTTATCTTCCCTATGATTTCTTTCCCTCACACCGTGGGAATCCAAAAGCTCTTCCCCAGTGGATGAGACCATTACATGGAGTTCGCAAGAGTCTTACTCTCCATCCTTTGCATGATGCCCAAAGTCTCCTGAAACAGAGCCTGTGCCTGCCGGCCTATGCTCTGCACTCTGCTGCCCTGCTCTCCCAGCGCCGGGCTCTGCTCCATCCTGCCCTTCAGCTCAGAGTACATTTGCTTCACTTGTTCAAAAACCTGTGGAAAAGCAAATAAACAGTGCAAGTAGGATTGCTCAGACAGGCTGTGCAGAAGGGGGGCACATTTTTCCAATGCTGAATCCTGCTTAAATATTAAATGGATGCTGCACTAGAGCTTTTACCCCTGAGATCATGCAAATGTGTCGCAATCTGTAATTGAGGAGATTGTGTGAGCAGGACTGCAATGCACACAGGATTAGCAGAAGAGACAAATGCAAGTAAGATCTACTACAGACTCCAAAAAAGCCCATTTGTGATGCACTCAAAGACTGACTGACAGCTCAACGGGCCACTCTGCCTCAGGCAGGACATGCACCAGAAACAAATTTCCAGCAAAGAGCGTTAGGACTGAGAAAGCTCTCTGGAAAATCCAGCAGCGGGATGCCACAGCTGATGGATAAGAAGCGACGTGCCAGCAACACAAGCCATGACCCGAACAGGGCTGAGCCTCCTCTCCTGATGCAGAGGCACATCTGGCTGGGCTGTCTGGGGAGGGGGCACAGCTGTGCCACCCCGGGGGGTACCTGCTGGGCACTGCTGGCCTGCCCTGCCGCCGTCTCGGCCGTGTGCCGCGTGTCCGTGGCCCGCAGGCGGTTCTGCTCAGCCCCGCGCTGCAGCCGCTGCAGCCGCCCCGCCAGCCCCTCCAGCTGCGCCCCGATGGCTGCCACGTTCTTCTCCGCTGGGCCAAGGACAGCCTCGATCTAAAAGCAGAGTTCTCCATGTTAAGAGGGGTCCAAACCTGGCCCCCAATGGTTTTCCCCCTGTGCGGGGCACGGCGCGGCCGCGGGGCTTGGGCAGTGCGCAGGGACTGCTCCCTGTGCAGCCAGGGATGCAGCAGGGACCATGGATGGAGCTGCAGGAGCACACGGGAGGGGCACACTTGGACAGCTGAAGCTTCCCCGCATCCCTCCTTCCCGCTGGCTCAGGGCTCTCCATAGGGGCAGCTCCCAAGGAGCGCAGAGCAGGGCACAGTGCAGTACTGGGAGCCATCCCTTACTTCATCAACGCGCTCCTGGATGAACCGAAGGGAAGAGCCGGAGCCCCGGAGAGCTCCCTGGGCCTCCAGGAGCATCGTGTTTGCTCGCTGCAGATTCCCCACCACCTCTTCCACGCTGCCCTCCACGGCGTTTGCCCGGTTCCTGGGGAAATGTGGGGAAGAGCCAGGAGTGAGCGCAGACCACCGCAAGTCAAGATTGCAGGGGTAGAATAAGGGAGCTTGAGGAGCAAGACAGGATTGTTACTGAGAAGGCTGCAACCTCCCTCCCCCAAAAACCACACGTCTGGGCTCCTGCAGGTTTCCTTTTGAGAGGAGCATTAGTTTCACTTCACAGCCCCAAGCAGAAGAGACAAACTGAGAAGGGGAGAGAAGCATTTTCCTCCAAAGTGGTCAGAAACATTCATTTCGTAAGTGGTGCGTGACAAAGCATGGAAGGGAAAGCCATAACCACTGAACCAGTTTCAATGAATACTGTTCTGCTCGCAGTGGGACTATTCAGGCTGGGTGACAGAGCGCTCCACAGAGGACCAGACTTCCCTGTGTCATCACTTCCAGCAGGTTAAGCAGGTGTCAGACGCTGCCAAGGAGTTTACATACTTATCCCGCTAACCTTCTTGCTGGGGTATTGCTGCAAGTCAACACGTGACAAAGTAGATGCTCCAAATTTGCAAGGACATTCTGTAATTACTTTTTAAGGGACCACGGAATAATCCTCCCAACTTTCACCCAGAAAACAAATAGCCCATTTAAGCTCCTCATGCTCTCTTGTGCAATTAGGATGTAGGTCACCAATATCAAGTAATACCAGAGCAACCCTGTCATCTCCCAACACAGAGATAAGAGAAAAGCCTCCATTACTTTAGATAAAATCCTTCTTGTTCTGGTATCTATAACAGGATCTATTCTTGGCAGCTAGATTTATTTGTAATGGGGCCCCAGGGAGGTGTCTAGAGATTGAAGACTCACTCTTTTGGGCGCTGGATGGACACAGAATATCTAAATATCTAAAACTTCTGATTGTGCAAGTCAGTACAGCTCAGGCAGAGGGATTTCAACCCAGCTGGGGACCACCATGTTCACTCCAGCTGAGTGACCCTCAGTTGCCAAAGGCCCTGGAACCCCAACCCACCTGGCTTGTTCTGCCTCCTGCTGAAGCTGCTTGGCCTTGGCAATGTCCTCGGCCGTCTGGGCAAGGATGTCCTCTGGGCACTGCAGCTGAGTCGCCAGCTTTTGGATCTCAGTCATTTTCCTCAGGACTGCAGCAGCATCCGTGGGGAGACGCAGGGAGAGAACTGACTCACTGATTTCCTGGATAGCAGCAGGATCTGTGTCCTTGTCTACAGAGCAAACAGACAGACAGCCTCAGGAAGGGGAGAGGAGAAAGGCAGGAGGGCAAAAGCAAGGCAGGAGGAGGGCAGACATCCAGCGTGCACACTCTCACACACACAGTCTCCTCACTTCAGGAAGCTGCCAAGATCCACCCTGAATTAATCACCTGGAATTCAATGTACTTCTCATTCACACCAGTGAAACTTTGAGGAAAGGACTGCAACGATACCTTTAATTTGGCAATGAGAATACCATGGCTAATCTCAGAGCAGCCAGACAGGTCTCTCTGAGCCCGTGAGGGTGTGTTTCAAGACAAGCCTTTTTTTTATTTCACAAATAAAAGTTAATACATCAGAAGAAGGCAAAGCCCAAGGGACATTAGCCCAGCGATTAGCTCAGAAATATCTTAGCTCATCATTAACACCAGGCAGCACCAAATGACCTGATTTTCTTATTCAGCTAATGCTCATGAGGCTCATTATGTTATTACAATCTGTCTACAAACAATAAGTCATCCCATCCATCTGTAGGACAACAAGGAGTTCTCATCTGATTAATAGTCTGCTCCAGAGAAGGGTCATCTGTCTGTCTCTGGTCAGTGAGCGTGGCCTGAAAACATCTCTGCTTCAGGTCACTGATGGCTGCAAATCCTCGAGAGCACCAGCCACGGGGACAGGTTTGTGTTCCAGCCCCGGAGATGGCAGAGGGCAGGACACAGAGGGAGCTGCTGCCTGTGCTACAAACAGAGTCCCATCTCCTCCACAGCTCTCCACTCCTGCTAACTCGCACGTCACCTTTTTAGAGGTGATATTTCAGAGCAGTTCCTGTGAGGGTGTTTGGAAACCTCTCCATGAAGCCCCAAGAACAGAAGATCAAGGCTGTGTGGTATCTCCTGCCCCATGGACCTCACAAGTGCTCCCCAAATGCCTCTGTAAGGAAGCAGGCAGGGTGACATCCCAGCAAATCAACACAGGAAAGGGCTGGGATTAATTGGGCTTGATCTGAACAGCAGGGCTAAGCCTGAGCAAGTCAATGGGCCCAACTGCAATTGCTGACAAGGTCACAGACTTGGGTACTGCTGCAATTTCTGTCTTTCAGAAAGCACCATCCAGCCAACCTTGCTGCCTTAGAGGACGTGTGTTACCTTTGCTATGTAAATACCCAGATAAACTGGATATCCCAGAGCTTAACTGGGCTGAGCCAATCCGCTGCCTCCCTCTCCCGTGCTCTCATACATAAATAATATCACCAGGGCAGAGATTATCCCCCTGTTCTCTGTACCAGTGAGACCACACCTCAAATCCTGTGTCCAGTTCTGGGCCACTCACAGCAAGAGGGACATTGAGGGGCTGGAGCATGTCCAGGGAAGGGAATGGAGCTGGGGAAGGGGCTGGAGCACCAAGAGCAGCTGAGGGAGCTGGGGGGGCTCAGCCTGGAGGAAAGGAGGCTCAGGGGGGACCTTCTCACTCTCTGTAACCCCCTGACAGGAGGGGGGAGCTGGGTGGGATTGGGCTCTGCTCCAGGGAACAGGGACAGGAGGAGAGGGAACAGCCTCAAGCTGTGCCAGGGGAGGGTCAGGTTGGACATCAGGAAGAATTTCATCATGGAAAGGGTGGTCAGGCATTGGAAGGGGCTGCCCAGGGAGGTTTGGAGTCCCCAACCCTGGAGGTATCCAAGGAACGACTGGAGGTGGCACTCAGTGCTCTGGGCTGGGGGACAAGGTGGGCCTCGGGCACAGGGTGGGCTCGGTGACCTCAGAGGTCTTTTCCAACCTTGCCAATTCTGTGATCACTGTAAAAATAGGTTTTTCCACGCAAAACCAACCCACACACAGAGACTTTGCAGGTGGCTGAGGTACCTGACAGGAAGTTTCGGACTCTCTGGATGAACTGCCGGATGCGCCGCACGTCGCCCTCCATCTGGGTCCTCGTCACACCCATCTGCTCCACCAGGCGCCGGGTGTTGCTTTGGATCTGACTCGCAGACAGCTCGGTTGTTTTAATCTGCAACCAAAAAATGACCTGATGGAGCCAGTTCTTCTTGATCCGGAACCCCACAGCCCTCCCTCAACTCTGAGGGAACTGGGCAAGGCACTTGGAAGTGGTGCTATTGCCTGTTCTTTGTGTGCCAGAGGCTTTAAGGACTGTAAATGCTGAAGACTGAGGGCTGGATTTGCAAAGGAAGGTCTCAAAGAGGGACAGCACCATTTAGCTTTTAAGAACCCCTTTGAAACGGATTTTGAATGACTTTGAAAACTCACTTTATCTTTGCAAGCCATACAAACTCTAGCAGAGAGCACCGAATGCTAGAGCAGATACACCTCCAGAGCCAGAGTTTTCCACATTCCCACCCCTTTTGCCATACTAATCCCAAACCAGGAGGGAGACAGGCTTCCTTGGGACATTTCCAGAGCCTCTCACACCTTCAGGTCCGTGGCTCCTGTGCTGGGGGACGCAGAACCCACACGTGCGCCAAGGAGTCTCCCACTCCAAAATTCCTGTATTTCTGACGCTTCCCAAGGCATTGAATCTCACATGGAGTTTGATGTGGGGTATTTTCACTCTCTCCACAGCAGCCCCCCTGGCTTTGCTGTTTGACAGCGAGGGTCCAGGCGGGAGGACGGGCAGTGCTGCCCACACTCACCAGCTGTGCCGTCTCCTGGAGCCGGGTGCTCAGGCTGCCAAATTCCCTGGATGCTCGCCCGGCTGCAGCCAGAGCCCCCCTGGCCAGCGGGAAGATGCCACGGCAGGGCTGGCCAGCCGTGCAGGCAGAGCTGTTGTCCCGTGGGCAGAGCAGCCCCTGGCAGTGGCCGGGTGTGCACACCTGCACTCGGAACCCCCCGCACACCTGGAGGGGAGAGAACAGCTGGGCAGGGGGGCACTCACCTGGCTGGAGAGACCCCAGTGCCCTCGGGGAGGGAAACCAGCACAGCACAGGGGCCAATGGTTGGATAGACCCTCACCAAGGGAGATGGAACTCGCTGTGCTGGGGCTGTGGGAGCTCTGGGTGGGCACGGGGATGGAGCCAGCCCTCCCCGGCAGGGCTGATGGCAACAAAGCCCAGAAAACAGTGTTGGAGAAGGGCTGCCAGGGCTACACAGCTGTGTGGCAGCGCTGAATGGCCACCCCTGAGCCAGCAACACCAGCTCAGCATTGCCCCGCTGCCCCAAAGTGCAGCAAAAACATGAGCAAAGCAGGAGCTAAACCCCAGCAGCTCACAGTGAGTAACAGAGCACATCTGCATGGAGCAAACCTCTCAGCAAACACCCTTTCCAACCTGCACAGTTTTCTTTGGGAGAGAGAATTGGATGAGAAGCCCCTGCTCTTCCTGTCTGGGCAACTGCGGTTTTAATTGCGTGGCACCTTCTAGAGCTACCCCAAAAAACCACACTGCAGAAGGGACATGTGCAGACCCAGAGCCACGCTGGTGGCTCAGGAACGTGTTGGTGCCCTGAAGAGCAGAGAGGAGAGGCTGGTGGTCTCCACAGCAACCATGCATTAGGAGACATCGAAATGGATCTCCATGGCAATAACAAAGCAGTGAAGGAGAAATAAGAGAAACCTCATCCAGAAATTAAGTGGTTCTTTGAAATACAAGAACTGACACATGAGAGGAGGAAAAGGCACATGGCTGGGAGGGGGTGGTGGGCAACGTTTTGGTGTCGGTGATCCCCAGATAAGATGCTTGGCCAGTTCTCCACTGGTGCCCACAGCAGTGGGTTGATGCCATTCCTGAGTCTCTGTGCACAGAGACTCTGTCCTGCCATGCAGGACTGTTCGAGGGAGGATGCACAACTGCAGGAGGAGACTTTTGCCTCCTAAGCACTTCAGGCCCTCTGAAAACCAGAGTGGGGAGGTCAGACAGGCTGAAAACACAGTGGGGAGGTCAGAGAGCCACTTTGCACCCTCACCTTGTTTATGACAGGGGTCAGGTTGGGGGCTGAGGCCATCTCGCCCCTCAGGGTCAGCAGCCTGGAGGTGGTCCCTGCCAGCCCCCCCTCCAGTCCCTCGGCACTCCTGCGGCTCTCCCGGGCTTCAGCCAGCAGCCCAGAGGCACCAGAGACGAGGTTTTGGGCATTGCTGGACGTCTGGTAAGCAGACTGGATTGTCTTGAAGGCTCCTGCAGGAATCAAACCGGTAAGTGACACAAATGACTCATAAATGCAGCACAGCTACCTCAGGGAAGGCACTGGCTCTCTCCTGCGAGTGGATGTGTGCGGAGAGGAGCGGGACACAGCCATGGGGATTATGAGAGCAGAAGGAACCAAAAAGCTACTTTTGCTTCCAAACGCCTTTCAGCCATTCCTTCAGAGAGCTAGAGGTCTCCTGAAGGGCTGAACTCTGGGCTGAGGTTAAAGGATTGAAACAAAACTGAAGCAAAATAAAAGATGAAAACAAAATTGAGGCAAGACGACACGCACGTGCTGCCCCTGGGCACTGCCAGGCAGGGCAGTTTTTGGTGCCTTTGCGTTGGCACCATTCCCCTCCAGCACAGCCTGGAAGGAGGGTGGTCAGAACATGAGCCCTGCACGGATGGAGGGGGGCAGAGTGAACCTGTCCCAGCAGAGGCCACTCGCCACAGCTGGCACGTCCCCAGCCAGCTGAGCGTGTGCTGTTGCAGGGAGGGGACAGCAATGAGACACTCGGCGAGCAGGAGCTGGAGCAGGATCTCATGGCAGCCAACCACCAGCATCATCACAGGGCTTAATTAGCTCTTCTCCAAAGTGCCTGACAGCCGCCTGGCTCCCTTCCCCACCCCTCCATCCCTTCTATCTGTGCACAGCCTTCATTATCTCAGCTGCCTTGTGGGTTTGGTGACACTCTCCCAGCAGGGTTCCCCTCCTTTCTACTGGTCCCCAGCAGTGGAGCTTGTGCTGGTGGGGAACAGGAACACAGAGTGAGCTGCCCAGCCCCAAAAGACTGCAGCAAATACCCCAGTGGTGTGAAATCCCAGGACATGGATCAGAGGCTGGGTGGAAGGGAGATGTATGTGCTGCTCCAAAGCTGACAGCTCATTCCCATGGCCAGTGGGAAACCACCAGGCACAGTCACACTGAAGCAAATTAATAGCTGCAAATTAAGAGATATTACAGCTCTGTACCTGATAGATCCGTGCCGAGGCTGGTTTCAAACTGGGTCTTCTTGCTCTGATATTGGGCATTGGTGATAAACAAGCTGCTGTTGAGGGCTTCCAGCTCCCTTGAGAGGGAGGCCGTGTCATCCAGGAAATGAGAGTCAGGATTTATGCCTCGGACTTGCTCTCTGGGAGAGAAAAAGCACAGAATTGGAGTTCAAGTGGAGAACAAAGCACCTGCAGGTAGAGAGCAGAGCTGAGCAGGGCCATCTGTGCTGGGGCACTGCCAGCCCCCAAACAGTGGTACTTTTGAGCCCAGAGATGCCCAAGGACAGGACATGATGGCCTTGCAGGGTTGCAAAGGTGGCAGAGAGCAGGGCTGGGCTGCAGCTCCCCCACACCAGGGCCGTGCCCACCTGGCATGCTGGATGTGCCCTGGGAATGCCAACCACCCACCCGCCCCCTGCCTTAGTGACATTTGGCACACATGGAAATGCTGTTCTCCTGCATCCCTGGCTCACCTCGTGATCAGAGCAGGATATTTCAGGTACAGAAACAAAGCAGGACATGTGCAAGCAGCTCAGGATGGTGAGAGCACACAGAGAAATACCAGCATCTCCTGCCGGATCAGGAGGATGGATAAGGGATGCACACAGTCTGTCCCTCACCTGATGGCAGCGAGCGTGGTGCCCACCTGGGCCAGGCTCTGCTCTGTCACAGAAGAGTGGCCAAGGATGCCCTGTGCCTGCTGCACGTTCCTCTCTGCCTGGGCAAAGCGGGGGCCGAGGTGGGATCCCCCAGTCCCGACAGGAAGCCGCGACGTGGAGTTGCTGAGCCCAGCCTGGCGCTGGCGCAGGCGCTGGATGTCCCCATCGTAGGTTTGGAAGCAGGGGTGGCACAGCTGGCACTCGGGGTAGGTGCTGCAGTGGCCCCGCTGGCACTGGTCACAGCGGGGGCCGGTGACCCCCGGGCGGCAGAGGCACTGGCCCGTGGTCTTGTCACATCCCACCTGCTCCGTGCCCTGGAAGTCACAGTCGCACTCTGGGAGGTGGAAAGGTGGAGGGACAGTGAGGTGAAGGCCACGGAAACGTGGTGGTGGTGGTGGTGAAAAAATGATATTGGTATAAAACCAGCCCATTAACGAGATGCCAACCCAATCTGAAGTTCACCCCCACCCATCAGCTCCTGCAGCAGCTGGTACAAAGGTGGAATGGGAAGGGCTCCCAAGTCCAAGATCTTGCCGAGCCCCTGACCCTGAAGGACCAGACCAGCACGGCCCAGGAGCTCTGGGAGAGGACTGGTGGATATCTGAAGATGGGAGGCTGTTCCCAAGAGAAAATCTCTCTTGCAAAACAGCGTGGGAATGTGGATGTCAGGACATGGGCCAGGTGCCATTTTTCCCAGGTAATCCATGGTTTCCCAGTGCTAGGAAACAGCGAGCCAAGGCAAAACGGATGGTCCTACCTGTGCAGCCCAGCCGGACATCCCTGTAGTGCCTGTCTGGGCACAGCTGCTCCTGCATGGCAGAGCACGTCCGTCCCGTGAAGCCTTCCCTGCACGGACACTGTCCTGTGAACTGAGGGCACAGAGACACATCAGGGACACCCAGCTCTGGGCACCCTCCTGGGAATGCTCTCCCTCGGCTGCTCTCGACCACTAAAGCCAGCACATGGACCATCTTCTCAGCCTGTGCCCCAGGACATGGCGGTGCTGGGCTGCAGGCTCAGCCACAGGGATGCAAGCCAAGCACCGCAAGGAAAGTGTTAAGCTTTGTTTCAAAGACAAAGCAATCGCCCACAAAGCAGCTGCTTTGCCACCTCAGGTCTCCTCCCCACACTGAGCTCGTTTGGACCTATCTTTGGCTCTTAGGATTTGTCACGCATTTGGGCTTCTTTTGCATTTGACTTAAATTTTTCCAAGTTGCCTCTTAAGCCTGAAGTGACACACATGCTTTTCATTGACAAA
The DNA here is from genome assembly GCA_013396735.1 of Grallaria varia. NCBI lineage: Eukaryota > Metazoa > Chordata > Aves > Passeriformes > Formicariidae > Grallaria > Grallaria varia. Next base: position 961,302 of record VWZG01007175.1, read on the forward strand.
TGAGGATAATTAACTTCCCTTCCCTGTATGAAGATGTCTTATTAGGACTTCCTCGCTAAATATCAGGCTTGTTAAAATGACTTAATCTTGCCTTGATAATTACCACCTTCTTTCATTTTCCTGAGTAGCCTGTCATGTGTTTTCTAGGAAATGGGAAAAGGAAAATAAGCGTGGGATGCACTGGGGAATGCACAGCCCTTTGGAAAGCTCCCACGGATGGGATGGGACAAAGGAACAACCCAACAGGTGGTTTTGATGCCCTGAGAGATCCCCAGAGGGCACAAGGAGCCACTGGCCACAGCAGCCCCTCACAGCAGCATTTGTGGAGCTGAGAAAGGGAAAAAAGAGAGCAAGTGCAGGGCAATGAAAAACAAATACTGCTGCAGGAAGAGGAGCTGGCCCTGAGGATGCTCAGGGTGGGCTGGGCAGTACCTGGTTGCAGTGGGGGCTGCGGGAGCCGTGGGGGTGGCAGGCACAGGGCTGGCAGCCCTGCCCGCTGCCCATGTCCCAGTGCTCGGCCGCGCACTGGTCGCAGTCGTTGCCCACCACGTTGGGCAGGCAGAAGCACCTCCCTGTCTCGTCGTCACAGGGCACGTCCTGCCGTGTTCCCAGAGCGTTGCAGGTGCATCCTGAAACACAGGGGGGGTTGGCGTGTTAAAAATGGGTGTAGAGCACTAGCCTGGCTTCCCACGAGGGCAGCCACCCAAAGATGAGCTCTCCTGTCTCTCCCTTCATACTCAAGGGACCTGCACCTGCCCTGCCCTAAACACGACCCCTCAAGCGCTGCAGGAAGAATTAGAACCTGAGCGGCCTCAGCATCCCTCCAGGGACCCACAGCTCCTTTCTGCTGCATGCAGTCCCCCATGGCACCACCTCCTGCATCCCCTGCAGCTCCTTGAGCCCTGCACGCCCAGGGATGCACTCGGGATGCAGTTGAACACACCCCGAAAACTCCATTTTCCCACCAATCTTACACCTGGGACAGACCACAGCCCGAGCAAGGAGGTTTGAAAAGCCTTCAAAAAACAGGCCTTTCACTTGAAAACACCGAAGCAAAGCTGGGAAGGACTCGGGTCCCTTTCAGAGCCACTGAAGTGGGGTGGGAGCGACTCGGGAAGGGGGTGTCTCAGGGGTACTCACTGCGGCACCCCGAGGGGTTGGGGTTGGCCAGCTGGGTGAACCCTGGTTTGCAGAGGTGGCAGCGATCCCCCTGCACGTTCTCCTTGCAGACACAGCGCCCTGTCACCGGGTCACAGACAGAGCCCGGCACGGTGCCATCAGGGTCACACTCACAGGCTGGAAAGGGGCACGAAACATCACATGTGAGGGGTGACAGGGGGATGGGGAGGGTGCTGTGGGGTGCCAGGGGTTGTAACTGGGCACTCACGCAGACAGGCTTCAGGATGGGTGAGATCCTGCTGCTGGTTGCGAAAATAGTTGCTTTTGCAGCGCTCGCAGTTGTTGCCCTCGGTGTTGTGCTGGCAGTCATCACAGACACCCCCACTGACCCCTCCACTCGCCCGGTACAGCTCGGGGTCAAAGTGGCACGAGGCAGAGTGACCATTGCAGTTGCATCCTAAAAACACCCAAGGAAGAGGCTCAGGTCGAGCTGTCACTGTGCAAACCCCTCCGGCAGCGGCACTAGAGGGTGCCCGAGGCTCCTGCGTGACACGGTGACACCCGTTAGCCGCCCTGCCATCAAAGCAGCACCAGTCAGGTTGGCACCAGCCACCCTGAGCACTGGTGCTGCCCATGAGTGGCAAAGCACAGCGTGCCCAGGTGCCAGAGTCATCCCTGTTCCCACCCAGAGCCACAAAGCGTGCCAGGAGCAGGTCTGGGAGCTGGCTCCTGCTCACAGCTGGGTTGGTTTTAGGAGAGGGAAAGGCACTGGACGTACTCTGGCACTCGTGGGGGTCACTGTCCTCGGCGGGTGCCCAGGGCCGGGCGTTGTAGAGGTCGGCGCAGCGCTCGCAGTGGGAACCGGCGGTGTTGTGCTGGCACACGCAGTGACCATGGACCTGCTGCAGGGACACCGTGTCACCACTCCTGGGTGGCAGAGCATCACCTCCCGAGGCCCCTCCTGCCCCCAATTCCCTGCGCCCCATCACCCAGCACCAGGGACAGGCTATTCCTCACTCCCACCGCCCCAACACCTCCTGAGGGCAGCCCAGGTGTGAGCTGGGGACAAGGAAATCCCACAACACACAACAACCTGCCCTGGCAAATCCTCCTGGGCGTGCAGGAGCCTGCTGGAACCACCCAGCTGAGGGCTGTCCCCCCAGAGCAAGGCTTCCCACAGACACTGAGCTTTGGGGCTCCTTATAAAGCCCCTCCACTTCCATCCCGACACAAAACGTGGGGTAGAACAAGGTGCTGTCTCACAGCCCCCACCCCATCGCTGCAGGAAGAGCAGGGCACTGTTTCCCTCAGCTACAAGCAACCTCTGCCTGCAGAAATGTCTCCCACATCCCATTTCTGGTCCCGCCAGCCGAGGTTCCCCAAGGAGCATTCCCAGGCGTGTAGTGGAGCTGGTGTTTGAGGCTCCTGGCTTTGGCCGAGGCTCACCGGGGCGTGCTGGGCTGCAGAAGGGGCGCAGCGATCGGCGTGCCCGTGGCAGAAGCAGCTCCCCAGCACCCGCAGCTCCGACACGGCGTAGAAGGTGCTGGGCGAGTGGTAGCCCTGGCGAGGGATGTGGGGGAGCTCCGTGAAGTTGATGCGCAGGTTGGTGAAGGGCCCCAGCCCTGTTGGGGAGCAGGGACGGGTGAGAGGGGGCAGTGGGTGCTGCAGGGCCACTTGGCAATTCATGAGGAGGGCTTGGAGCAAGGGAAGGAGGCGCCAGCACTGAGAGCAGAAGGAAGCTGAGCCATCAGCAAGTGCCAGATTCTGCTCCTTGGCACCCCAGATGTGCTGCTCAGGGTCCTGCTCCCCTGGGATTACCCTGGCCCAGCCCTTTCCATCACCAAGGTGCCTCATGCCCCTCTCCCTTTCTCAGGTATAAAAGAGGCTGGTCACTTACTATTGACAGCCTGGCTGTAGGAGGTGGTGATGGTAGATGCCAGGTCTTGGATGCTGAATTTCACCTTAGAAGGGAAAAAAAGGTTAAATACCAGGAAACTCCAGGTGTTCTCAGCATGTGCTCTGAACCTGCCTCTGCAGAGTGCCGCTTAACACAGGGAAAAGACCTCAAAGCTGCAGAAGATTTTTGAAGGAAGACCAACACAACACCTCACCCATCACGAAACAGCAAAGCCTTCCCTGCCAAAGGAGCAGGGATCTTCCCAAGGGCTGCCCTCAGCAATGCTGGATGGCCACAGGCTCCGTCCCATACCAGGTGTAATTAACAGCTGTAAAAGCCCTCCAGACCACCTGCCCCAAAACCCTACCTTGCCCCCGTGCAGAGGGTGGCCCTGCAGCGCCTGGCACCGAGTGTCCTGCCAGCTCTCGGGGGAGCCCCTGGGCACACGGGGGAAGGCAGCGGAGCAGTCGGAGGCCAGGTACTGGTACACCTGCCAGGTCCTGCCGAAGTCGATGGAGCGCTCGATGAGCATCGCGGCGGGGAGCGGCGACTGCAGGGCAGGGAGAGAGGCACATCTGTAAGGGGCACACATCTGGGGCCTGCCCTAAGGATGCCTGTCCCTCCTCCTCCTCCTCCTCCCTCCAGGCTCGGGTCTCCACAGGCTGCTGGATTAACCCCTTTCCCTGCAGGTTGCCAACAACTTTTGGGGTGCCCCCACCTCAGCCAGCCCTGCACCAGCCACAGAGCACACAGGAGCACCAAGGAGGCTTTGGGGCAGATATTGACAACATCAGAACCCGTCACCCTGTTCTGCCATTCCCTGTGGAATGGAATTCCCAGTTCTCATGGGAATAACCATAAGAAAAAAAGGGGAAAAGGAGGTGCAGGGTCCCTGGCATGCTTCCTCTCAGGAGCCTGAAGGGAGCTGTGCACTGAGGTCCCCACAGCCACCACAGAGAGCCAGCAAGGCCCATCCAGTGCCACCCGTGACCTCCTTGGAAGCAGAGGAGCCGCGCACAAGCCCAAACACACACCCTGAAGTGCAGCACGACGTTGTCCAGCTGGAAGGTCTGGTCCAGGTCCAGCTGCAGAGAGACGTGCTTGACACCTGCGGGCACAGAGAGGCTTCAGAGGGGCAGCCTGGGGACTTCAGGACAACAAACCACTTTGCTGCCTGAGCCGACTCATTTATTTCCTTCTTTCCTTCCCACCTCCCAAACCCAACACCTTCCCCTCTTCCCCTCACGCAGGCTATTGCCAGGGGCCCAGTGGTACTCACCGTTCTGGGACTGCCACCAGCGCGCGTGTCCGGCCGAGGACAGGACATTGTCCACCCGGTGGCCATTGTAGGTGTGTGGCAGCCGAGAGTCACACCTGCAGCATTTCATGCTCCACTGGAAGAGAAAGGACAGCTGGAAGTGACAATCCTGGCTTAGCTGGAGGAAAAGACCTTGGAGATGAGGAGCCTGAGTGCAGCGGGGGCTCGACAGGGAGCAGATGGAATGAGTAAAGCTGGTTTGTAGGGACCTGAAGAGCTGCATTCAGCAAGACTAACAATACACAAGACTCAAATGCTCCCCATCACACCTCGTTAAAAACCACAACTCGTGGTTTTATGGACTAAAAGCTAAAAGCAAAATGCTTTCAATTAAAACAGATTTTTGGCAAGGCCTCAAAAATACCTTTTTTTTAAACCAATCCCTTCCCCCTCCTTGTTTTTCCACAATGCCAACATTTGATAGAAAGTTCTTTGCAGCTTTTCAGGATCAGTTTGCCTTTTCCACACAGCTGTGAGGGCTCTTTGGGTGAACAGAAAGGCCTTTCTCTCGCCTCCAAAAGCGCTGGGCGATGCTCTGCCCTCCCTGAGCTCTCCCTTGGGATCAGAGCGGGAGCAAACAGCTCAAGGGGGTGAGAAGTCAGCGGGTGGGAAGTTGAGTGGCTCAAAGTTGAGCCCTTCACTTGAGCAAGTAATACAAGGAGCAGACAGAGATGTAGCACAGGGAATGTGGGGACTGGAGAAAGTGGTCCCCCGGGAGCAAACAAATACCCAAATTTTGAGTAACCAAGCAACACTTCCTGCAGGCACCGGCATGGGGGTTACGGGTACATGTGGCTCATGGGCAGGCTCAGAAATGAGTGGGAAGCAGCAGAAAAGAGGCTGAGCAAGAGAGGAGGAGCAGGGAAGGTGTGGACACCGGCCAAGGGGAGAGGCAGGCACGGGGTGGGCGAGCAGGTTGGGCGAGGACCACCACAGAAGGGGAGGGAGACACCCAGGTGAGGCCAAGGTGGGGAAGGGCAGGTCCCAGAGGGATGGGGAATTAACAGGTGATGCCAGAGCCTGCAGCAGCATCCCATGGGGAACATGGGGAGGTCCATCCAAAGCACTGGGAGTGAAGGAAACGCCAGGGACTGCAGAGGCCACTGGGAGGGAAAGCTGCTCCTCAAGGCATGAAAGGAAGTGCTCAGCCCCTCCAGCCTCGTGAAAAACAGGTTGCCCAGAGAAGCTGTGGCTGCCCCATCCCTGAAACTGCTCAAGGCCAGTCTGCATGGGGCTTGGAACAACCTGGGCTAGTGGAAAGTGTCCCTGCCCATGGCAAGGAGATGGAACTACATAATCTTTAAGATCCCTTCCAACTCAAACCATTCTGTGAGAGTAAGCTGTCAGTGGCCTGAGCAGGAAAGCAGAGTCCCAAACACAGCACTGGGACACGCGTGTCACACTGACACATCCCAAAGCCTGAGGAGTTTGGGAAGAGGGAGCACAGCATTTGCCAGTGATGGCAGGAGCTGGTCTTGGTGGTGCAGGGCAGGAGGGCTCAGAAAGGTCATCCTGGAAGGAAAGCGAGTTCAGGGAGAGGAGGGGAGTGTGTCAGTCCCAGGCACAGCTGGCACAGGGAAGGCAACGAGACACCCTGCTGCAAGGGCTGCGATGGCATTAAGTGACACCAGAGGCACAGGCCATGTTTGGAACCCCAGTGATGGCATCAGCTTTCAGTGACTGAATAGGGACATCGGGTGACAAGTGACAAATAGCACTTCACAGCCACCTCTGTGCTAAAATCTTCCACCTGATACTTAACACAGATGAGCCAGTTCCAACCTGTGCCTACAAGGGCAGCTGGAGGTGGCAGTCAGTGGGCCACAGCAGCACCAGAATTACTGAGCTCCCCTTTAAAAATTAATTTATGGTTTTCAACTATTGCCTTACTCCTAAAACAGGCTCAGCTAAGCCAGTCTCTTATTTCTACCAAAAGGGATTTGGTTTCATAAGAACTATTTCTTTTTATCACTATTTTTTAAACTTGAGGAACATTAAAGACAAACTTCATCCAGAATTACCCTTTTGCTTGTTCTCCCACAAAACCACACAAGGAGGAGGATGGCCTTGACCAGAAAACACCACCTGGTGCCACGGCAGCTGCAAAGCCACCCAGGGATGCCGATACCCAGCAAGGTGCTTGGGATCACACCTTGGGCTGCTTTTTATTCCTAAAAAAGCCCAGACCTGACTCCTCTCTGTGCCAGACCTGGGAACCTTTCCTTGGGTGGGTGGATAGTGAGGAGAGATCCTCACTAGAAACTGATCTGTTTCCATAATATTTTTCCCAATCTTTACGTTCTCTGTCTATAAATAACCCAGAACAGGAGTTGGCTAACTACAGTATTTATAACAATATCGAAAAGTAAGAAAACAGAGAATTCAAAATATATAATCATGCAATTTCCCCTTCTCTACCAACTCCTCCCGGCTCTGCCAATGAGAATCACAAATAATTTAATCAGGTTCAGGCAGAAGAACTCATTTCAGATAATAACTACCAGCAGCAAATTGTCAGGAGCTGCAGGAATTATCCACAGAAATAATCTACTGAACAATTGCCAGTAGTGATTAAACTTCACGCCAGTTGTGACTGTGCTTAGCAAAGGGGAAAGGAAGGCTTTCTACAAGGGGAAAGGTTAATCTCGGCTAAATTATTCATTAGGAGTGATTCGTGCATAGTGATTAGATCATTCACACAGGCAGAGACAGGAGTGCTCCCCAGTAGCTGCTTTGCAGCTCCCGCCCCATTTGAAATGCAGTGCTAAGTGAAAACGGAGCCCAAACTGTGTGAGACAGATCCTCCCTGGGCAGCCTGGGTGCAAAAATCTATTTTTTTCCCTTTTTCTCAGCTTTTTAAGTAAGACTGAAATTAACGCGGGCAGCAAAATTCATTTCACGTCCTCGGAGCGAATTGTGAAAGCCCTTTATTGCCCAACAGGAGGGTTTGCTCTTCCCGGCTGTGAGTGACTTTGTGTCACAAAGTTCCTGGGACAGAGGGAATTACCAAAACTGACAGTCCAGAGCTGTGCTGAGGGTGGATTTTCCTTTCTGCAGCTCTCGCCTTTTTTCACCAGGCTCAGTCGATCCCTCGGAGCCGGGCCAGGAAGGGACCAGGGCTCTGGGACTACGTGACAAGTGACAAGTGGCAGTGGAGAGCTCAGGGTCTAAAGTGGGTCACCAACCCCTGGGGCATCCCTGGCACTCCAGCACGTCCTGCCCTCCCTGCCGGGCACTGGGCAGAGGAGACCAGCTCTGGGTGGGATGGGGTGGGATGGGGTGGGAGGGGGACTGGAAAGGACACTGGGAAGGTAAAAGATGTTGTACGCCTGCAAGGAATGCATTAATAAGCCCTCTGTGCCTCCAAGCTACTCTTAAGTCACCCAGAATATGGGTTGGGGAGGTTCTGAGATTAAGGGAAATTCATTCCAGACTTTTGAATAATAATTCACAACCCGGTCGTTTCAGAGGCAAAGCCAGCGTGCTGAGAATAAACAGACCTGTGTCTTACAAAGAAACGGAGATGGGAAAAGCCCACGCAGAACAACCCCCAGCTATGGTAAAAATGCCCCTGGGTGACACCCTGCACACCCCTCTGCAGGTTTTTGCTGCTCTCCTCCTGCTCTGCCCTGAGCAGCCTTCCCCGCTGATGCAGGGGCAGCAAACCTCAAATGATTTTAAACTCATGGGCTCTGACCAAAGCAATTTAAGGAGCTCTCGCTGCCATTTTAATATGAGTCGAGAGCCCTTGAAATAAAACCTCCTGGCACCGGAGCACAACCCAAAATAAACTGAGCTTATTCACCAGCAAAAATGGGAAGCTGCTGCTCTCCAGTCATGAAAGAGAGACCTTTCACAGCTGCGGGGACCTCGGGGGTCCCACATTTAACCCAGCTGCATGTCACGGAGAGCACTGTGTCAGTGCTCCTGGCACGCAGCTGCCCAAAAGGGAGCCCTGTGTGCTCTTGCACAATTAATATTCTATAGGGACAGTAATTCCTGGTTCAAGTTTATTTTGGGACAGTCTGGAAAGCAGTGGGAATTTATCCATATACAGAGAGATTAAAGGTTAGTAAAAACTAGGGTGAGCAGCAACAAGAAGTTGCCTGGGGAACAAAGGCACCTGCAAAGCCAAGTTATGTAATTCTCTATTTCAACCCATTTTCATGTCCTGTTAGCTGCAGGACATGGCCATGCCAGGCTCATGGAGCAGGGCTCGTGCCTGTAGTTGCCCATGGTTAGGTCATCATGGTTAAACTTCCCAGTGAGCAACTGGTATTTGGTAAACTGGACTGGGCTTCCATTTTAAAACACAGATTTATCACAGAAGGGCCCCAAGACAAGCATCAAGTTCAGCTCCTGGTCCTACATGGGACAGATCCAAAATCCCACAATGTACCTGCAATTCTGTTAACCATAACATTAATGTCACATCTTTGCCTATAACATTAATGTCACGTCCTTGCTTGGCCCATTGGAAATGGCACTGAAAACAAGCTCTAAGGTTAAGCTCAAAACACAAAATAGAGGGCTCTGACCCCCAGCTTGGTTTTACCAGTCACCCCAAATTAAGAGGCAACAGCAGAGACGGGGGAAAAGACACAAACTGGACCAACATCCCCGGTATGGGGTTTAAGGAAATGAAGTTAATTTCTGTTGCTTAAAAGCAAGCACGTGGGAGCCTGTTATCCTCACCCTGTCTGTTCTCACATCATCAAAACTTGCTCTAAAATCTGCGAGGATGACAAGTCTGCAAAGCCCAGCTTAGCCCACACCCTGCAGGTCCTGCTGGGGTCCTGCTGCCTCTGCAATCCACTGCAAGGCAATGACGTGATGTCTCCCGGCATATGTGTCAGTTTGCAGTCATGTGGCTAAAAAAAAGTATACAAAGAAGGGAGGAGGAAAATATAATGGAAAATAGGCTTTTTCTGCACATCCACTGCAGGTAGGGACACATCCCTGCAGCAAAGAGCAGGGTGTGTCTGAATGCCTGAATGAGATAAGCACTTAGCAGCAACACGTGGTTGCTGTATCACCTTCAACAGGTTGGGGATAGAAATTATCAGTGCAGACCACTGACTCGATGAGCAGAAACCCCAAACTGGATACCTTGCTTCGCCCACGTCCTGTCGCAGTTGTTTCATCATTTGGAGGCTGCGTTTTCCTGCGTAAAAAGCTTGACTGATGCTGTGGGTCTGGAGGGTCAGGGAGCTGGGAGGCACAGCTTTCCAGCCTTGCTTCTGCCCTGTTCCAACAAGCCAAGGGCCTGCTGGAGCGCCCGGGAAGCTTTGGCTGGGCACTCACCTCCCTGACTGACTCATGCAGGTGGGCAAAGCAGATGTCACCATCAGGCAGCAGCAGCGCAGTGGGCACAAGCGTTAGTCTGGCACTTTCTCTCTGTCACAGACATTGGCCTGTATTTTTGGAAGCAGCCAAAGAGGAGTCGGTGCCGAGGCACCAGAGATGCTGCAGACCAGCCCTGCCAGGCAGCTGCGACCATCCATCAGCAGAGGAACCCCCTTTGCTGTGCCAGGAGCTGCAACAGGCTCACATTTCCCTCCCCCTGACTCATGTTGGGATCAGCCTTCTCTGGTACCTCTCAATTCCCCCCTGGATGACTCCCATGTCACCAGGACACAAGGAGTCATGAGTGACCTCCCACCCTTCATACCCACCAAGTGCCCATGAAGAGCAGGTGAGAGAAGGCTGAAAATCTTGGTCCTTGTGCCAACAGCATTAACAGCCCAAGTCTCCCAGGGCTGGGGTGTGAGGACCCACGGAGTTGTCACACACACCTGCTCCACTGCAGGATGCAGCAACACGAGCACAGAGACACACAGCTCTGCTCCTCTCCCGCCTGTTCTTTGGGAAAACATTTCACAGGGATGTGTAGGATGTTTGGGGTGCTCTTCTAAATTAATACAACAACCAGAAAAATCTGTAGCTACTTTCTAATTATGACTGTGTCTAAGCAAAAGCGTTGCACAAGCGTGCAGGGAAGAAACACTCTCCCTGCAGAGAAGTGCTGATCTTTGCACAGGACAGGTCCCACTGCTTCCAGCAGCAGAGCAAGGAGTCACAGGCATGCACAGCACTTGGAAGGGCCAGGCCAGGCAGGGGGATTTGGGATTCGCTGGTCCATGTGAAAGCCACACCGTGCCTTCCCTAGGCTGGAGCCAGCCAGTGTGAGCTACTCTGTGCTCCTATCACAGTGCTATGCATGCATTTATATTTGCATGTATATAATATATATGTACATGCATATATTCAAAGAAAGAGATGTGTTAACTGAGCCTTGATTCACACCTCAGTCCATCAGAGCCTTTCCACAGAATCTTTCCGTCAGTCTTTCCCATCGAGTCTTTCCTCGACTCCTCTCTGGCTCCAAATTCAGGCTGGCTGATTTTCCTCTTTTATTTCCAGTTTCCCTCCCGCTTTTCCTTCCCTCGCTGACTCCACCAGCCATTTCCCAAGCGCTGAGTGATTGCCAAGCCAGGCCATTGGCCTGCCTGGTTTCCACCCCCATCACTTCTCTAATCACCCCTGTGCGCCCAGTGCTATAAATGGCAATGCTGAGTGTCCCTCCTGGATTTCACCAGACGGAGCCTCCAGCCAGGGAATGGAGCAATCAGTGGTGCAAAGTATAAAGGTTAGAGGGATCTGGAGATGGAGCAGACAATGGAACAGAGGCTGAAGTTGATAAGTGACCTACCAGAGTTGCAAAAGAGGACCCTGGGGCCAGGGGGGACCAGACGGGCAGCACTGACCAGCTGGCACTGGGGAGAACAACCCCTCATCCCATGCCCTCTGCTGGGGATTGCAAAACCACCTCCAAATCTGTGCCCATTTGGCAAAAAAACAAGGGCAAGACTTGCAACCAAAAAAGTCACAAGAGTCTATAAATTAAAAGTGATTGCCTTTTACGGGATGGAAACGGGGAAATTGAGTTCAGGGGATGAAGTTTTGCTTAAATTAGGGAAGTAGGGGAAAGGAAGGAAAAATTAGGAAATGCTGAATCCGTGGGGATTTCTCCCACCAAGTTAAGAGCTGGCATAATCAAAACTCCACTGGCCATTACAGCTGCAGAACAGAAATCAAGGAATCTGCTAGAATAACTCTGCATATTTCAGTGTTATAAAGGAAAGGATCACATGCATATAAGGAAGCTAAGACCCCATTCCCAAAGAACTGGAGAATCCAACTCAACATATCAATGTTAATTGTTCCATGTCCCTTTTAACCCTGGTTCTTGTAAGGCAAGGGACAAGGGACATGAAAACTGAATAGTTAAGGGATTTGTAGACTAGAAGAGGCTGCAGCCATCTTGCTCCCCCACAGTAGCACCCTGAGCCCTCGCTCACTAATTCTGCACCCAACAGTTCATTTCTGACATCAGACAGCAGAGAGACACTGTCTGCCCTTCAAGGACTACACGTGATGCAGATGATCACAACTGATGCCCTCCTGAATGACCTCTCAAAGTCAGGCAATGGGAATAAGCAGCCCACTCCAGCTGGTGTTGGGATCACCAGCTGAATTGAGGGTTTTCCAACACTTGCTCCCCATACAATACTCTCCTACAAACCCTGCCAGTACAAGCCTCCCAAGTCCCCTCTTCAAGTTAAAGTCACTGCCAAAAGTCACTGTTAAGCGGAGATTTCGGAGGCACATTTGTGTACAGTTTTCCTCATCTATAAACCGGAATTGGGAAGCAAAAAATAATTAAGTCAGAGCAGAAATAACTGATTCCTTTTCCCTGTCCCCGGGCCACAGCAGCCATGGGAAGCAGCAGGGGTTTGCATGGGAAGGGAACAAACAGCCCTGTTCCCTGGGAGCAGCAAAACAGCTCCAAAAAAAGAGTGAGTGGGAGCCTGAATGGAGGAAATGCCTGACTGTGACTGTCAGCCTGGACAAGGACCCGAGAGAGGAGAGGTGCTGCAGCCAGCCCAGCGTCCAGGAGGGTTTGATGCTCACACCCATCTGGGCCTGGGAGCTGCCTCTTCCCTGAGCTCTGCAGACCAGAGAACACCACTGGCTCCACCACAAATCCACTTACTGCCACATCTTGGCCTTCACTTTGAAGGGCAATTAAAAGCAGAGGAAGGCTGACTCACTGGAGCTGGATTTCACTGCAGCCAACAGCCTCACTGGAGGGCTGCCATTTGCTTTCCCCTGGAGCATCTCTTCCAAGCCCCTTTCTGCCTGTCCTGCACTGAACTCCCTCCCTTTGGAGCTCCTCCCACAGCAGTTATGGAGTTAACAGCGGACAGAGAAAGGCTTCAGGAAGTGCTCACACCAGGGACATCACCCCTGCAGTTTCCAGCTCTGTGCTCAGGCAGATTTCTCCTTAAACTCCTCCTCTGACGTGGTGGCAGCTCTGGGGAATCTGCAGCTGCCTGAAGCCTTATCCCCCCAGCACGACTCCTGCCCCCACACAGCCAGTGGGATTGAAAACAGTTGTGCAGTTCAGCAGCTTTTCCAAGTCTTTGTGAAAGACCTGAAACCTTCTCATTTTTGACAAGCGAAATATGAGTCTAGTTTATAACTAAAATGTCCAGTCATAGGAAAGTTTTGGATATTTTGGACGCAAAGCCTTCTTGGTTTGCCTTCAGTGCTTTGTGACAAAGCTTTGGTGTCCTTTCCCTGCCACTGCCCTTGTGCTCAGCTCCCCTTTTCATCCATGGGGGTGGTAGGGAAGGGCTTGAGGGGATGCTGCAGACCCAGCATAGCTGGAAGGGGGACAAATCATAACATCCCAGAATGGTTTGGCTTGGAAGGGACCTCAAAGCTCATCTCATTGCACCCCATGCCATAGACAAGGATGACTTCCACTAGCCCGGGTTGCTCCAAGCCCCGTCCAACCTGGTCTGAGACAGGTTAAACACATCCCTGCAGAAGGGTAGGAAGGATAGGAAGGGTAGAGGCGTTTGCATCCCTCCAGGAGGTTTAGGGGTGTGCAAGGAGGAGGCGAGGGGGTGCAGGTACCTCTCCATGGGGTGTGCAGTAGGTCTCAGGCTTGGTGAGGCCGCAGGTGGAGGAGGCTCTCAGGTGGTGGGCTCGTCCCAGCAGCAGGTCCCCAGGCTGGGGGTAGCAGGCTCCGCGGGAACAGGCTGGCTGTGCACCCAGCAGCCGTGGGGCAGCTGGAACAGCAGGAAAAGGGGATTGGGAGTTGTGTCAGGGGGGCACACAGACATCAACCAATATCAGCAGACAGCCTGCTGTTTTCTACCACAGACCAGCTGTGAGGTCATGCTTGGGACAAACCCGCCCGATGCATATGCCAGTGAGATGAAAAGTGGTTTGGCCCTGAATTACCTTTATTTGTAATATGAAAAAGGCACTTTTAATGTGTTTTGTACTAGCAGTCATTTCTCACACTCTTCTTTGCCCTGCCCCTGGGGTCTGGGCTGCTCAGAGCCCTGCCCATCCCACTGACCAGCCCTGGTTGGTGTCCCCTGCTCATACAACCAGTCCTGCAGCTCAGGACAGAGAGCAGCAGCCTTTTGCCAAACACCAGCACCGTTATCAAGCCCCAACCTCCCCGCTGCTGCCACAACACTGCTACTGATACAACGCTTACATTAGCAGTGTTTCTATTTAGTCAACTTGCCCCGTGTCCTTTCAGTAACACTGCATGGTGAGCCTTACCCAGCAGGACAAATAATGCCCGTGGCCAAAGCTGGCAGCGAGACTCCATTTGGCTGCGGACACACCTGGGGAAGAATTCACAGTGTGAGTGAAAATGAGCAGAAAATGCCAGTCAAAACTCAGTCAGTTCATATCCTCCACCTTCCTTCTCAGGTTACAGGGAGATCATTTTAATTGATCCACTCAGAACATTTGTGAAAAATCAAGAATCACGAAGAGGAAAATCAGATGCTCAGATTGTTTATAATGTAAAAAGAAACACAGTTTCTCATCCAGCTCACAAAGTGCACACAGGATTCTCCCAAAGTCTGTAAGAGGCTCCCCTCTTCCCCAAACAATATCTTTGGATCTTCATGTTATTGCTGAGGTGAACCACAGCTACCAGCAGAGCTGGGATTCCTGACTGCCCAGCTCCCCAGGGACATGGAGAAGCCCCAGCCCCCGGCACCACGTCCCGAAATCAAGAGGGAGAGGTGCCGATGCCAGGTTGGAATGCCTGGCTAGAAGGGATGCTCCAAGTGTGCACACACACATCCCCACACACACACATCCCCGGCCACCCCTTCCCAGGCACACTGCACTTTGTGTTCCTCAGCCCCACCCTTTGCCTGCGTTTCCAGAATCAATTCCACATCAAAACTCGACACACAATGGCCCAAAGTCTCATTCTAGGAAAAGAAGAAGCTCATAAAAATCGCCGTAGAGTGAGTATCTCCTGCAGGTAAGCCCCGTGGGAGAGACCAGGGAAGGAAGAGCTGCCAGCCCACCCACAACAGCCAGAAACCTCACCTGCCCTCTTCCCTGTCCCCACGGTGTCCCCGCGGTGTCCCCGCAGTGTCCCCGGCTCACAGCGAGGGTTTCCTCCCCTGCTCCTCCTGTGCACCCACAGGAGCCCTCTGAGCACCGGCTGCCTCCTCCCTGCCTTTTAACAGGCAGTGCCTCACCTGGGAGAGAAGGCGCCTGTGGGTGCAGTAATGATAAAGGCAGTGATTCAGGGATCCCCAGACACACACGCCCTGTGAGCGCATAACTCACGGCAGCTCCGAGACGGGGCATATAAATCACCCAGGACCAGGGGGAGGGCAGCGTGGACCGGCTGCTCGGCGGGTCACTGGCAAGTGGAAGCCCGTCTGGAGTCAACCTCAACCCACCTGGGGCTGACGTGGACCAAACCAGCCCAAAAGCAGCTCCCTGCAAGCTGCTGCTGGGCTCGGCATGGGTGACGCACCCCAATGGTCACCCACCCTCCGGGGCAGGCCCTGCACATTGGGTGACACACCCCAATGGTCACCCACCCTCTGGGGCAGGCTCTGCACATTGGGGGATGCACCCCAATGGTCACCCACCCTCCGGGGCAGGCTCTGCACATTGGGGGATGCACCCCAATGGTCACCCACCCTCCGGGGCAGGCTCTGGACATTGTATTTGGTGTGGAGAGGACAGGGCAGTGCCACTATCAGCACCTCAACATGATCATTTAAAGCCTAATTCAGGACGTCCATGTGAGTTACGATCACAGTGTGTGCTCACGGAGCAGATTTTCAGCCTGAAGGCGACCTGGAGTGCAGGGATTGGGCGATTCCCCCCTCCTGCACTGGAATTTATCAAGACACAAAATTCCCCCCAGTGAGCTCGAGCTTTATCTACTAAACACAATCCTGTGAACTCACGGGCTGTGAAGAGTCTGAGAGTCCCATTTTTTTAGCAAACATGGCTCTTGTTTGATGAGGAGCTGATGGGGAGCCCTGTTCCTCTGCTCCCGACCTAATTCACAGCTCTCCTGCACTCGCCACCTTTCAGGGGTCACTGATGCTTTGCATGAGCAATAATGGAAACAGTTTCATAACTTTTTCTTTTTTTACTGTGGCAGCAAAGTAACCAAGTTGTAATAATGTGTTTCTATTAGAGTGTTCAGTGAGTGCAGCTCAGCAGCTTGCACACCCAGACACCCCCATCCATTGCTCCCCGGCACTGCTCACACACTGCTGTTGTTCACCCTCAAAAACACTTGCACGGTGTCTTTTCTACTTTCTTCACTGAAATGACCCCAAAATCACGCCCTCTCCCAGACTGGTCAGGGGCTCAGCAGACCACATCAGACCGTCCAGAGCCCTCCTGCTGTCCCTGTGCTGTTTGGGTCACCTACCTCCCCATCCCCACGCTGAGCGACACAGCCACGTGCAAGCTGAGGACCAACAGCTCAGAGAAAGGGGTTGCACAGAGCTGGGGGGGGGAAAAAATAAAATAAAATAAAAATATTGTCCCTCAGGCTACAGCATGTGAAAGCCGGGCTCGTTTCCCCCTGGCTGAGGTGTGCCACAGCCTGGGTGTGCCTGCCCCTCCCCAGCTCCTGCCCAGCAATGCTGTAACACCACATTCCTCCTCCCTCAGCCTCCTCCCAGGTAAAGGAAGCGAGAAGGAACACTGGAATGTTTTAAAGAGGAATGGAGAGATGAGACCCACACGGGTCCTGCACGCCGGGTGCGAGCAGCCCTTGGGAAGCCAAAGCCCTAAGTGGAGCATCGTGTGGTAAAGTGGTACCAGCGAGCCCAGACTCCGTGAGAAATCCCATCAAACTTCCTCCTCCAGCGGAGTGACCATCAGAGGAAGGCAAAGGAGGGGAAGGTCTCACCAACCTGGGTTTCCACCAGGCTGCTGGGGATGCTGGATGTGGCAGTCCTTGGCCAAACATCCACTGCCTGCTTTAAAGCCATCCCTTAAGCACTGGTGGTCAACCAGGAGGCCGAAGTCTTGGAAAGACTGTAGATACCATCTGTTGATCCCACCAGAGCCAGCAAAGTCCAGCATTAAATGCTCTGAAAAGGTGATGCTCCATCCCAAACCAGTGTAAAGCTCAGGACATTGCAGTTCTGTCACATCAGCGAGGGTAGGACTGGAAAACTTGACTTAACTATCCAAAATTCCTCGAGCTGTCCTTTCCCCCAGACTTGCCATAGCAAAGCGAACCATCCCCTGGAATTTCAGGCACTGCAAGTTCAAACAAGAACAAAAGCAATCGCAGATTAACCCCTGCAGATCAATAAAAGCTGGAAAGGAAATGATCAGCTGTGAACAGGTTGGTGCTCAGGGGTAGCCTGGCTTGGGCAGGGGGTCCCCGACAGCTCCGTGCCCCTACAGGGAGGCTGAGGCTGGAATGCTGCTCCAGGCTGTTCTCGGGCCGTGTTACCATGCACAGTGTTGCCCTGAGTACCAGGGAGGGAATCCGTGTTACAGACCAAGACACATATAGACAGTGAAGCTGTGGTAAAAACGCACCACAAATAATAAAATGTAAGCATTGGAACAGTCTGTGATCGCTGAGAAGGACAGAGAGATGCTCAGAGCACTCCCAGTGCTTCTTCAGTCCAGCCTGTGCCAGCCTGTGCCGAGCTGTGTCAGAGCCCACAGACCTGGGAGGGCTGGGCAAGACATTCCCTGAAAAACAAATATTATCAGCTCCTGCAGGAAATCATGCTCTGAGTCACGGGGCATACCCTGCCCAGGCATTAGGGGACATGGACCTTCTCCAGGACCAGATCACCGGGAATTCCTGCTCCCCACGGAGGCAGGTTCTCGATCCCATCCCAACTCCTCGGAGGCAGAAAAACTCCACCTCAGGTGATCCTGTACCCGTGCAAGGGACATCCAGACCTTAGTGCCAGCACTGGGCTGACAGGGACACGCTTTAGGGGACACTGGCCCTGCCACGCTGGCAGCAACCAAGGTTTTAAATTTCAGGTGGAAAGAAGTCACAACGTAGGGAACAGAAATGCACCACAGCCAGCAATTTAAAAGCCAATCTCCCCCTAAAACCGTGTGAGGGTGCAGAACAGCCCTGCCACGTGGGGACATGAGTGTCACCCAGTGTCACAAGGTCACACTCCGCAATAACACCAGACTGATGTTTGCCCAGCCTCTGCTTTTAGAATCAGGGTCTTTCAGTGGAGAGGCAGCCCAAGCCCTGCAGCCTGAGCAGGCAGAGTCCCCACACTCTCCAAGCTCTGGCACCAGGGATGGAGCAGGAGGAGCTGGGGGGGAGGAAGGCACCACGGGCTCACCATCCTCTGCAGCTCCCCGGACACTTCACCCAGGGTGAACTCAGCACCAAACACTCAGCCGAGGTGGAAAAGGATGTGACTCCTGCATGAGTGGCTTTGTTTTCCTTCCTCCCATCTGACATTACTTTCTGTTCAGACTAAAGGCACGTGACTGCTTCACTCCCTTGGGAGCTTTTCCAAGGACACCCTCTGAGATCAGCAGCTTTTGATTCAGCTCGGTGATACCAGTTAGTCAGCACTGACCAGTCTGCAATGATCGTGTTTGATTAGTTTTTAACTTCTCTCTCTCTCTCTGGAGTTCAGAGGAACACAAAGGAAAACTGGAAATCAGGGGCAGAGCACTGCACAAAGAACACTTAATCCCTTGAAATGCAAAACCTCCGTTAGGGAAAAAGGATGCTAGTTGAGGATGGATTTATAGTTCAAGCATACAAGAATTGAACAATACTTAACGCTGCTCTTACGTTTTTCATTAAAGGATTAACGAATGCCTGAAACACAATTCCTGAAAGCACTTTCAAATGGAAAAAATCAGGCAGAAGGATGATTTGCCTAGTGATGCTGAGCAGAATCTTGGCATAGGGGAGGGCAGAATCCGAAGTCCCAGTCCCTGACTTCCCAGAGCTGGGAGAAAAACTCCCTGGCTGGTGCATCATTAGGCCAGGTACAACCTGTCTGTGTCCTGTCAGGTGCCTGCAAACCTTCATGGGAAAAGCCTGGAATGGGGTACAGGAGCTGGAAGCACTGAAGCTGCACGGGAAGAGGGAAACTTGGAAAGGCTTTTCCAGGAGTAAGAAATGCAGTTCCATGTTGTAATCATTTGACAGCTCTCTCAGTTGCAAGACTACTGATATCAGTAATAAAACAGGTTTTCCTTCACCTAGTATTTTTATTTCCCACCTTGATTAAGACCTGACCAGCAAACAACCTCCTTATTCCAGCACAGATGATTTAGAACACCAGCTTCACTAATTATCATGATTTCTTTTAAAGGCATTTCAGGAATTTCTAATGAAATCCCAATTCATGTTCAGAAATCCCTACACCTGCTCTGAAAGCAAATAAGACTTTGAACTGAATTGCAACTGACCTACTTTAGATTTAGATGGCCTTGGGAGCTGGTTCAAAAGAGCAACAACCCTTCAACCCATTCGTCTGCAGCCCTGAGCATGGGCTGTGTCCTGCCATGGAATGGGAATCAGAATGTCCTGAGATGGAAGGGACCCACAGAGATCATTCAGTCCAACCCCTGGCCCTGCACAGACACCCCAAAATCCCACCCTGTCCCTCAGAGTGTTGTCCAAACCCTCCTGGAGCTTTGGCAGGAGCCTGGGCAGTGCCCACCACCCTCTGGGGGAAAAACCTTTCCCTGAGATCCCACCTGACCCTCCCTGACACAGCTCCAGCCATTCCCTGGGTCCTGTCCGTGCTCACCCAGAGCAGAGATCAGACCTGCCCCTTGTGAAGAAGCTGCAGCCCCTGATGAGGGGTGACCTCAGTGTCCTCTCCAGGCTGAACCCAGAGAAAGTCATTATCACCCCCATGAAGATCCTCACACCAACCACATCACAAACTTCAACATTCTATTGCAATTAATCATTTTCCACCGTCCCTGTGCAAATGTGGGAGCAAATTGACTGTAAATGCACAAGTGTGAAAACTGAGAGGGACGCTGACTCAGAATCCCAGGGTCCCAGAAGGGGTCAGCTCTCCCTGGCACAGCACGTGCCATGCACTGCCTGCAACCAGCCAGGTGCTGGAGGGCAGCAGATCCGGGCACAGCAGGCATCCTAAACCCCAGGAAACCTTCAGGAGCCGTGCACCAGCTGTCCATCGAAGCTCGCACAAAAGCTCAGGATTTGCCCTCACACTGGATTTCCTTTTTCCCCCACCCGCTCCTTTCCCCATCCACTGGAGTTCCACGTGCCCTGCTGGGTCAGCACAGGGTCCCACACGGAGCTGGAGGGTCTGTGGCTCCCAGCCCTGTCCCCAGGCACACAGTGACATGGGACAGAGCTGGCAGGGCCGCTGGGCTGGGCTGCCTGCCTGCTTTCCACCAGGAGCCTGACAGAATTACCCGTGCAGGGGAACATCGTTATTTTTGTCATGTCCCTGTGTCCTAAACGGAAAATAATCCCTTAGGAAAGCGTCCAGCTCCCCTGTGGAGGATTTTGGAGCAAACAATGGAACGAAGGGGTCTCTGCATCCCTGCTGACAGCCAGCAAGTCCCTCAGCATGGCGACCCTGCCTCCACCTGCAACACCAACGTCAGGAAGTTTAAACTGATGGGTTATTTGGGAGCCCCCCTTAAGCCGTGGATCCTCCCTGATGTTGCACGCGTGACTGAAAAGAAGGACACGCTATTTTCTGCTCCTGTTTGCCAGCTTGTTCCTCCCCACAACTGCTGCAACTCAACAGGGGCCTCGCTGTGCATGGGTTTTGACCTGCCCAGGTAAAACACCGTGTTTTGTCCCATTTTTGTTGCCCTCCCTGGCTGGTGCGTCAGCCCCACATGCCAGACCACCCTGCAGAGCTTGGGCTCGTCACGGCCAAAGTCCAGCAGTGCCTGACCCTTGCCCACACCCAGACATGTGGAAGATGAAGCAACAGACCTTTCCAACCTCGGTCGAGACCCCTGAGATGATGCTATGCCACACTTTAGGAGATGTCACCCAGAGGCAAAGGTCAGCCCGGTACTTTGCCTCAAGTTCCCCTCCATGACTCTGCAAAACCCAGAGCCATGGCCTGGGCTGGTGGGAAGGGACTTCCAGTGGCCATTGAGGCCAAGGTGTCACTTGGTGTGGACTAAGTCAGGGTGGGCTCCCAGGCTCACAATTCTTGCACAAAACCATTGTGCTAATTATGTCTGAATGTCTTCCTCCAAGGTGAGTAATATTAAGCGAAGAAAACTAAAATTTGGATCCAGAATGTGGGTTGAGACAAGAGAACATGGTCACGCTGGCTATGGGACCACCTTGGTGCAAACCCACGTAGCACTATTAGGCACCAAGCACCGAAATCACTGTGGCTGCTCCTCTGTGACCTCTCCAGGGCAGCTCTCACTCCTCCAGTCACCACAACAGAGCAGGTCACCACACCTCCCCAGGTGACCACAGCCAAGCCACATGGCCATCTCCCACATTTGTGCCTGAGCGTATCAACCATCCTGCAGATTTCTTGGCGCTTCATATGGGGATGTTCTGGCAGCAGGGGCTGGTGCCTTTTCCTTCCCAGCACCTCCCAGCCCCTTTCAAGGCAGATCTCCTCCCCACCCCAAGCTCCCAGCACGCCCCCACGGCGTGCTCAGCACCTGCTGTGGCCACAGTGCCAGCACAGAGCTGTGTGACAGCCAAGGGTCACGGCTGAAACAGGAGCTGAGCCACCTGAAACCTCTCTGAGGAGAGCATTCCCAGCTCCTCTCCTCCTGCATGTCCACCCGGAGCCAGGGCACGGCTCCCAGTGCTCCCATTCCCCAAGAGCATCACCAAGGTTATCCCCGTGCACAACGAGCCGCGCCAGGGGAGTTCAGTTTGGGCTGCTGGAGGCAGAGGCGCCCCAGTGCTGCAGCACAGCATCCCCTGCACCCTGCAGCACAGCATCCCCTGCAGCACAGCATTCCCTGCAGCACAGCATCCCCTGCGCCCTGCAGCACAGCATCCCCTGCAGCACTGCATCCCCTGCACCCTCCAGAGCTGCTCCAAAGCAGCTTCCCCAGGCTGGTGGCTGCGGGTGAGCTCGGAGGTGCAGAGCCAGTGAGCAGAGCTGGGCTGGGGAGCATCATCTCCCTGAGCCCCTCGGGGCCCTCACACGTCTCAGGCTCCCCTGTCCAGCAATATTTAGGTTAAGCCCCCAGGCACTTATATTGCTTTGGAAATTCAGGCAGAGCCCTTGCTCCGGATGACGTTCAAGTCAGGCCGTTCTCCCAGCCCTAAAGCCTGGTTTAATCGAAGTTGAGATTAAATCTGACAACCTCCTTGTGCAGGCTCTCCTAAATGAGCTTCGGAACAGCTAAAATTAGTCCAATTTAGTGTTACTCATTAATCTTTTTATCCACGCTAAATCCAATTTCAATGTCCACACAACGAGCTTGCAACAGACTTTGTTGCAGAAATTTAAAACAAAATTTAATTAAATATTGTTTAATTAGATCAACACAATCTGAGAGCTGCTGTAAGAGGTGTTTGCCACAGATGATTATCAGCTGCTTGCTTAATGCTCAGAATTATTCTGAGCTCTTGTGCTCTCCTGACAACTCCAGCTCTCAGTATTTTGGGATTGGATGGACATCACCATCGGTATTTAATGAATAAAAATACCCTTCCTAGTCCTCAGGTTGGAAAAGAGACCTTCAAATACAAAGTTCAGGAGGTAAATAAAACCCTGCCTGAAAAAAGAAAAAAAAAGAAAAGAAAAGAAAAGAAAAAAGAAAAACCACCAAAAAGCAAACAGCAAACACTTTTTTAGGTGAAATGTCATGATTCCAACACTTCACAGTGACCTTTGTTTTGGGGACTGGGGCAGCACAGACGCTGCTCCTCGGGTTGAGCAGGGCCGGGGCAGCACCCAGGGCTGGGAGGAGAGAGCACATCTCACCCCCCAAAAAAGCCAGCGGGAGGACCAGTAACCTTGAACTTTCTCTGTCTAGTTGCTGTCTCCTCCAGCTATCTTTTCTGCAATGGTCATTTTTCTAGGCATTGCAGAAGAAAAAAAAAACCCCTCAGCCTGAATGCAAGAATCAGCTGCAACCTTGGCTGCCAAGTTGGCAGAGAAGATAAGGACCTTTTATTTATAGAAAAAAACAAAACCCAAAAACCAGACGCTGAGGAGGGAAAGACAAGTCTTTAGCAACTTTTACAGCCAGTCTTGCAACGCAATTTCCAAAGCACATTCAAAACTTGCAAAAAAAAAAAACCCAAGTTTCCCCAGCAGCATTTCCTCAGCGCCCTGGTGAGGTGGAAAGGCTCCAGGCTCCTCGGACGTGCGGGATGTGAGGAGCCAGGGGTGACTCAGTCCTCTGCACATACCCATGGCACGGCTCAGCAAGGAAGGGGAAGAACAAAAACCACAAATCCAAGGACCGTGTCCCTTTTCGAGGAGGGTCAGCCGTGCCAACACTCCCATGGGCAGGGAATCCAGTGTTGTGTGGGGCATCAGCACCTGGGGAAGAGCGGAGGGAAGGCGGCTGGATCCTCACCTGGAGGATCCCAAACTAGCTTGGAATTGTGACCCCAGCACAGGCAAGACTTTAGGCTGGGTTTAATTGCAGAATCAGAGAACAGTTTGGGCTAGAAAGGACCTTAAAGATCATAAGAACCAGTTCAGTGGGTTTAGGGCAGAACTTGGGTGGTATCACCTTGTAGGGCAGTTTTTCAGCAAGGAAGGTGTTAAACCCTCCAACAAAAGGGATCTGACTGACACACACTCCAGCAGCTCCCATGTCTCTCAGGGCTCTGTTCTGCCCCTTTCTCACACTCAAGAGACAATCCAGTGCTTGGCCTCCACTGAGACACCAGGGATGCTGCAGGAGCAGGGAGGGGACACACAGACACCAGGGATGCTGCAGGAGCAGGGAGGGGACACACGGACACCAGGGATGCTGCAGGAGCAGGGAGGGGACACACGGACACCAGGGATGCTGCAGGAGCAGGGAGGGGACACACGGACACCAGGGATGCTGCAGGAGCAGGGAGGGGACACACGGACACCAGGGATGCTGCAGGAGCAGGGAGGGGACACACGGACACCAGGGATGCTGCAGGAGCAGGAAGGGGAAATGGGGCACCAGCCACTCACATCACAAGTTATTCACGTCACAGAGAGGTTTCCCCTGCGTGGGCTGAGATAACACCCAGCTCAGTTCTCAACCCCACGTTCCCTGTGCCACGGGCCCTCTTTTCCATGCACTGGGGGCAGGGAGGAGGGGAATTTCCCTTCTTCCCTGCCTGGTTTGGGGACAAGCCCCCTTTGGCTCCAGCTTGCTTTGGGGGGTGCCTGCTCACCCTTTGTGCTGCACCACACCAGGGGTTACAAACACCCCTGGGTGCCCCCTCCAAGAGATCCAGCCTCCTTTAGAGCATCCTTTGAAGGCTCCCTCTGAGCTTTACTTCTTTCCACATACACCAACTTCTCCCTAAAATTGCTGCTCTCACATCAACTCGCACACATTTTAATTTCTCTGTACTGCCCTGGCAGAGCAATTCCCATCGTCTCAGCCAGAAATCTGTCCACCATCCATCACCTGCTCTGTGAAATCAGAACCTGTAAATCCCAACAACTTCTTGTGGCTTTAGCAACTGCCTGAGGTCAGCAGCTGCTGAGATGCATATGGAATATATACGATTCCTCTGGCCAGAGCAGGGATGGAGGCTGCAGTGGGAGCAGACGATGGGGATGGTGATGCAATGGGCTGTGAGTTATTGCTGCAACACTCCGTGGCTGCCATCCAGGGAAGCAGTGTGACAGCACGGCCTCCTGCTGCTCCCCAAAATGGAAACTGCAGCGTCCTTCAGCTGAATCACAAGGATGCACACCACGGGGTGTTACACAGTGTAGGAAAAGTGAAAAACAGGGTTTTAACGGGTTGGTGGGACTTTCACTAGCTTAGGAAATTCCAGTTGTCGTGATTTCCACACACTGTAGCTCTCACCTGCTAATGGTTGCCTTTGCCATGACTGACCTACAGAAACCTTTAACAAACACCTTCACACTCTAGCCTCGGTAACACCTTTGCTGTCCTTCACTATGGCATTTTTTACCCATTTCACTGCAATAGAGTAAAAGACATTAATTTTGCTGAATTGACTGTGCACAGACCCAAGCCCCAGATCCAAGCACTGCCATATTTCAGGAGCTATGGAGACAGACTCTTGCCCTCACTCCCAAGCACCAGCTCAATAAATATTATCATATTAAATAGTTATTGCAGAAGTGGCTATGGAGCTGCACAGCAAGTCAGACAACAGACATCTGGTGCTGGAATCAGACTTTGAGGTAATCTGGGGTGGGGGGGTTGGGGAGGGAATACCAACAAGTTTTGTGAAACAAAAGAGAATAAATGGAAGGAGAAATGGATGGAGATATAGAAGGAAATAGAAAGGAAGATGATACAGAGGAAATTATATAGAGGGAGATGATATGATATAGAAGGAGATGGTATAGATGGAAATGATACAGAGGGAAATGATACAGAGGGAGATATAGAAGGAAGTGATATAGAGGGAGATGATATAGAGGAAAATGATAAAGAGGAATATACAGAAGAAGAATTAGAAGGAGATACAGAAGGAAAAATAGAAGAAGGTAAAAAGAAGAAAAATGAAAGAATTTAAAATTAAGAAAAAATAGAATAGAAAAAAAGGGAAAAGGGGGGAAGGGAGAGAAGAAAAAAAAAAAAAAAAAAACAGAAAAAACAAAACAAACAAATAAAACCCTACAGATTCACTTTTAAAAGTCATAAAGAACAGTGAGTTCACCACTTCTCATGGCAGCTTTTAATAGTTTCTAAGGCTCACTGACAATCAATCGTCATTTACTACAAGATGAAACTNGGGGTGGGATGGACGGGTGGGTTGGGGGATGCGATGGGGTGGGATGGAGCGCTGGGATAGAGGAGCGCGATAGGGTTGGGATGGGAGCGTGCGATGGGGTCGGATGGAGGAGTGGGATGGTGGGATGGAGGGGTTGCTGTGCAAAGCGCGGGGGAATCCACCTGGATCCCCCCACTCGGGGTCAGCAGCTGCCCGAGCACAGTGCCCACACAGTGGGTGCATTTTCCTGAAGCAAAACTTCAGCGACAACCCAAAATCCCCGCTCAGAGCAGCGCTGGGGAGGGATCTGTGGGGAGCTCCGGCTGCCCCGAGGGCTCTGACACTACAGTAGCTGGATTTCGCTCATGTCCTGCTCTCTTTTTCTTGCAGCACTGACATCTAAACCTGCTGCTGCTGCAAGAAAAACCAACCTAAAATAAAAATGGAAACCATGCACGAGCTGATCCCCTTCGCCAAAGAAATGCTCAGCCAGAAGCCCAACAGGAAGATGGTCAAGCTGTACGTGCTGGGCAGCGTGCTGGCTTTCTTTGGCGTGGTCATCGGCCTGGTGGAGACAGTGTGCAGCCCGTTCAGCTCCGAGGGGAGCCTGGAGGAGGAGGAGAAGGACAAGAAACCTGCCCCGACACAAGAGCAGAGGCTCCCCCAGAAACAGGAGGATTTCATCTTGGACAAGAGCAAGAAGGCCGGGGCAGTGCAGAGGGCCCTGGTGACCAGACAACACGCATCGTAGGGCGCCTGCTGAGCAACTGAGCACAGAGACTCTGCTGCCCCGGCCTCCCTGGTGGTGGTTCCAGCACGAAGAGAGAAGGCTTGGCTGAAGGAGACTGCGAGAGCAAGACCTGGAAGAAGCGAAGGGTTTTATTTGCTGCTGTGCAGCAGTGGGAAAAAATACCTTTTGTTGGTATAAACCTGTGCAAGATGCACAGCATGGTTTCTTATTTTTATTACAGAGGCGTTTTACACCATTTTGGAAGATCAATAAATATTTTATATGGTACCCAGTGCTCTCTCGCTGCATTTATTTTCCAAGCTGTCTTTTATTGATTTGCAAGTAGGTTTTCCTCGGGCTCCTTTCAGGTGGCGGCTGGAGGGACACAGAGAATAGTGAAGGGGGCTGCACCCTCTCGATAAAGCGCCCCCAGAGGGGCTGCCCTGGGGTCTAAGGGGTCCTGTGTCTGTGCTTCTGGCAGCTGCTCCCTTCCAAAACAAGCCAAGTGGGGAGGAGGTGGCACTTGTGTCACATGGGTGACAAACACACCCCAAGCTGGAGGAGGGGTTGTACTTCAGAGGGTCATTTGCGTTCGATGGCACAGATCTGTGCCTCTGCCATGGCCATGTGTGGGCAGAACTGTTTAAAACTCCATAAATAAGCCCCCTGTCCTTGCCTCGGCAATCCTTCAACTGGCTACAGCTGCTGCACAGCAAAAAAAAACCCTTTAAAAATCTCTTCCACCTTTCCTGGGATCCTTCACAAACCCACCACAGACAGGGAATTGTGCAGATTAATATCAGCTTCCAGTATTACAGGGGTGTCAGAGATGGAAAAACAGAAGTGCGGAGGTGGCACAGTCAGGCTGGAGGGTGTGGAAATAGAGTTCCGGGCTTCAGGCTCTACCCAGGGCACTGCCGGAATCATTAGAGGACTTTCACCTATTGAAAAATATTTCTGGGGCTTAGCAAGAATCTGTTGCTTTCAGGACTATGTCATGTTAGTCAAATAAAGCCTCCAGACAGCCAGCCAGAGCTGAATGATCCCCAACCACGCTTTAGAAGGGAGGGTAGGGAAACAGCCTCTGCCAGTCATGACTGGGGCAGAAAATCCCTCTTTATCTGCTCTAAGACACACCAGCAGGGCAGAGTTAGGAGCAGGCTACACACCTTGCACAGAATATGGAATATGCAGATCAGGGATATGCCATTCTTTAGCCAAAAGCCAAACAGAAGATCACAGAAAGTGAAAAAATGCTGCCTGACACCAGTGCCAAATGCAGGGCTCCTCCCAGAACTGCACAAGATCGGAATCTGAAGATAGCAGAGCACAGCTCAGCCTTCTCATTTCATAATGCATAACCCACAATTCATTTTGCTGGCAATTATTTCTGTTTTAAAAAAACTCAACCAAACAATAAAACAGCACCACATTGCAGAGGAGGAGTCCTACCCAATCTCTGCCCAAAACCTCAAGCNAGTTTTTCCCCCGTGTGGCCGGATTAAGGGCAGGAGCTGCCAAGGGGGGGTGGCCCGTGCTGGCCCGTGCTCGGGGCACCGTGCCCGCCCCGCCCGCCCCGCGGGCCATATAAGGGAGCGGCCGCGGCGAGAGCGGCAGCAGCTGCCGAGCGGAGCGGCCACGGCGGCCACCGGCGCAGCGCTCCCAGCACAGCCCAGCAGAGCCCGCAGCACCGCCGCCTCCGGGTAAGGACAGGGGCGATGCCCTGGGGTGCGATGGAGGGACGCCATGGGGTAGGGATGGGGGATCGCGATGGGGGATGCAGTGGGGTGGGATGG